>OX596381.1:122498872-123104781 GCA_951394425.1 Tipula unca | reverse complement strand
AAAAAAAATTGTACTCTGTTTTGTAAATATGAATAACGAAACTAAATCGATAATAATGTTTGAACTTGGCTTGGGTTTGAAACTCACCAAGCAGCTGTGACTTGCATTAAAGTTAAATATTATAACGACATTTGTATTGAATGTAATGTATTGAACAAAAATCAAAGTTAAATAATTTTTTGTGATTTTTTATTCAAGTATCCTAGGTTTAGGTGAAAACAGCTCTCCACTCCCTTATAGGCCCGATTGAGAAATCACTTGAATATAAGGAATATTCCATGGTAACCTTCTTGGATATAGAGGGGGCCTTAAGCAACGTCAGACCGGGGACAATCACTCGGGGCCCCCCATCAAATAGCGAGCTGCTGCAACGAACCCAAGCGAAAATACTTCGTAGTATTACCATTGCTCCGTGGTTTATTCGAAATTGTAATATGATCTTGAAATTAAAAATATTAAAGAAACCAGTAGAGAATACAGTTCGAAATATTTCTCAAAACTAGAGACACATCTCAATGAATTGGCCAGGGATATATTAAAACAGCCGCGACTCAGGCGACTGAGAAGAGCTGATCCACTTGGACTGATGAACCTGTAAATATATTAAATGCTTAGGGTTTACATATAAATGTAATTTAAATAGTGAACGCTAATAACACGCATTAACATTGGTTAAGACTTAAAATATGTAATAATTTTAGCTTAAGATTTGAATACTTCTTGTTAATTTCTTTTGTAGAACGATTCAAGAATAAAGCCATTGGTAGCATAAAAGAAAAAAGAAAAAAAAAGGCCCTTACCATCCTTTAAACGATTTAAATTCACAAGATTTAAAAAGTATTCAGGAGAAATTTTAAGTTTACTATTTGTTTATCAAAGCACAAAACTTTCAATTCCTTAAAATGTTTACTACTTAATAGTACTTAATAGTTAGTATTCGTGATTTAATTGTTTTGCATTTTGCCGACTAAAACCTAATTTTACCACTACGACTTTTCGAAATTTAATAACATAGCTTTGTAGATTTATCATATTACCATATTGGAAGTTTTTAACAATTTATAAAAAATTGATTTAATGAATATTAAAGCTTTATGAGTTGTGAAATATAATAAAAACTTTTACTTTTTCGGCGTTTGTCGGTCAGATTATTTGTATTACTATTTCATATAGTAGCAGCTAAAAAGCTTAACTTAAATAAGTGATTCTGGCTGAAAGTTTAATAGTTTAACTTAAAGCAAACTCATTTATAACAATGGTTATAGTTTTCCAAAGAAAATATCGGTAGAAGTTGGGTATAGTAAAAACAACCATTTAGCAACAAGTCTTATGCTTTCTGATTATAGTGCAAGTTTTTAACATAGAGCTTTCTGATATTCCAATTAATATACGTAAAAGCTTCATTAATAATATAATTTTTGGAAATAATTTGAAATTTTCAAGCATTAAAAGTTTCAAAATAAGGTGCTTATTGTTGAAATGATATTTTTCAAAGTTTATTTTATCAGCTTAAGGCAACATAAACCTTCTTAAACTTTGGAAAATTTTAAGAATATAAAATCGTAAAGTTTTTAGATAAATCTCATGTTAAATATGATGCGGTTGCTATTAAGAAGTACTTAAAGTTAATTCTGGTTAAAACTTTCTTTAAAAACTGTTTATTAAAACCACTTATCTGTTACTAAAAGCTTTCTGGTGAACACGCTTTTAGTATTCTTGCTATAGAATCATAGAAGTGATTTTTCTCATTTTATTGGAGTTAAAGAAAAAAGCTTGTATGTATAGTTTGTTATGTGTGTGAAGATTTCCACAAATCCACAGGTTTTATATAAATGTTAGTTTCACACTGTAAAATTGAATTCCAATTGGAAAACAAGATTATTCCTATTTATATATTTAGTACTAAAAATATAATATTTATACGAACTCTGACAAAATCAATCGAATAAAAACTAATACTAGAGATAGGGGAAGGTATTAAAGTTCAACTAGCAGAGAATAAAACCAGATAACTTAATAACTATAATAAATAGAAAACAAATATCTGGCAACAGGTGATAATGGCCCCTTAATAATGTCATACAATACTGCCATATAAGCTTCGAGAATCAATTATTCCTTAAGGTAGGGGGAAGTTTTTGGCCTTGGAGGATTAAGAATATAGTCATCTACCTAGTGTACTATCGAAACCTGAGTCCAAATCTCTGGGTAGGGGTGTAAATAGCTCCTTAACAATTTTATTCGAAATAGCAATATCAGCTTCCCGATTAATTTATTCCTGGGGGTAGGGGATAGTTTTTGGCCTTGGTGGATTAGGAATATAGTCATTTACCTAGCGTACTATCGAAACCTGAGTCATATTCTCTGGGTAGGAGTGTAAATAGCTCCTTAACAATTTTATTGGAAATAGCAATATCAGCTTCCCGATTAATTTATTCCTGGGGGTAGGGGGTAGTTTTTGGCCTTGGTGGATTAGGAATATAGTCATCTACCTAGTGTATATATTGCTAGAATTTAAATTATATTTAATATTTTTAACATATATATTAAAGACAGTTAACGATGTAAATAAAATTTTCCAATCAGAAAACCCAGAAATTCAAAAACTATTAAACACGTCTATTTAGATGTTTTAAAAAATTTTATCAGTTAAGATAAAATCGATCTGAATGATGATGTTAAAGACTCTAACAATCATCTTGAAAGCAGCCTAATGTTTTTTTCATTAAGTTTTCACAAATTGGAAGAGTCTTTTTCAATAGAAAATAAATTTAAAGTCGAAAAAGTTAAAAGAAATATAATTGCATTTTACGTAGACCTCTGCTGCCAAATAAAAAATAGATTTCAGTTAGATGACGGTAAGCTGGAAATTTAGAAGTATTGCAATGTTTCTGAAATTGTTTCGGGTAATATGCCATCAATTCTACTATTAATAAAAAACTATCCTTTCCAAAAAAACTATGTTCCAATTGAAATTTTAAACGACCAGTGGCGGTATCTGATTGGAAATACCCTCAAAAATAAATTGTACAGACGCTGTTCAAAACTGGTTTAAACTTAAAAATATTTTTAAAAAATAATTTAGAATTTCCTATGTTTTGTGAATTGGCTGATTATATGCTAACACTGCTCTCATTACCGCACAGTAGTGCCGCTGTAGAAATAGCTTTTTCCACGCTAAATTTAAAGCAGCAAGAAAAAAAATCGCCCTGAAAACAAGACAATTGAGAACATTGTGTTTACTAGAACGCTTTTCAAACAAGATAGTGGTGCTTGTAGTGATACTGCTGCTAAATTTAAATTTACAGATGGCGCTTTTGAACTTCATTAATAGGGTTTCCTTATTGTCGATTAAAATTCATCTTCATTAAGCGTATTTTGTTGAGAAAGTTACAACAACTGCATATGCACTAAATAAACAAATCAAAACTAAATTGATTTAAATTTTGATTGAGTCTGATATGTGAAATCTGTCTGACTAGTTTTAATAATTTATAATGTAAAAAAATATTTTCTTTAAATGCAATAAAAAAGATTTTGTGTTTTTCTGTATTTAATTTTTTTTATCCTATATCAATTAACAGTAGATCCAACTATTTTTATATCCGAAAATTTTTCTATTTTTCTCACAGTTAGCTGACAACATACATTTTTTTCCGAAAGGCCAAAAAAATCGGATACTAACGAAATTTGGTTTCCAATTTTTTTTTCATCATTTTCGGACATTATTGCTGAAAAAAGTCGCTCATGAAATCAGTTTTATGATACTTGGGGAGGAAGTCGATTTGGTACAAAAGTTGAAAAAAAAGTACCAAATTTGTTACATATTCCAAATCTAGAAGTGGTAACACTGAATAGTACGTTGCTTCTTTAGGATTAAAAGTGATACTTTGTTTGACGAGCAATTATATTTGCATGCGAGCCGAAGCGCAGCGTATCCGAGCAAAATCAAAGATTGCCAATCAAACTAAATCACTTTTAATCCGAATAACACATACGATTTTTTCTCCGAAGAAAAGCCCGTTGTAAACTAGTTATACGAGTAAGTACAAATTATGTAATTAAAACTTTGGATCAGAAGATTTATCAAATTTAACACTGAATGTGGTTCAAACAGGAAAAGAAATTGTGTTAAAACTATTGCCATAAGCGGTTTTTGCAGTGGTGTACTGAAAAATAATGTACAATCTGGATTATACTCAGAGAGTACGACTCTTTGGGCGCAGTATTCGTTCAATATGGTTAAGGCCACATTGAATTATACAAATGGCGTAGATATCGAAAAATATTCCAAATTGCGAGCGTTTAAAAAAAAAGAATATTGGTTACACAGCAAAAAATTCCAGGATTCTCGATAAAGCACAAATTGACTTGTTTTTAAATTTTGCTCCCGATAAGACATATTTAATGATGTAGGTAAGCTTTAAAACTTAAATATAATATATTTACTTATTTTTGGGCATTTTTCTTGCAGGTTGTTTTAATACTGCATGAGTAGCGTGTGCATATCGTTGCGACGAACTAGTTTAATGATAGATGACATTGAAGACGTTCAATCAGCTTTGTTGGTGAAGATTACCAACACTAAAACAAACAAATCGCGACTCTTTACGGTTTTGGCAGACAATTATTTGGAGATTTGTAGGAAATACTTTGTTCTTCGCCCAGAATATTTAGAGGTACGACGTCTTTTTATAAAATACCAAGGTGAAGTATGTCATCGGGTAGTAGTTGGCAGTCACAAAATTAGTAGCGTTGCAAAAGAAGTGGCATTGCATTTAAATTTAAAAACATTACTTGCGTGGTACTTCAGCTACACTCCTTGTAGATCCTGGCGGTGACCTCACTTACCTTAAAAGGCATGGGAAATCTGATACTGTAGCTGAGTGATACTTAGAAAATTCCACAATAAATTAAACAAACAATTGCTATAAGAATATTATGACCCGATGAACTTAGTACCAGCTACAGTACTAATCATGAAAATATTACCGCTCATGATACTTTAGAAAATGAGGAAACCATTGCTCCAGAAATATTACGCTTCGAAGATCCCAGTATCTGTCCAATAGCTACCAATATTATTAGCAATATGGCTACAAAAGATAATAATGTTGACAAATCCGGTTTGCTTAATTTTTATCAAAGTTGTTCAAATTGTACTTTTAACAATAATATCCAGAACAATTAATTTCTTTAAATGAGTATGAATTTGTTGCTTCTGTTAGGCATAAAAACCTCTTACATTTTTTCAAAATCGAATTCACTCCATAGTTAGACATATCATTCACATTTAAGAACGCAACTCTAAAAATTTTAACTTGAAGGTTAATTTTAACCTAATTCAGTTAATTTCCATAGAAATGGAATTCCACAGAAAAATTCTTCTAACAAAGAAGGACGATCTTAATTTCTTCTCATCTATTTTAAAGCAACACGTTGACTGCAGTAAAACTTGGTATAATAAATTATTTCCAACCAAATAATTCAATGACAGTAATTATTAGTAAGCTACCCACATTTGCTCAAAAGGACCTTCTTCGTGGTTATATTTCAATATTAATACAATTGAAATAACAAACATAAATGATATAAGACCACTCATTTCTTAATTAATTGTTATTACCATAATAATACAGTCTATTGTGCCTAAATGTGGGAATAATTGAAACAAAGCACGTCAATTTAACTAATAGCCATAGTTTTTGAATAAACAATTGGCTACAAATAAACCTATTCCACACACACACATACTCAAATTACATTAATAATGAAAAAAACTACTTGTTGTTTGTATTTATTTATGCTTGCACACATGAATAGCTATTACAATACATGCTATACATGTAGGCAATCTATTTTTACGTGTTGTCGGTTTAATACACTATCACACAGTGTTCGTATATAATTTAACGGAATCAATTATGGTTTTCAAATAGTAATTTGTAATTTGAATATTTATTTATTTCCAAATTTATGGATGACATTATCCATGTTAGGATCATTACTTTCAAGGATAAAAACTATTACATCTGAACATTAAATAATCCGCCTGGCAAAGACTCAAAATTTGTGCAAAAACTGAATAAGTTTTCCAAAAATGTTGATAAAAAAATATTGTTTCATCTGTCTTGATTTCTGTAGTAAACAAAATACAAGGGAATCACGTTTTGTCGTTTAACTTCATATTTTCGTGCTTGACTTCACTACAAATTTATAAAAAAATAAAAAATCTTTATTTATAAAATGTAAATATATTATTTGGTTTTTTACTTCATTGAATAATTATTTTGTTGTAAATACCCAACAACAATTTCGGAAATATCATTTTTAATTATTTGGTAGATAAACATAAAAATATTGACATTTTCAGAAATCGTATTCCGGTGTACGATATGACTATTAAGATAGATGAAATTAATAAATAATTTCAAAAAATGTATTAGGTACAAAACTTGAGAAATAATTTCGATGAATATAATAATGGTAATCTCGAAGTTTTTTCGTCCTATATATTTTTCTTCCCAAATATTCTTCGGCGTAACAAACACGAAAGGCTCAGCTTTTGCAGAGACCATATTATTTATGGTTGATTTAAATTCTTTGCAACATACGCGAAGAGGAAAGCTACCAGTTATCATTTTATTTCTGGTCCGTAGATGCGCTGCACAAATCCATAAAATGTAAGTACATACTACTTAGTCTGCGCTATGCCTTTAGTATAAGAAGGATTAGCAACTAATTTAGTTTTAACTAAATTCGACTGGTTTTCATACAAAATAAATGAAGATGAACGATTGCCAAATGAAACCCACTATTTTACGATGAAGTAAAAGTCAAGGAACCTTCCCCTCTCTCAGTATGCCAAAATCATTAAATAACATAACTTATTACACAACGCAGACTAGACGGGTTGGATATGGCTATGTCTGTCCAATTCAGCATTTGCAGGAAGAAAATATCTAACTCCTTCCGCTTTAAAGCATAGTAGCTGTGCTAACATATTGTGCGAATTCTGCTAGAACGCATCGACTAGACCTCACATTTCAATCAGATAGCCCGAGAACGTTTACCAACTTGCCCGTGGATTATAAATTACAAGTAAACGCATGGATAGGTCGAAATTGTTGACGTAAAATGTTTTATAATTCGGTATGGGGGTCACCTCATAGTTTGCGGTGTGAGACCATCGCGTTACTTATATTTGCTCACATTCCTCCGGTCCTACGTTGGCTAGAACAGTGAGCGATACATTGTTATAAATGTAAAAAGTATGGGTATATTAAAGAATCAACGAGTAATCTTGCATATTTATAAAATGATGGCCATGTCAAAAACACGTTACGATTTCAGACTTTCATTATCTAAAACATTTAACATCTCGCAAACATATGATAAAAAGCAAATTGAATGCCGAACAAGATGCCAGCTTCAAATTTCGGTATAAATAGAGGGTCATCTGGGCGCTCCCGCTTTCAAATTTTCATATTAACTATATTTCTTTGCATTGCTCCACTATTATTTCAACAAAATAATCAAACGATACGATGTTTGAAACATTAGGAGTATGCTTAGTGATTACACGCTAAAAGGAACCTTCCATTTACGCTTTCACGCTCCAATCTAAAACTAATGTTAGCTTATTTTATGACATCGTCAACATTGAACCCACAATTATCGCCAATACTAACTTATCGATGTTACGTTTTAGGTCAAATTTGCTGTTCAGTAGTTTGAACACCCGATCTTTTGTGAGTTTAGTCTCACTCATTCGTGTCATCAGTCACGCAAAATCTATCAAAAATTAAAAATTTTCGTCGTAACTTAACCCAGATGTTGCCGTTGTCCTTTATAACGCCACGTAAAAGCTACTGTTGAAAACACTTGCACAACTTGTCGAATTATTTTTTTTCGAAAGTGCCGTTAGGCCTATTTACTATATAAAAGATTGATTCGTTGCAACGTTTTTTAATATTGAAGTGTTTCTGTTTTGTGGAACAACTAGAGTGAAATATTCAATATAATTCTTGATAAATTCATTTTTTTGGGGAATTAATTTTTATATGTAAAACAGTCGTGGAAAATGCAGTGTCCTTTATAAAGGTTAAGGCTATATATACTACTATACATTCTCGTATTTTATTATAGGTAAATGGACAAACCGTTGACGCTCAACGAGATAATGGATGAGTTGGAAAAAGATGACACAGATATACCAGATGAAATCATTTTTTTGCCCCCTGACAACGCAAATGATGGTATTACCGACGAAAATTCAGGCGACGAGGACAACGTGATAATAAACAATCTTCCTGGAGGTCAGCTAAGAGATGAAACGGAACTCTGATATAGCGATAGCATTTACGATAGTGATGACGAAATTCCACTATCTGTTTTAAAGCGACGTCGTAAATCTACTCCAAAGCCAAGTAATAACTTTACAAAATGGGAGAAGAAGGATTTCATATCTACATTACCAATATTGACAGACTTTAAGCAGCTGTACGCAGAGTATTTTATAACCTGTTGACACGTTTCATATTTTTTTTAACAACGAAGTGATTGGCATGTTTGTACACTACTCAAATTTATACGCTACCTCACATAATCGAAACGCAGATATCGAACCCGACGAAATTCGCTGGTTTATTGGGATTCTATTGCTAAGTGGTTATGCACCTTTACCTAGACGTGAGAGGTTTTGAGAAAACTCAAAGGATACGGGGAAAGAATTCCAACGTAATAGATTTCGGCTTATCAAAATTTAACGACAACAAAAAAATCAACCCGAACAACAAAATTTTCAAAAATACGGCCATATCAAGGATCTCCACTATAGTACCCCAACAATATAAAGATATGAGCTTAGGTGCAGGTGTTGTTTTACAATATGCTGACGTGCTAGTAAAAAACTATCCGGAGTTAATATACCGTTTATACTCTGCTAATTTGTTCATTTCTTTAAAATTATTAGAAAAACCGCGTCAAAAAGGATCGGGAACGATAAGAGAGAACCGAGTCAACAACAATGTCGTCACAATTGCATCGAATAGTTACCAAATTCTACCAACACACAATGTGACCAGATATTCACAGCAACAAAGAAAATCATAAATAATGGGTGCATCTTCATAGATTAAGTGGCGGCAAACTAGATCATCTTAATTTCAGGCGGCAACTTACTCTTGGTACCTTAGAGTCATCCCAAAAACTACAACTAGAGGACATAGACCAGCTGGAAGCCTTCACTTTATTTCAAGATACGATAGTAAAGATCATTTGGTGCCGTAGAAGGAAACCCAAACACGTTGTGGAATGTGCCATAAAAAGTGTAACTTTAACTGTGTAAAATGTTCAATAGCATACCCAGAAAACTGTTTTTATGATTATCACACTAAATAATTAAACTTTTTATTGATTTTTTTTTATTGTTTGTAAATAAATTAGGAAATTGAATTAAAAATTATTGATTTCTGAAATAAATATTTTACGTTGTATAAAATGTCATTGACCTTTTAAAATAACACCTTCTGCCCCTTAACTAACGTAATCTACAGTATAATTACCAGTGGGAATCGTATTCTCTTATAATTTAGAAACCTTTGTAAGCTTACAACTAAATTTGAAGGAGACAATTTAATGCGGCAACATCTGAGTTATGCTAGCTAATTATAAATAATTGTAGAGCACATTTTGCAATCAACGAAATGGTATCAGTGAGTCAATACTTCTGTTAAGTATTTCCTTGCCATCGTTACGTTATTCAATTCAATCCATAGATCAGGACATTGCACAAAAATTTAAATGTCACTATAAGAAGGACTTTATGAAAAAACTTCATTTAGCAGATTCGGTGATGAAGTTTCAAACTGATTACAATATAAACGATACCATTTTTAAGTGTGCTGTATACCATGAGAAAATGTTCAGCATTCATCTCTAACAAAATTGGAGAACATTATGCTCTGATGACTGCGAAAGGATAGTCTGATGATGAGTTTGTCTTCGAGGAAATCATTAAAACGATCAGAGAAGAACCACCGATAAATGCTATATCGGAACTGCCAGTGGTGGTTTTAAGCATAGGCAATTGAGGCAGCTGCTTTGAGCCTCCCGTGTTTGGGCCACGCTAAATTGAATTTATTTTTCGTTTTTATTTGATTATATAATAGTTTGTTGGGCCTTGCAGACAAAGTTTATTAACCCTCTTTGTATGTGTTTAACAACAGTTAATCTTGTCATAGTGGTCTGTGAATCTTAAACAAGAGTGGGTAACATTTTAATTTTGCATACATTTTTCATTTTTAGATTTTAGTAAACTGCATTAAAAAGGTGCCTTAGATAACCTCAAAAACCATAAATACGAATTATTATAATAAATTAGTTTTTAGCAATATATTAGCACTCACAAGACGACTATATTACTCACAAGACAACTATATTATTAGGAATACAGTATCCAAAACGATATACAAAAATGTTTCGCGATACCCAATTTTAGGCGACCTTTTCAAACTTGTGTGTATGATTCGAAAGTTCGACTAAAATTTGGTATCGAAAATATTTTTCCTATTTACTATAATTTATAAACAATATTACAATAAAAAATTCTGATGTGTGCATCACATGATTTTATCACATGGACGTATAAGTAGATTAATTTTTCGTTGCTCATCAAATATTTCACGATTTTCAGGAGGCAATTACTCTCTGTCAAGCGCAAATTAATTAGAGCTGTCGAAACTACCAATTCAGAATAATTTAAATTTCTAAATAACCATTTGGATGTAATTTAGACACAATCCTTTTATATTATCTCGTTAAAGTTACTATGCCAATGAATATTTAGTTAATAATTTTTATAATTGATCAAGAAATGTGTACTAGATTCCTTATCAAAATGCGTTTCATTTAATATATCACATGAAATACGCGAAATTAAATATTTTGATAAACCATCCAGCATCCGCGTTCTAGGTGAATTTTTACAAAAGTTTCTAGCCCCTAATCCATTTCTATAAAACTCCAAGAATACTTGTGAAATAAATATTTTTTTTGTGTGCAGATTTATGTTGGTATGTGAATAAGTTTTCTTTGACTGAAAATTCAATGACACATACACACATTCTCTTTCAAATCGTTGCGGGGTTTGGACGTGAAATTGGTGAAGTAAGCGATAAAATAAAAATAAAATAGTCAAAAAGTGCAGTGATAGTAGTTTCCTAATTATTTTATATACACTCACAAACTACTTTATATACACACCAAAAAATTGTTGGGTCGATGAGTTTTTTTTTGTCAATTTAAATTAAGGTGGTACACCAATATCTACATTGGTAAATCCACGCTCTATGGAGACTGGCCTCTATAGATTCTGAGGAGGGCCATCTGGTGCATAACCACGGAACATCAAATCCGTTCCAAAGAAGACCAGATACTTATAGTAAGATCACCTACAAAATAAAATAGTAGCAACTCGTTAGTTGATCAAGCCGATGCTTCTAATGCCAGAAGTGGTACCAGCGGAAATTTTAACTTAGACTTGTTATCATAAGAAGGGCTTTCAAGCCTGATGCCATCATCGACTGGTTAATCTCAGTTAGAAAGAGAAAATTAAGTTGAAAGGATGACGCATCAGCTTAGTAGCAAAATTATGGTGCTGACGAAGGAAAATGAAGAATTGAGAAAAGGTTTTTGAACCAAAGTCAATGATGAACCTCAAATTATTAACGAGACTACAGAGTTTTATACTGATGAGTTAACAAAAGAGACCAAATGGATTGTCAAACGGGAAAAACGTCCAAGGATGAAAAGGAATCTACTAGTAGGAAGGAGGTAAAGGGACCGCCCCATGAGGATCAACGAGATAAAAGTGAAAGCAACCGAAAGAAGAAAAACATGTGCAAAATATTTTAAAATCCATTACAGATAAGAAATACAGAGTAACATCCTTAAACAACAATGTATGGAAAATCTACACACCGGACTCCGATACTTACAGAACCTTATCAAGCTTAATTTGGAGAAAATCGAATAGTATACATATGAAAATAAAAGCAACCGCCCAACAAAGTTTATGGCAAGGGGCCTCCATCCAACCTGTGCAATAAAACATATTATGGAAGATCTCCAGCGACAAGAACTGGATAAATATAAAATGCAGCAAATATAATAAAAAGAGAGAAGGTGACAGAGGGGCCAAATCTAAAGTTACTAAAATAGGTCTCCCGTAATTTATGTTAACTTTCAATAACAAAGAAAAAATAGAACCTACCTTTAAATAAGGAGCTATTTTAAACATGAGGGTTAAAATAGAAGCACTACGGAAATCCACTGGGCTTATAGTACAATGCAAGAAGTGCCAAGGTTTTAATCATACGCAAAAATACTGCAATAGAGAGCCAATATATGTAAAGTGCCTTGGAAAGCGTGTCCACTAAATAAAAACTACCCTCCAACATGTGTGAACTGCAAAGAGCAACATCCTGCAAACTACAGAGGCTGCATTGTAGCTAAAGACTATAAAAAATTAAAGACAAATCACGGCAAGGTCCAACATATAATAAAACGCCGATAGCCAATACCGTAAACAAACACCAACCTAGGAAACTTTACCACATCTATATCGAGTAAAATAACTGATCGCAAGTCGATTTCGTATATGGTGGCACCCGGGCTACAAAGTACGATCCCACACAAATCAGTAAATTTCAAAGACTCCAAAGATACATCTACGAGTATGCTTGAAAAAATATTTAAAAGCATAGAAGCGCTAAATACACGGCTTATATGACAAGAGAGATGATCCCTAGATGCTTTGAACAGGCGACTAGATAGCCGAGAAACAGTGGATGAAATAACATCCATATTATACTAAACTAATATGATAAATGAAACATTAAGAATTGTAATCTGTTATGCAATCGGAATAATCCAACATATTCCAGAGTTAGAAATCTTTCTAAATACTGAAAAAATTGATATATGTTTAATATCAGAAAGCCATCTTACTAAAACCTCATACACCAAAATACGTGGTTACGTATTTTATCACGCTTTACATCCAGCAGAAAGAGCAAGAGGAGGATCAACAATATTTGTGAAAGAAAATATCTAACATCATGAGGGAATAAAAATTGAAGAAAAAAGTATGCAAGGAGCTACTATTACCATTCAACTTAACAACGACAAAAATATACAAGGTCTGCTCAATTTATTGTCCTCCAAGATATAATTTAAATAAAGAGGATTATAAAAAGTTATTGAACCAGCAAGGATTTAATTTTATCATTGGAGGTGATTTGAATGCTAAAAATACTTCCTGGGGGTCAAGATTAACAAATCCAAAGGGTAGAGAACTATACGCCGCAGGTCGAGCTTACAATTGTGAATTTCTTTCAGGAGGAAAACTAACATACTAGCCTACTGACACAAGGAAAACTCCGGATCTAATTGTTTTCTACATTACAAGAGGTATATCCAAAATCCACATTTTTATAGAAAATAGTGAAAGTCTCTCATCGGACCACTCGCCCGTCATAATGACTGTTAATTCCACGATTAAACAAATAACAAAACCAATTGGGAATTATTTAGGAAATTGGTTGAAGACAACACCGACCTTCTTGTACCAATGAAGCATCCGGTTCAATTAGAAAATGAAGTGGAGCTATTAATCAATAATATACAACAAGCAGCATGGAATAGCACCCCTGCAATCTAAAACAAGGAGCGTAATAATTTCACTTATCCAGTCGAGATCAAGTAGTTGGTTAATGAAAAAACGGAAAGCAAGGAAAACATGGTAGAGAAACCAAGCACCACAAAGCAAAATAATTTTTAATTACCTCTGCAATAAGCTTAAGCAAAGAATTAGAGAACTAAAAAATGAATCTATGGAAAGCTACAAAAGCATTAAAAAGACCAAATTATCAAATACCGCCAATAAAAATTGCATCGAGATTTGCCAAAAGAATACTTTCAGATATTGAAATCTTACATTAATAACAGAAATGTTCACGTTAGATGTGAAGAAGGATTTTTGGAGCTAAAGAGGGTGTTTGCAAGGGTTCCCCACGGTAGCGTGCTGGGGCCAGCCTTTACTTTACACAAGCGACTTACCAAACACAAGCGGGACAACAATAGCAACATTCGCGTACGATACTGTAATTTTAGCTATTGGTTATAAAGTAGACGAAGCAACCACAAAACTGCAACGGGCTACGAACTAACTAAGTAGCTGGACAAAAAAATCGTACATTAAGCTTAATGAAGAAAAATCAACGCACGTTAACTTTACCAATCAAATAGTTAACTGGATACCAATAGAACTAAATTCCAAACAAGTTCCCTATGCTAACACAGCCAAGTATCTTGGCATGACTCTCGATGCTAAGTTAAAATGGAAAGAGCACATTAAAAAAAAAAGGAGGGACTACACATTAAATATAGAAATATGTATTGGCTAATTGGAAGATATTCAGAGCTGTCAATACCTAACATGTTGCTACTGTATCAACAAGTTTTAAAACCTATATGGACTTATGGTATTCAGCTTTGAGGCTGTAATAAGAAAGCCAATATTAAAATAATACAAGCTTTTCAAAATAAAGTGTTAATGAATGCTCCTTGGTACATAAGAAACGAAACCTACGTAGGCTTGGTCAACATTAAATTGTTCAGTTACGTGGTATGATGACTAACACAAATGGAGTACGAATTCTCCAAAGAAAGAAACCGCTGGAATTGGGAAGACCACAATAGGGAGGCCAAATTGTTAGGGACTAACTAATGGGTTATATCTCTGCAAAATGAACATAAGAAAGATAGACAAATTACTAGATGATAATCAGTTGTAATATTTAACATAATAAAAAAAACAATAAATAAAAACGTCTTAAGAATTTAATAATTTCATATGCACGTTAATGCCAATAGCGATACATGTAACATAAAATAAGCCTTTATTACAATACTTGTAGCCATTCGTTTTTATCTAATTATCGTGAAAATCCTACTCAATACATGGGGTTTATTTTAACAAAATTATTATTATCTATTTAATGTATTGAAATTAATGGTATCACCATTAACATTTTTTTAAATTTATTAGCGCTCGATCCGAAATTCTATTGGAGAATACAAATCCGAGATGTCAAACACTAGAAGGAGTTAACTGTAGATAATCACAATTGTGAACGAAAACACAACGAGCCACTAATGAGAAATGGAAGCCATTATGATGCACAATCAAACATCATTCGATAGATAACTAATTGAATTTTCATTATACGTTTTTCCGCCCCCCTTTACCTACTATATATACAAACAATATTTCATTTTATTTTTGTTTTAATCAAAACGTAACAGAAAACATAGAAATTGAGCTTTAAGTTTTCCAGTCGAACAGAGTATAAAACTCAATTTAAATTAAAGTTAAGTAAAAAAATTAATTTGTCGAATTTTTACTTTTATTTATTTAATTGTTTTAAGTTAGTAGATTTAATTTATCAACATTTTCCTTCTTCGAATTATTTGCCAAAATAAACACAATGTACGAGTAACTCAAAACAGGCGGCAGAATGAGGTATTGGTATTGGTACGATTTATTAATTTTCTGTTTGCCTTCAAGATGATCAAAAAGATCGAAATGGAAACGAAAACATCTCTATATATATAAAATATTGCTCTAATACATAATAATATGAAGACGTAAACATAGCATACATACATAATATAAAATAAATATTTAAAAAATAAATATCGAAAAAATAAAAATAAAAAATATATCCGCAGGGTTTTGTTATTTTTATTTTAAAAACAAAAAGGAAAAAAAAAATAATAATCTTTGGAAAAACTTTCAAAGCTCATGACATAATTTTTTTTTGGGGTTTAGATAAATATGTATGTATGTATATAGAGTCGCACATAATTATCTACGGATTTCAAAACAAAAATCCTAATTACATTTTTCTCAACTTTTATATAATATTTTTGTTTAGTGAAATTAAAATTCATAACATCAATTTCTATAGAAAATTAAAAAACAAAAAACCTTGTCATTAAGTACGCACAAACTTCTTGGGAGACGATGAAAAATTATTTCCATCTGCCATCACGGCATGATATAATTTTGTTATATTTTTGTATTTCGTTTATTTTTTTTATCTCTCCTCATACTCAATGCAAGATTATTAGATTAAAATAATTTAACATTACTGGTATAAAACTAACATTTATTACAAATCCTTTATCCAATATTTTTTATGAGCCCATATACACATAACACTTGAATATTATTAACAAAACAGATAATAAACAAAATAGTTTACACTAATAATTATTTATACAGCACTCAACTATATATTTTTTTTTTTTTTTAATTTTTTAATTTATTCTATAGATCTTCACAACCCATAATTATTAATTATTCACATTCCATGCACTAAAACCAGCACTTTATGCACACACTATATAATTTATGTATATCATATTATAAATAAAACAAATATACTGAACAGAATCGAGGAAAATTGGGAAAAACACGCGAAAAAATTATCGGCCACGTCTTTAAACATCAACTCACTACACCAAACTAAAAAATTCTGTAAGAAAATCATGGAAAATTCTTTTTTTCGGGGTGACGAAAAGTGAAAAGACAAAAATTTGAATTGAAAGAATGGAGAATTGGTTTTTTTTTATCATTTTTGTGCAAATTTTTAAGGAACAATCTTCCACAATTTCTCCTTTTCCCCGTTTTGCACTTCCAAATTATTTAGGAGAATTTTAATGAAAGTTTCTGCGCACAATCTAACTCGGCTTTCGTATCGTACGACGTAATGGTGTATATAGCAGTTTTCAAATTTTATTACTAATATTACTTTTGAATAATGGATTTCAGTATAGATCGGTTAATAATGTACACACACGGGGTATATCATATTCATGATGAGATTGTTGAGTGAATTTACTTTACTGGTAAATTAATTTATCTTTAAAAACTTTCTTGGAAAAAAATTATTTGTTCTTTCGGGGGCAACATAACATTTGGTATAAAAGCATCGTTATGATTTCTGTCATGATGTGTGCTTTTGAGAAAGTTCATTATACATTTGTTTTGATTGTACATATATGCTAGATATGTAACTTTCAGAGTTAACTTGTTCAAAATAAATTTATTGGTATATCAATTTCCGCTGTATTTTGTAATTTTTTGTATAGAATACTTTGAACGCAATGACGTCTTATATTGTTTTTTTTTCAATAGTTTTAAAGGCCATTACTGAAACAACAATTTGGCTCCAGCGGTTTCGATCCCGAACATAGTCTTCATACTGTCTTAACAATCTGAAGAGGCCAAGTCGTTCTCTACACCGTGGAGCCATTGTCGCCTGCTTCAGCTTCACGGCACTTGATAAGTGCTTAGATTTTAGCAGTGGCCTTAGAGGATACAAAGAACGACTGCCAGTGGTGGCCACTACTAAAATCTGGTGTGCCATTGTTCCTAAAACCAGAGATCAGGTATTTCAAGTGTTTCTTTCACTCCGTTGCTATTCAGTAAAATCACGCATATATCATCTGCATATGCAAGCACCTGATTGGACTGATGACATAAGATGTTACAGTGTTTCAGTGCGGTGTTTCAGTTTTACGAAAGATGTACTCCAACTTGTGATTAAAGAGCATCGGAGACAGAGCATCTCCCTGCCGAACACCCGAGTTAACTACGAAAATTGTCGATAGCCTGTTCTCAACTTTAACACAGCATTGAGACTGCGTCACTGTACTGCCACTGATCTCTGAATGAGATGAGTGAGCACTTCAACATCCAGATAGTCTGGGTCCTCGGCCACTCGTACGTCATGAGGAACTGCAAGTCGGACCAACTAGCGAGTCATGGTACAACTCTCCAACTGCTACCGCAAAGCGCAAAGTTGGGAAGGCCCATAAAGGACCCCCTTGAAGTTATCCCAGGATTTCATCCCATGATTTTTTAAAATTACCTCTGGCAGCACTAGTGTAAATAATCCATCCCAGAATTTTTTAAAATACATAAAAAATTTGTATAGTTATTTCATCCCAGGATTTTTTACATTTATACTATCCCACACTTTTTCGGCTACAAAAAAAATATGTATGTATACAGTTAGTACCAAAATACTCATCCCATACTTTTTTAATATGTAAAATTTATTTGGTGGAATATAAATTGTTATGTACAAGTCTTTTTAAGGACGGCTAATTTCTCTTTGCGATAAGGTTCAAGACCCTGTTAGTAACCATTACGCCAGCTTTAATAATTTTGTGGCCGTTGGAATTCCCGCAATATAAATAAATGTGGCGCCTTTGCCAACTTTTCTTAGAAAGCTACAATCGAAAAAAACGTTTGGCCAAGCTTTTATAAGGTCGGCGTTTTTCTCATATTGATTGAGTTTGGGACCTTGTACACCACCACTGTGCCAGCGTTGATGTGTTTTTGACCGTTGGAATTCCCGCAATATAAATAAATGTGGCGCCTTTGCCAACTTTGCTAAGAAAGCTACAACCGCAAAAAACGCTTGGCCAAGCTTTTATAGGGTCGGCTTTTTTCTCAGGTTTTCGGTCGTGCGGGAGGTATTTGATAATTTTTTAGTCGATTCGTATATTTAAGTTTATTTACATTCGATATATGCAAATTTGGCCAAATTTAATTGAACCTGTATATCCTGGTAAATGAACTTTTGTAGGTTTCTCAACCATACCACTTGTGGATAAAAACAATTCTTTCCCAGGAAAAATGAATTTATAATATGGAGATATTTCATGTTTTAACAATCAAACATTCAAATTAAATCTGAACAACAATAAAATTTATGAAATAACGATAGCGAGCGAACTAGGCGCAAGTTCGAATGTAAAGTTGTTTATAATATGTGTAGCTTCTCCCCAATAGATGACACTGTCTAATTAAATTAGAATTAAATTATGTAGTAAGTATACATGATTGTATGTAAAATATGTATAATATAATTGGAAATCCTCAACAGAACTTAACATAAATGTATTACTATTATGTCTTTATCAAGAATTTAAAAAAATATGAAACAAGTATAACGACGAATTTTTAAAATTGATGAGTGAATCTTTCTCATAAAAATTATACCTACTCAAGTTTAATTTTAGATGATAAATAATTATTAAAAACGAAAATTATATAAATTGCGAATTTTGTTCGTAAGTTTGAAATTTCACGAGCTTTAGCATCGATGGATATTTGTCGAGTTTTTGTGAGCTCAAGTGGTCACAAGAGAGCTACAGTCAAGAGTGTTAACTGAAAAAACAGGTTAGTCAACCTTTCTTCCGATTGAATTTTCGAATTACTTCTACTGATGTAGCCGTAATATCTGATCCTATATTACACATACTACATATTATTATATATGGATGGTTAAAAACGCTCACTATATAAATGTAATACCAAATTGGTAGAAATAGGTGATTGGTGAACACCAGAATATATAATATTTTTTTCCTTAATATGACTTGTCTAAGTGAATTGTATATGGTTTACTATATATAGTTACCACATTATTCTACAATTTATATAACGGATTAATATTGTAGTTCTGGTAATTTTAAGTATTTAGTATACTTGTATGATAATACATTTTGTGAAGAAACTAAAATCTCAATGGTATGTCTTAACCACGAAACGATGTTTAATGTTAAAATTATTACATTAATATCTACATTTTAACATTCACTATATCCATATTAACAACAGTATTCTAACGGTCAAAAAAATATCAACGCTGGCACAGTGGTTGCCAGTAAGTTCTCAAACTCAACCGATATGAGAAAAAAGCCGACCCTATAAAAGCTTGGCCATACGAATTTTTTTTCGATTTTGCTTTACTTTGAAACGTTGGCAAAGACGCCACATTTATTTATATTGCGGAAATTCCAACGGTCAAAAAATCATCAACGCTGGCACAGTGGTGGTGAACAAGGTCCTAAACTCAATCAATATGAGAAAAAAGCCGACCCTATAAAAATTTGGCCAAACGTTTTTTGCAGTTGTAGCTTTCTTTGAAAAGTTGGTAAAGGCGCCACATTTATTTATATTGCGAAAATTCCAACGGTCAAAAAATCATCAACGCTGGCATAGTGGTGGTCAACAAGATCCTTAATTGAATCAATATCAGAAAAAAGCCAACCCTATAAAAGTTTGGCCAAATGTTTTTTTTCGGTTTTGCTTTCTAAGAAAAGTTGGCAAAGGCGCCACATTTATTTATATTGCGGGAATTCCAACGGTCACAAAATTATTAAAGCTGGCGTAATAGTTACTAACAGGGTCTTGAACCTTATCGCAAAGAGAAATTAGCCGTCCTTAAAAAGACTTGCACATAACAATTTATATTCCAGCAAATAAATTTTACATAAAAGTAGGGGATGAGTATTTTGGTACTAACTGTATACATACATATTTTTTTTTGTAGACGAAAAAGTGTGGGATAGTATAAATGTAAAAAATCCTGGGATGAAACAACTATACAAATTTTATATGTATCTTTAAAAAGTCTGGGATGGATTATTTACACTAGTGTTTCCAGAGGTAATTTTAAAAAATCATGGGATGAAATCCTGGGATAACTTCAAGGGGGTCATCAAGGCACTCAAGAATGTGCTTAAAAAGGAGGCAGTAGCCTCAGCGAATGAAAGGTGGACGAACACCCCCTCATGTAGTGTAGCAAGGCAAGTCTGGCCAAAGCTGGACTTGAAACGCTCTAAGACACTGATCTCCCTACGAAGACGTGAACTAAAAACGATCGTGGGGATACCTACAGGACACTGCCTACTTGGAGAACATGAAAGGAGGCTAGGTCCGGAAGCAAATGACTTTTCTGCAAAAGTCTGTGGGAACGAGGAGCAGGAAGAGATGGTAGTCCATCTCCTATGCTCATGCCCGGCTTTAGCACACAAAAGACATGAATATTTGGGTAAATTTTAAACTGTAAGGTGCGAGACTTATCACGCTACATAAGTAGATCAAACTGGTTCTCATAAGGGTAATAGGGAAGTAGATCCTGTGGTATCACAACGGACCGTCGCCAGTCTAAGTGTGCTGTAGCAGCCACTCAACCTAACCTAACTTAACCTTGTGGTGAAACCGCGTGACCGTACTGCCACTATTCCATTTAGTGTTAATGTCAGACTCGAGCATGTTAGGCATTTCATGGCACCACTTATATAGAGGCTATATTTTATATATCTTTAGATCAAGATTAACAAAAGAATACATTGTCTCTATTCAAAATAAGTTTCTATGTTGACATTATGGATCAGCTCACTGATCCAAGTAATTTATTAAAAATTTCATACCCACGCTATAAAATCGATATAGACCCGGTTTTGTAATTAAAATATTAAAAATGTATAAATAATTACGTTTAATTGAACAATTCTTACTCATATTATTTAGCTTTGCTTATTTATATAAGTTGTATACGCATACTTTACGTTTTATCGGTCTACCACCTCATACGGTAGAACGACGTATTTACTGGAAAAACTGTGGCATAAAAAAGTTGAATAATTTAAATAATAATGATTTCAAATTTTTCTTTTTCACCAAGATAAAAGGACAAAAAAAAATCGGTATCTTTATTTTTACTAGGTAGGGTTCCTTAAAATATGAAGAAGTAAAATAAAAAGTTAATTTTTTGGTATATAGGCGTTCGAATCAGTACAACTTTTTTTCGTGTTTCTGTGAGGATATGCTAAAAAGATTTTTCCCCATTCTTAAAGCCGTTGTCATGATGTTTATGGTAAAAAAAAATGGTATAATTTATTTTAAATTACATTTTTTACCTTTTCATTAAAATTAAAATTTTTGAAAGAAGATTTGTTTTCATAATTACATATACATATGTAATTATAATATCTTTTGTTTATATAATATAATTTATCATACCAGACGTATCAATCTTGTCTTAAATAATATATTCTTGCATAATTTGTGTTACGTGAATTTTTGTTTTCAATAACAAACGACATGAAAATTCCGATTGTTTAAAAAACAAACGAAAAAGGTGACAATGAATAGATGATCTTCTTTATAATATTCAAATAAATCGCATGTCTTAACCAAGCTTATGCACTCCAGAATATAATAAAACTTTACAAATAAAAAATTTAAAACATCTCAGTTCAACTCAACAGACAATGTTGTTTTGTCTTTGTGTTGTCCGGAAATTATTATAAAATGCACTAGTTATTACACAAAGACTTTTATTCAACACGAGAACACCATAAGACACTGCATTGCTTTGTTCAATTGTTATCAAATATTCTATAATAATAACAATATACAATAAATAAATAAAAAACTGTAAGACTCAAAGAAATGAGTATACTAAATTGTCTTTTGAACTGGTAAATAAAACAAAACAAATCTACTAAGGCCGCGATTTTTCTGCGCTTACTTAAATATCTCATAAAAGTGAATAGCGGAAACTGTTTTCCATTTGTTTTTTGGTTTTTTCAAGATTACGAGAATAATACAAAATGATGTCAATAGAAAGAAAATACGTCATTACTTCTAAATCATTACTAAATACAAAGGTTGATATCAATATTCTCAGCTTATTTGAATATTTATAAACGCACAGAACTTTAAAGAAGTTGGTTTCCATAACTATAAATTAAATTGTTTTGTACTGTTCTAACCGCTCCTTTTTGCTGTGTCGGGTGGAACAGTAACTCATGATTTTTAAGTTTGTTGTATTTTTTTTTTTTTGTGCTGTTTAGTGCATGTGTTCTGTAGTGCGATTTTGCATACAGCGAGTCGCCGTTTTTGAGTGACTTTTAGCTAAAACGAAGAAACGCGATTTTGCACAGAGCGAGTAGCCAGTTGTTCTCGCTTTTTTTTCGACCATGTATAGTACATGGTGAGAATAAAAGTCAATTTGTTTTATGAGGTTATGTTGTATGCTATACGTCAAACATGCATTATTTTATTTGATTTTTTGTACAGTAAGTTATTTATCCAAAACAAATTATTTATTTACAAATTGTATAATTAATATCAACTACATATTAGTGGAGGAACATTTCCAATTTGTTAATGGAAGATTTCAATCAGCACAAGGTACCCAATTCATATACAGTGTATGGGGACACATTCAGCGTTTAAATGCTATTGGGCCAGCGAAAACCATTAACCAATGGAAAATAGTAAATAATTTGAATTAATTAATCATTTATAATCTAGATTACTTATTTTTTTCTTATTATTTAAGTGCTGGAAAGGAAAGATCTTCGCCTTAAAGTCAAAGCGAAGGCCACAAAAGTAGGGAAATATAGAACAACCACTCAACACATAGTTTGTGAATTGATTATAAACTAATATAAATAAATTTCCAAAAAACAACTTAGACCGAACCTTTACGATCTTCATGCAACTCTACCATATCGTTTGTATAATTATTAAAATTATCGTATAATTATTAAAATTGATTAAAACACATTAAAAAATTAATTTTACATTGCAGGATATAATATCGCCAAACGTGCTATCGATTTCTCCACAGTTGAATACAACAACTGCGATTGGAATAATTGCACATCAGCAATTATTACCTCAACACGAAATAGATCCACAACATTCCACCGACTCACACAGCCGCCAGAAGCATCAGCATCTACTTCGACGAACTATGTCCCTCCATCCGGTCCCCGAAATTCAAATACAGCTGGTTCTCGACGGACCCCCTATCTGGGGACTGCAGTAGATAAATCTATGCAAAACCAGGAACTCACTATGGAGCTGTTTAAAAATATATTAACAGCAATAGAAAAAAATTTTAATTGTATGAATTATTATTTTTTAATAAATCTAACACAAAAAACCGCATTAAAATTCATTAATTGGAACGAAAGTTATGAATGTTCTAGTGCAAAAGTCTAGTTGGCAAATAATATTCAAAATGAAAAATCATAGTGAGATTTGTGCTAAATAGTGAAAATCTTAAGATACGCAATTTCTTAAGAAAATCCTATAGTGTAAATTTACTGAAACCTAAATTTGACCATGTGAAAGCCATTAGCTTTTCAAACGGTTTGGCATGATTGTAGTGTTAAGATTTGTGCTAAATAGTGAAAATCTTAAGATACGAAATTTCTTAAGAAAATCCTATAGTGTAAATTTACTAAAACCTCAATTTGACCATGTGAAAGCCATTAGCTTTTCAAACGGTTTGGCATGATTGTAGTGTTAGTTCAGGCCTATCGAAAAATCATAGTGAGATTTGTGCTAAATAGTGAAAATCTTAAGATACGAAATTTCTTAAGAAAATCCTATAGTGTAAATTTACTGAAACCTCAATTTGACCATGTGAAAGCCATTAGCTTTTCAAACGGTTTGGCATGATTGTAGTGATAGTTCAGGCCTATCGAAAAATCGTAGTGAGATTTGTGCTAAATAGTGAAAATCTTAAGATACGCAATTTCTTAAGAAAATCCTGTCGTGTAAATTTACTGAAACCTCAATTTGACCATGTGAAAGCCATTAGCTATTGAAACGGTTCGGCATGATTGAATTATTAGTTTTAAACCTTTAGTTTTATATATGTTTGAGCACTTAGTACTATTTCGATATCCCATTTTTACATACTGTAATAGATACAATAAATAGCTACATATATACAAATAATTTAATGTTCGCCTAAATGTCATATATTTTTTGTATTCACTAATACATATATATATTACGTTGTTTTTGTTGGTTTAATTCTAGTTTAGGATAAACTTTACAAGCGTACTATTTGCACGTTCACCGAATGGAATCCAATTCATATACATATTCTCAATGGATTTTTTGAAAGCACACAAACTTACCTTTCATTGACTGAAGAAACATCTTCCTCACTTATTGGTTGGGAAAGTTTGTTGAGAGGATTCGAGACATTTCCCTAATACAGTTTGACAATTTGGTTTGCAACATATTCGAAATGAAGTTCATTCCTACCTGCCGCTGATATCCGCCGGTGGTATAAATATTGAGAGTTGTCAGAACTTGAATGTGCACGGGTATGGCTGTATAATGAGTCGGCCAATTAAAATATACTTCCAATGTTTCGGAAGTCGATAAAGTTCCCGAAATCACTTTTTGAAAAACAATGCACGTCACTTGTAATTTTGACAGATTGTTAATTATTAGATTACCACGGGTGGGGTCTAATAATTAAATGAAATGAACTGAATATCGTTCTACTAGATACTGGTTTATTTATGTATTTTTTCTTATATATATACTAATTTTTAGTTGTATACAAATAATTAAACGTATACTATTTCTCTGGCGGAAATGCATATAATATCATGACTTAACGTAATTATAATGAAATATAATATGATGAATTAAATGATGAAATAATGAAATATAATGAAAGACAAATATTTAATGTGAATTTGAAGGTCACCGTGCACATGTTCAAACCTGTGATTGAACATATTGCGGGGCCAACAGATTCAGCGACCTTGGACGTGGATGAGGTCGTTGTGGTTGTGACGTGTCTTCGGGTGGCGGTCGTTGTCTTTTCCTTTGTTTACATAGATACACCACAGCAAGGATTATTCCGATCACTACAAGTGAATAAATTGATATGTAATGGTGAAGATGATGTTCATTGCTGAATGATTCAATAGATTCCGGTAAAGCCTTTTCATTTGATTTCTGCAGGGTAATCGCCTTTTCCAAATCCATAATATCTTCTGCTATCTTGTACTCTGTAGGTTCGTGGTGTGGGATATGGGTTGTTTTAGATTCTAACTGATTTGATAGTTCTGCGTTGGAAAGCCTTACTGATGCTGTAAATAACGAGCTGATCTTGTGTATCTTTTCTTCAATGGCTGTTCTTCGTGTTTTAAAGTACATCTTGAATCTAGCGTTATGATTCCTGACTGCTTTAATGTCATCGTCGTGACTTGATGATCACATATTAAGTCAGTAGGTATGGGGGCACTTTGGCCAGACAGTCTGCTGACAATGACGTCACACAGTTTGCTGGCTAAAAGTATGCATTTGGGGATAATACGCGTAATGGTACATTTCTCGGCTAAGCTTATAGTATACATTTGGGGAATATACCGCTGAATGGTTCATGTCTCAGTTAAAGCTTGTATGTGCTGTTTGAAGGGGAATTGTGTCTCTACTAAATAATTGTGCTTTTTAATGATATTTTTCTACTATCTACAACACCATCTGTTTTCTGTTAGTCAAGTAATATGATGTGGAATTTTTGCGTAACTATAGATTGTGTGATGTCACAGTTTTATTTGTTAGGTTTTCTTTTTTATAATAAAAATTCATCGTTCATGGCGAGATTCAAACTCGAGACCGCAGCGTAGAAAGAAATTGATTTAACCGATGGACTATGAGCAGTGTTATAGATATTGATAAATTTGTGGTTTATATAAAAAATAAATAAACAGATACTCAGACTTATATGTTTATAAGTAAATATTTACATATGTTTATAAATTAGCTTAAATGATGATTATAAATTATACACATGGTATTATTATTTAAAATTAATAAAAATATTTGTAGATTAAATTAGTTATTTTAGTAGCGCGTATTATAATTTATTCCTATCAGTAATTAATTGCTCTATGTACATATGTTTACAAGTGATTCTTATAAATAGAAATAAATTGTTTTGAAATTTGTCACTCAGCTGATTTTTAATTATACATCTCAACACATGTTTTCATTTAACCTTGTAGAATATTTTGCGTTATTCTTTTAATGTTATTTGCATGATGTAAGTTAAGCACATGATAGAACTTAAAAAACGATATCGTTTTACAAATTACACTGAGCTGATATACGTTTGTATGCATGATGCATGGTACAAGTGCACATTTAGCACGAATAAAAAAAAAAATGTATCAATAGAAGATACATATATGTATGTATACAAATATAAGTGTATATGTATGTACTCGTGTATGATTTTTAGAAGATTTAATAATTTGCAAATAAGATTAATCAAGAGCATCAAAAATACATATTAATATTTGTTTTTCTATATCGTCTATACACATACTATGCAGTGAGTGTAAGAGAAAAGTGATGTCATTCAACACAACAATATATGAAGTTATTTTATTTTTGTCAGCAATTCTTTTTTTTTTTTTAGAATAGTATACGATTCAGGCGTAATACAATAATATGCTAAATTTAGTGGCAGTTTAGGGAAAAATTTGTGTAGTGTTTTAACAGCTGATTTATTCTTAATATGAAAAGTCATTATTTAGGTGAAATAATACATATTTTTTTATTAAATATACAATTGCGGGGCAGATTTTTTTTTTTTGTCGCATACTTTTAAAAAGATTTAATAAGTAAATCATCTGAAAATCTTTCACATATTGTAAAATTTTATTTTAGTTTGATTATAATAAATATGTGTAAGGTTATATTGAAAAAAAAAGATCACATAAAAAATATAATATATTACATAATTTTATATTGCGTAGCAACTTTTATTTTTATTTTTTTTTTAATGTGCATTTGATTATGCATATACATAAATATTATATGATTCGGTTGAAAGAGAGTGACATCACTAATTCAATTGGTTGAGGTCATTGCGTCTATGTTCCGACATGATCATTCATGTTTAAAATAAATACGAAAGGCATTCAAAACGACAGCGTTTTACTGTTTCATATTGCTGTTTACATATACTCGGACATATTTACATGAATTATTTATGTACTATATGCATTCGAAATGATAGATTATTTATCTTTTATAGATGTCTTACATTACATAACTTGATGATGATACACCGTTTTCATCTGCTTTACCCTCTCGTATTATCTTATTTCCATATTAACATTGGTATACTTTACTTGCAACAAAACAAACACTATATACAACTAAACATGATCATATACAGGAATAAACATGATTGTATAAATTCTGATTAGTGTATCGCCTTTTAATAATTTTTTTGTTTTTTATCATGAAAAATGGCGTTTTCTGATGCAACTAATTATTTGCAGATGTATAGGTTGTAGTCGTAATAATATGAAAATTCGTATAGAATTTCACATAGATAATATTATTTAAATATGTTGATACTCGTAAATATGTAAATATTTGCCAATACACATATAAAATTCATGTATATATTATTTAGCATGTATGCAGATTACTATGGCTCGAACGTTTTCGCAGGCTTTGTCCGGCTATATAAGCTAGCTGTACCGTATGACATTTTCAGTTACAAATAAGCGCTAGTCGCAAAAGGGTGTGTATTAATATTACTCAGGATTGTACTTAAAACAAGTTAATAAAATTATTACAAAAAAAAGTAAAATAGTAAAAACTTTAATAAGAGTTAATTAAAATAATCATTAGAAAGAAGAACAAATTAAAAAATAACCAAAACAAAAAAAAATAACTTTACAACAATTGCAAATACAATATTAAAAAGAGATCAAACCTGCTTTATTAATTAATATTTTTAGAAATTTTTTATAAAAAAAAAAAAAAAAGTGTAAAATAATGTCTCGCTTTATTACCGCTAGAGATATTCAAACCAAAGTTAAACGTTTTAATTTAAGTGGTCGGAAATTAGATTTTAAAATTAAAACAGTACCTGATAGTGAAGATCCTATTGATTGGATCAAAGGAGCTATAGAAGAAATTGTACATCATGCTGTTCAAGGAGTAGAGCCTAGTGACAAAATAGGCATAACATTTTGTGGAGAGAGTTTTAAAGAGCATGGACCAGGTTGGCTTCCGTTTACCGATGCTGGCCAACTTAAGATGAATGATGTATGGGAAATGATTTCAAAAATTTTTCAAAGTAATTCGAAAGGTAAGTACATACTTTATTAAAAATACAAAAAAAAAAATAAATAAATTAGTTAATTAAAAATAAAATTTTTGAATAATAACTTTTAATTTATTTTATTTTTTTGCTGATCTGTTTGTCTAAAATTCTTGTCTTCAGCCATGTTGTCTGCTTCTTTTGGTAATGGGACTAACTTGTTTATTGGTCTTTTTAAGAGAACCCTTGCCGGGCCACGAAGTGTAACCACTCTTACTTTTTGATCAGTGCCTGGATGTACTTCCACTACTCGGGCCGTTAACCACTTTAATGGTGGAATGTTGTCATCCTTGATGAGTACTAAGTCACCGACTTCAACGTTTGGTTGCTCAGTTGACTATTTTCTTCTATGTTGTAGGTGGTCCAGATAATCGAAGTGCCATCTTTTCCAAAAATCTTGTTTAATTTTTTCCACCAGCCTCCACCGTGTTATACCATGAATATTTGTGTGTATCATTGTATTTTGCGGAATTGACTGTAATGGTTCACCAATCAGAAAATGCCCAGGGGTCAAAAACGTAAGATCTGATGGATCTGATGTAATTGCAGTCAGAGGCCTTGAATTTAAGCAAGCCTCTACCTGTGAGGTTACTGTGGACAGTTCTTCATAGGTAAGTGTTGCTTCCCCAATTACTTTTATCAAGTGTTTTTTGACCGATTTAACTGCAGCTTCCCAAAGTCCCCCGAAATGGGAGAGAGGCAGCAGGAATGAAATGCCAGGTAGTTCCGTTGTTTGCCAATAAATTCCAAACTTCTTTTGTCGATCCTTGTAGTACTGACTTTAATTCACGTTTTAGCTGATTATTGGCACCGACAAAGTTTGTGCCATTGTCGCTATATAGATCGCTGCACAATCCTCTACGTGATGTGAATCGTTTATATGCGGCAATGAATGCATCGGCGGTAAGATCGCTGACTGGTTCAATGTGTATGGCCTTTGTTGTCATGCACACGAATATTGAGAGATATCCCTTGTGAGCTTTGTGTCCTCTACCCTTTGTTGTGCGAATCAATAGTGGTTCCGCGTAGTCAACTCCAGTTTTTAAAAATGGTCGTCCAGGTGTAATACGAGCTTCTGGTAAATTTCCCATAATTTGTGATATAGGTTTGGAGTTGAAGCGATGACATTTTACACATTTGGATATGAAACGTCTTGTTTGATTTCGACCGATGTTTCGATGTTTTTAATTCCAATTGATCTGGTGTCTCCTCGATTATCATTGGCGTTTGCTCGTTTGCTTTCTCAAAGACAATCTGAGGACCGTTCCACCACAATTTGTGCCTGATTAATAGGGTGGCTTCGATACCCCTGGATGCACAATCCGCGGGGTTGTCAGCTGATTTGACATAAAACCACTGAGATGGAGATGTTAATTTTTGTATTTCCGAGATTCGATTTGCAACAAATGTTTTAAATTTATGGGGCTTATTCTTTTTTTTCATAAAAAGTTGCTTAATTTTTTCGCCTTTGCAAAATCACAAAAAACTGTCGGACAAAACTAAAAGGCGAGATATAAAAAAGATACTCGCTCCTCGCTTTTTGTGCAAAATCACACTAGTGGTAGTCATGTTCTATAACGAGGATGACAACAGCTAAGTATACCGATTTTATTTTTATTTTGTACGTACATTTCATTACTGGGTCTATCTATTTTATTTTTTGACATTTAGCTTCCGTGCTTTTAATTTCAGTATCAATTTTTTTAAATTCTTTTTCTGTTTTTTCTCTGCGGATACCGTTCCTGTTTTCTTTTCTTTTCTGTTATTTCTGAGTATTTCATCTATTTTTTACTGGTTTTTGTATAACTGCATGTGATTTGCTTTTTCAGGCTTTAAGGACTTTTCGTTTCGGTTCTTTAGCATTCACTTTTATGTTTCAGGTCCAATGTCATCTTAGTACCTGAACTATGGGGACTGTCAATGAGTCCGATTTGGAGTTCGATGACCTCAGCATAATAAGTGCTGACGGTTTCAACTAAGTTATCAACTCGGGTTGGGAGAATGTCCTACTATTTTCGGGTGATGAGGGCTCTATATTGGAGTCAAGCCACCGTGGCAAGGGTAAGCGACTTAGCAAACGTAGGCGGCAGCGCTTCCAATAAAAGCTGCGTGGGCTGGCCCTGGGTGCAATTTCCGAGGAGCCATGCAATAGCGCATCGGGAACACCCAAAAGGCCAACCTCAGCATCGAACACTACGCCAGAAATGGTTTCTAAAAAAGCGCGCACTTACGTAGAAACAGTAGCCAATGCTACTGTAAAAAAAGTCTTTGTGTTAGAAATGAACCCGACCATCGCTTTAAATGAGTAAAAATTGCAACTTTTCCGGCACGAGCTTGATCGTCGTCGTATTCTCGACGGGGCTAAATCTTCCAGCTTTGTGCCGCAATTGCCGGGTATTTACCTGGCTGTTTGATTCTGTCGAGAGACAGAATCAAGGACGTCCGGGAGGGGTGCCAACTTTCGTTTGGTTTCGAGCCTCCGAAACCACTGAGTAATTCTTGGGCCACCTGAGAATCCGAGTGTAGTTATTACTAACATCGGCATTATGAATCCAAATGTTTCGACTTCAGGATGGAAAGTAATATCCTCTTATTAACAACCAGAAGAAGCATAACAAACCCTTCTGGTGTTCTGAACTTAAACAGTTAAGGAAGAGTGTGAGTAAAATTAAAAATAAAGCCAAAACATTGAATCTCATTTCGAATTGGAATCGATTTTTATTATCTCAAAATGCTTATAAAAAAAAGGACTGCGTGGAAAAACTTCTGTGAAGAATATCTGCTTTCGTCAGAGCTAACAACACTCTGGCTAAGAATGGTACGTGCTGGAAAGGAAAGATAATCTTCGCCTACCTTCCGGCAAACTAACGTCGTGCAGGCGAGAAGTCGGTGAGCTACTATTGTCTGTTCACTTTCCTGGATGAGATATTGTTGATTCGGATGTGGTTGCCTCCGAGCCATCTGACATTTTTGTCGGTACTCCGGATTGGAGCTTAGCCCGTAGGCTGATCACTACTGATGTTTTATGCTGGACCGTGTTTTCTCGTTTGCACCGTTCAATCGAGTGGTCTGGGGAGCGTTTTCCCTGCTGAAATACAGCATGGGTTTCTACGCAACAGCACTTACCTGCTCAATCTGTTCCAGGCCTGCGTTTATTTTTAGCATTTTACCACGCGCTTGGAGCAAGAGTAGAGTAGTATTCATACCTAAAGCTGGCAAGTCGGATTATACTAACCCAAAGGCTTCTAGGTCCATTTGCTTGAACATCTGTTACCACTTCGTTTTCCAAGATCACAAGTGCGTGTACCAATTTTAATATTGATCAAACCATTGTTAAATTCATCAATTCCATGCGTAACTAATAATAGAGACTGAGCTGGATGGCTCATCAGTTTCCGTTACGCATTGAAGCCTTATCTAATAACACCATTTAGAATATCGGCAGATGGGTATCGTGAAGGGCAATTCAACACACAGCATTCAAAGGCGAGAAATATAATCGAAAGAACTTTCCGAGCGTACCGTGCACAATCCTTCGTGTGCTTTTCTGTTTCCTGGTTCTATTTCGTCTGGATTTCTAAAATTGGTAAAAAGTTACATCAAAAATTAATAGCGAGAATGAAAACAAGAGTTTTTGAATTAATTGAGAAAATCGCAAATGCAAACACATAAGAATATACTTTTTACACTTTCGGTACATAACATATTGTGATGCTACAATTACGAAACACAGTGTGTATTGTAACAACCAATTGCAATTTATTGTCAATAAAGCTACTTTCTCTATACGATTGATACTAACTTAAACATAGATTTATAGCTACTCGTATGTAGTATGTTTCCACAATTCAAATTTTGTAAATGTAATTTAAATTGAAACCAAAGTTCATAAAAGTCACCCAAATTGGTTCATTCTGCAACTTTAAAGTCAACATTTTACACCAGCACAAAACTGTCACTGTTCGACGTAATTGAATAAATGTAGTTCAGTTGTATATTAAAAATTGGAGGACCTTGACAGTAACTATGTTGGTATAGTGGGTATTCTGAAGGAATTGATTTATAACGATTAACCCATGCCAAATAAATTCTAATTATTTTGTTTCAAACGAAAATGAGTTGTAAAAAGTTGTAAAAATTATAACCCCTCGCTTGAAAACAGATATAATTAATCTCTTCATCTTCCATGTCAGCACAAGTGGTTGATTAAACTATATATGTACTCATGATGAAAATGGTAACAGAAAATAAAATACCAACTATAATAAAAGATTGTAACAATTACGATGTAATTAGAAAAATGAAATAAGAAAATTTGGTCACGCGACGTATATTTAACCTTTTTGTTGTTGTTGTTGTGGATGTTAATAATCAATGAAGAGGAAGGCCATTCTTACATACATATACTATATGAGAACTAGTTTATTTGAACTTGAAAAATATATGTTTGTGATGTGAACCACCACTAAATTTAACAATATTCTCAAGCCAAACCATTCACAACTATCAACTGTTGTTCTCGTTTATTATGCGGCCAAGCACCAAATGTAATACAAATAAAAATAAAATAAAAAACTCAAATCCATAAAATCAAATCACGTGAATATAAGCCATTAATTTATATCTTTTAGTTTTCCGTCCAGTTTAACCCTTAAGAAAACATAAAACGTGGGTTAGCAAAACATTCTCATAATATAAGAACGAACGAACATAAATTATTAAATCTTAACTTTTGTTTATGGTTTTGTTGTTCTCATTTCTACCTTCCTTATAATAATATATTTGATTACAAAATAATGATGGTAATAAATTATTGTCGATTAAAAATATGCTACTCGTTTATTTGGGTTTCACAATCTGTTACGTTGTGTATACATGAAAATAATTTGCGTTTGGTAAATGAATTTATTTTCACAATCAATTTAAGATACGTACAAGAAGTAGGGATGATTTGCTGGTCAACAATTGCTCGTCAAAGTTTAAATGCTGCAGGAGTACAAAGACAGAATCATAGATGAATTGGGTATAAATTCATCTTTAACACATAAAGTTTTCAGGTTTAACAAGTTTTTATGTTAATAACACTGATACTGCGACAAAATTTATTTTAGAATTAGTGATTTTTGGAATTATAATAAATTTGCTCATTGTTGCGTAAAGCACAAAATAGAATTGCATAGATCCAAAAATATTTTAATCACAATCGAATTCTTTTGTTGTATCCTTAGCAAACTGGACAAGTTTAGAGCAAGGCTGGGAGGTCAATTGATTTATATTAATTTACCTATAGTTGAAAATCTGAAAATTTTGAAAGCCACGATAATAACTACACGATAAATTGAAGGCAGCCATCATCTTCCTCAAGGCAGTCCTCCCGTATAAAATCCTGAGATATCCCTTTGTGACGTATATGATCTATGAAACAGCCATATTTCGGAAGAACCACAACCAACATTCTTAGCTGGTCCTTTTTTAAAGATAAGGCTTACTTAGTAGACCTCCAATTGGACTCATTAATCAAATTCTTCACCATACAACAGCTAGAAGTGGCAAGCCACTGTAGCCTTAGGTCTTTCAAAGCGTAGTTATTTATAACTTATCGGCTTTGACTATCAGTCTACGATCTCATTGCCTTCGATGTCACAGAAAAATGTTGTGATCCTTAACAGCGTAAATTAAAGTCTTAATAATACTAAGTGTCAGTGCTAGTATTTCCTCTTGAAAAACGGAGCATAGTGAACCCAGCCTGCCAAAAGATCTCAGATCAGACCAATGACAGTAGATTCGAAATTCAGCACTAAGGTTAGAGCGAGAACCACCTGAAATCTACAGATCTCTTAATGGATAAACCATCGAAAATAAATTGGAGAAATTAATTTATGGTAAAAATAATAATTTTTAAAACATTTTCTGTGCCCCACACAGAATCCTATCTAAGATAATACCAAGCTATAATACTACACCTCCACCTAGTAAAAGTCATTAAATCAGTCTTAGACGTGTTGACGTACAGGCCTATATCAGCGCACCATGCCTCTAAAATTGTTAAGGCATGTTGAGGGAAGTCAGATAAGACATTAAAGTGTTTGCCTGACACTGTTAAAACAACATCTTCAGCACAGCTCTGTGCAACATGAAGTTAGATTACTCCAGCTGAACAAGTAAATCGTTAATTACTAAAAGCCTCAGCAGAGGTGAGAACTCACCTTCCTGGGGACAGCCTTTGCCAACTTTAACGGAAACTGACACGTCATCCAGCTCAGCGTACACCATGCGAAACTGGGTCCTTCATCCAATTCAAATGACAATGGTGCGATTAATCCCAAATTGGTACAGGTATTAATAAAAAGCTCCCGTTACATCCAGAAAAATACCTTCAAGAAACTCCTTATTATTACGGGAAAGGTTTATGCAGAGTAGTTTCACAGGACTCGTCAACTCGGCATGTTGCATATTACTGAGTAGGGAGACAGTAAAGTAATGGTCTCCAATAAATCATTTGATTCTTTCCAACGCTTTAAGAAAAGTTGAGGATAGACTAATGGCCGAAAAAACTTTGAGTTCGTATAATCGGACTTTCCAGTTTAAGAAACGAAAATATCTCTACTCCTGCTCCAGGATTTTGGAATAGTGCTCAAAATTGCACGCTTGAGAAAGGTGTATAAAATGATCTTTCAGCAGGGAAAATACTATCAGGCCCACCAGCTTTATAAGGGGTTTTCTTAGCCTTTCAAGGTTATAGTTTTAAAGGGGTTTGTACCACGTCTTTTCGTTAGTAATAAGAGGACAAGAATTTTCTAAAGCAGTCGATTACCCTCTCAAGTCAAGACTCATTTAACTCAATGTTGTTACTCGATCAAATTTCCCTCGGTGTAGTAAGTAATGAACTTAGTCGCTCGAAAAGTCTATAATCGGTTAAGTTTCTATTACGATTTTATTTTAGAAGCGGTTGTTTCGAGGAGGTTCGGCAAAGTCATACGGCAAATAAACTGATGAGAGTACTAGATTAGTGCGGGAATTATTAGATATCAAAGTAATGAGGGCAGCCGTAAAATCAGCCAAACTACACCCATGATTGAGGAAGGTACTAATATGATTATTGTTACCAATAAATAATTACGCCTGATTTTTATCGAGAGAATTCTTACAGAAAAACCTGCCATTATTGCAATTTTGTTCAGAGACATCACCATCAAGAAGGTACAATATCTGAATTAGACAAATATCTGTATGCTGTAAAGCAACTTCCTTAATTAAATGAAGCTGGCTATGTTACAAGTTGATCTATATGATTCTAAGCATGGCCATCATGTTAAAGTCCAGGAAAAATAAATAAATTAAAAAAACCTAAGCACCATGCTTCTATGATCCCTGAATTCATGTTGACTATTCCTGAAACATAGGAGTGTCTTTGTGTATGTGATTGATTTTTCTGTCAACGAAATTTTAAAAACTACTCAGATTTTTAAAAGAATTTTAATTTTTAAAATGCAGGTCTTGATAGACTTTTTGTAGATATCTGATGATCTTGAAAAAGATCCTCTTTAAAAAGTATTGTAACGTTAAGCGGGAACCCGTTATCTATTAGCCGAATAAAAATTGTAGGCGAAAGTACTCGGACGAAAAATGACTAAAATGAATCTACGTGAAGTTTTTCTAAACCTGCCTAAAAATTAAGAAAATTTCAATTTTTCAATTTACTGATGTTTTCATTGCCAAGTCCTTTTTAAAAAAAAAAAAAAAAAAAATGTTTTCATTTCTCTTAAATTAGTTTTAATTATAGATCTGCCGGCATCTAAACATAACGACCTGCATCCTTAGGAATTTGGCAAACAAGTAAGACTTGTATATTTATTTGAATTCAGAAGCTATACATTGGTAGCAACTTTAAATAAGATATTCCTAATTTTTTTTGAGGTTACGTTTATTACTTATTAGAACCAGAATTCGGACATACCGATTTATATTTTTCAGTTCTGTGAATCAAAAAAGTTCAGACTTTAGGTCTTTTTTTAGATTAGACACAGAACTTTCCAGCAAGCACACTTTAAAATTATTTTTAATTATTTTGATAAAGAACAAAACATACATTCAGTGTTAATTATTTCAATATTAGCGTTGTAATAATCAAGGATTTATCGCCATTTAATAATAATTAATATTTGCCAAGACGCAAGTGCTTAAAAAAAGGGTAGTACATGGGACTATTGAGTCGAAGGTCGACTGTTCTTGTCAATACCTGATTACTGTGTAGTATAAAATATATTTGTTACTTTAAACAACCTGAACTAGGAACGCGCTATATACTAATGTTGACTGTTTATGCAGGTTGTTATTTACTTGAATGCTTTTTCTTCTGTATAGCTTCATATGACTTGTACCAAATTTTTTTTCCTTCATTCAATTACAATGCTTAGAGACAATTAGAGATACGGCACAACCGGTTCCTAAATTCAACCTGAAGTGATATATCAGGAAGCCTCTAGCATCTATAACTGCTTTCGTTCGGGGAAAACATACCTTATGCTCAACAAAATCAAATTAAGTCAATAAAACTGATTTATTGATAACATCGGAACATCAAATGTGTTGCATTGATGCAATCAAAAATTAATTCGATTTTCAGCATAACAAAACTTGCGGGACATATTCCATATTGCTGTTTTTCTAGACGAATGTCTCACTTTATTACAAATAATATTGACTAAACCAAAACAAAAATCATATAAAATGTGTTTTTATGTAAACAAAATAATAAAAATGTGGCATAAAAAAGTTTCCCATGTCTCAGGTGTCACTAAACATTATGTTTGCGCCAAAAAAAAAATAGTGTGATTTCCAACATTAGTCTCTTGACGGTTACACTTCATATTTTTATTTTTATTGTAATGAAATGTGATCTCCGGGAAAAAAATATTGATTTATTCATAAATGTTGGTTTCACCACAGTACGAAAAATTCATCGTAAAATATAAAGTTTAAAAAAATAAAAACAGTAGATCGGGTATTTATAGTAGGTTGCTACCTTTCAATCCCAGTCTAATATCGATTTATTCCAAGGAATTTTCTTAGGAAAATTTTAATAATAAGTCATTTCAGTCTCTTTGATTCGCCATTCACGCCAACGTAAAAAGCTTCCCATATTATGTAGAATTAAATTATGTTTCCACAAGGACCAAATTCAATTTAGTAATAAAGTGAATATTTGTGTTTTGTTTTTTAGCTCAAAGTAAAATAAATAAGATGAAAGCTTTCCAAACTCAAAGTTAAAACATAAAAATTATTTTGTTAGATTTCTTTCATGTTTGGTTTTATTCAATCAAAGAAAACTTCCATTTCTTACCAAAATTAATTTTTTTTCTATAATGGCAGCGTAATGTGTATAGCCTAAGGTTATCTTCGATTGGGTGTCAGTGTGCAAGCGGTGACTGTATGTTATAGGTATTAAGTTTATATTTTTGAGTAAGCATGAAACCTTTTTTGGGCAACATTTACATTTAATTTGTGATTCGTGTGACTTTAGATTAGTTTCTGTCTTTTACTATTGACAAAATTAAGATCTTAAATTAGTGGCATAGGTTTGGAAATGTGGAACGCTCCGAAGTATAAGAAGAATAAGTATTCTTATTCTTTTTGTTCTTTCCAAAGAAAGAAAACTCCAAAACAATGCTACAGACTACACATTTTTTTATGTTTGACATATTCAGGAGTTACGACAAAGGGATTCGATAAAATTATTTTATTTTATCTCGTATATCCAATTTAAATTGTTTTTGTTGAATGTCAATTAATTTAAAAATTCGTAATTTTTATCATAAAATACACCAATTCAATCACTGTATTCGGGCATGTGACCAGAATCTAGATAAAGAACAAAGTTAGTTTGATAATATTCGTACGAAGTGAATGGCATTTTTTCAGTTATAATTTTAACTTTCTTTTTTATAGTGCATTTGTCCAATTTAGTGTCGAAAACTTCTGTACTAAATTTAAAATATTTTCAGGTTTATTAATTTTTCATGTTTTATTTTTATTTTTTCATTTATATTACCATCTATAGTTACAAGAAAACTAATAAGTATTTTAGTTTTGACTTAATTTGTTAAAATTTCACAACGATGCCAGTTCAAACGGTTTGACGCTTGGTTTTGATGCAACAGGATCACATAAATTGACTTTAATGATGATTGGAAAATTGGAAAAACCGAGACCATTTACAAATTGCGACATTATTTATCCAAAAAATCATGGCAAACGACATCACTATTTAAAAATTGGTTTTCGACCCATTTGTTCCAAGCGATGTCGTACGCTTTTATTAAAAAGAAAAAAACTTACCAGAAAAAGCAATTTTACAGATCGATAATTGTACTGCTCATGGAACAGAAACGATGCTAAGGACGGATGATGGAAATTTTAAAGTAATGTTTTTGCCTTCTAATACCACTGCAATCCTGCAACCATTAGGCCAACAAATCGTTCAAAGTATGAAATTTTGTATGAAACGGTATCGAAAGAATTAATTGCTAGATCTTGCAAGCAAACCAGGAAGTGATACAATTGCTAAATAAAAACACATAAACTTTAAAAGATGTTTCAATTATGATACATCAAGCTTGGATGGATATTCCCGTATCAGTCAATTCATCAACAACTTAAACTTATCCGAAATCGTTTGGCAGATGATGATGATTTATCATTGGCCACATTAAATAATAATGTTGCTTTTGCTAGTTTATTGTCTAGTCCTGATATAATGGATCGGGCTTCGGGTGTAACAGAAAGTTTGTCACCGATTTTTAATGAATCCAACTTAAATAAAGAAGAGAATGATGAAAATGAGGAAGGTGAATATAATTCTAATGATGACACCCAAAATATTGATGAAATTATACAATCTTTTAATAATTTAATTGAATGGTCAGAAAATTAAAGCTTTCCAATGAAACAAATTTTGAATTTAAGAAGAATTCGTAACAAAGCTGTGTTGAGAAGATTAATTATTTAACCTAAATAAGCTTTTGAAATAAAATATTTTTAAACTATAGTCGTTTTGGTTTTAAATTAGAGCATCAAATGATACATTAATGAAACTCTGGAAAATAATTTAAATGTTTCGTTTAAAGCTACTTTTTTCGTTACAGGCTAGTTTAATAAAAAAAAATGATTCAGCTCTGGTCGCTTATATCAAGAAGTTACTGTATTTAGGGAATTTTTTATTTTGAAGGTTTTATTTAATATAATTTTACTTTGCGAATTTTACTGAATTAAATACACAAATGTCTTATTTTTTAAAATCAAAAAAATTTAACGGATGTTGTGACTGCTAGGTAAGATCACAACGCATGATACAAATAATAAAAGATAACAAAAAAAGTACTTTTTCTTTGGTGCGCCAACTGGTTAAATAAAAGTACTAGTAGAAAGAAAACAAAAAAAAAACATAATCAATTTTAGTCATGTTTTGAAATCCATCAGAGATATGCTGCGCGTGTAATCCAAAAAAAAAAATAAACTTTGTACAATAATCATCACAGAATTTCTACAAAACGAATCGTATGTGATACGTTTTTAATATTTTGACCAATATAGTTTTGGTCAAAATGGAATCGGTAATCACCAACTATTATCAGAATACTATGTTCACAAATAAACTCTGGAGCGGTGTTAACTGCGGCTGGCTAAAGCTTAGGGTATTGCGGTGGGTTTTACCAAAGTATTGTGAACCTCCATAGACCGCGGGAAGGGAAATTAGGAAAAGAATAGAGGAAGTGAACGACCGACTATAGACTCACCATGACAGATAGATACCTACCTCACATCATCTCCACAAAGCTTTTAGATTCTCATCGCAAAATTTCCACAAAAAATCCACAAAAAAAAACAACAAATTAAACCAACAAAAAAATTTACTTTCAAAACCAAATTTCTTCTACAATATTAATAAGATAAACCAATACTTATTCTTCACCTATATTACTTACTCCTAAGACCGTTATTAACAATTCATTAATTTTGAACAAAAAAAAATTCACCAAAGAATCACCAAAAAAAAACAAAGAAAGAAAGAAAATAACGCACTATTACTACTACAATTACAAGTTAAATTAATTATGCTAAAAAAAATAAAAAATTAATTAATTAATAATTTGTATGTTTATTTTATTTGAATTCATTTATTTATTTATTTTCACTTAGGGATTTACCACTAATTTTTGAATATCTATTCACTATACTATATCTACTTATAATGATAATTATGTACTTAAATTATGAAAAAAAAATGTAAACCAACCCAATAAAACTAATAAATTTCCAATTTCTATGCATAAACCTGTTAAGTACTAAATTTGTTTCAATACATACTGCTCCAAATTGCTTCAATGGTAATCCTAATCATCAACATTCTATTCAATTTCGTAATAACACATCGTATTATAATCCACAGAATAACACAAATCATAAAATGTATACACAAACATTTTCGTAAGCTCCAAACCAAATCAATCATAATTCACGAATTAATCAAATTTCTTATCCATGCGCCTATTGTGCCTAGTAAAAAATCAAATCGAAGGAGAGACCAATCTTATGATAAGAATCCTACATTACAATCTACGGAAAACTTCACCGAACTTCACCGGGAAACCAAGGATGTAGCGGTGAGATTTCAAAATATTTAAATCTACATTCAATTTAGTCTAAAGATTTATTCTAAAAATATCATCAAATCCGTTTACCACAAATAAAATATTTTGTTTCTCAATCAATTTTTATAATGATGATTTGAAATTTGTCAATCTTAACTTAGATATTTTCGAAGAACCCAATTTTTTTTTAGTTGATACTGTGGCCGACATTAGCGTTATTAAAAAACATTTAATTAAACCTGTGTTATCCTAAATTAAAATTATCTATAAAAGGCATTCCTGCAGAATCAATAGATACTCTTGCAGCTTGCACTTGAATAATTAACTTCCAAAAGAGCAAGGCAATTTTATATCATTTCCACATTGTACCGCTTTCCCTATAAATTGTGCGGGAATCTTTGGAAACGATTTCCTTCGTCAAAATAAATACAACATTGCCTACTCGCGTAAAATAATTCAAACACCTACGAATTCAGATAGCCATGAAAATGAGTACATACATTTAAATCTTTCTTCCAACAATCCCCCAATTATTATTCCTGGTCGTTCAGAAAATATCGTTAATCTAAGATTCAAAATAAATAATGATAACGAGTATTTATGTCCTTCGCAAATTAGAAAACCGCGCATGTACGTAGCTAATGCTATAATTTAAATAATAAACTCATTTGCAATTGTAAGTGTTATAAACACTAATTAATGATTACTCTGTAAAATTAGATAATCTTGACATAGAACCAAAAACTTTAGAAAATCATCAAATTTTTACATTAAACCATTGGTTTAAACCATTGAAATTCCCGAAAGGTTACAGAAATTGGAAAATCAAATAAATACAGAGCATATGAATAAAGAAGAAAATTATCCATAATCAAAGTATGCCATTACTAAAAATGGTACGATACACGCGCTTCAACAACGCATTGCAATTGTTGAAATTCACTACAAAAATGGTGAAAATTTTGCAGTCACAGTTCGCAAAACTAAACCACTTTTTGGTCGTCATGAAGAAATTTTTCGGTTGGCAATATTGAAACTGGTGTAAAAATTTGAGCTATTGGGACAAGTTAGTGATGTGAAGAATCGAAACCGTGTGCGTCGCTCAAGATATACTGAGAATATTGCTGCTGTAGCCCGTAGTGTTGAAGAAACAACATTACACCGTATTTTGCATGAAGGCTTAGGTCTTAAGTCTTTTAAAGTTCAGTAAACACAAGAATTCAAGTCGCTCGATCACCATAAACGACGTATCTTCGCTGATTGGGTCCGTCAAATGCATCAAAATGGTCCGGATTTTCATCGAAGTCATCTTCAGTGATAAGGCCCATTTTCACCTCGGAGGTACGTAAATAAGCAGAACTGTCGCATTTGGGGCTCAGAAAATCCAAGAATGATTGATACTTTTTCGAAAATAAGGCTGGTGCAACTGTTGCGGTGAATGGATTGCGCTACCGAGCTATGATTAATGATTTTTATAGCCGAAACGTGGAGACATTTATTTTCAGCAAGACGGCACTACGTACCACATTAGCAACGAAACAATCACAATTTTGCAAGAAAAACAATTGGCCACCGAAATCTTGTGATTTAACATATTTAGACTTTTTTCTTTGGGGCCACGTGAAAGATAAGGTCTATGCCAATGCTCCACAATCGATTCAAGACCTTAAAGATGGAATTTGTGAAGTTATCGAGGACATACAGCCCAAAATGTGCGAATTAGTTATGGAAATTTTTTTGAAAAGGATATGGTGCTGCAAGAGTAGCCGTGGCGGCTATTTGGTTGATATCATTTTCAAATGTTCATGGCATACCTTCCTCTTTACAATGAAATAAACATTCAATGATTTTTGATAAAAATACTCGTTTTTTTTAAATATCAAAATTAAAAATATGTTGAAAAAAATATATAGAGGGTTTTCCAATTCTCCTTATTGGAAAACCCTTTAAATATTTTTTATTTTTTTTACTCAATTATTTTAGTTTATTGGAAACTTAATTACGTTTTATATCCAGATACTTTAATTTATTTTTTTATCTTTTTATTTTATTTACTTGGTCCTATGACCAATTAACGCAACAAAAATAAACTATCATCCGATTTCTAGTCTTTTCTTACTGAATAATCCGATTTCTAAAACTTTCCATTTATACATACTCAAACATAAAATAGCGGACCTCCCCACCCTAAATCAAATTTAATTCGAATAATGATCAGACTCTTCGACAAGACAATTTTGTTCATTTTTCTTTTATTATTAAAATTACCGCTCTACCCTTCATTCAAGAATGACACCACCAAAAAAATTGGACTAACGTCGGAGGTATTAAACCCCCATATCTTGTGACGATCGCGGCGACGTTACAACAATGATCTTTAATTTTTCTAAAATTTGATATAAATATTTACCGAAAATCCATAGGTTTGTATTTTATTTAAATTTACGATTGCTGCGAGGCAGTTTGTCGTATATCCGAATATTTTGTCATAAGTCCATGATTTTGTACAACCTCGAAAACTATACGACACTTTCGATTACTAGCCAGAAATCTCTTTGCATCTGTTGGCTTCTTAAAACAAACCCAGCGATTAACTGTTGGCAACTTAGAACAAACTCTACGATATCTTGTTATTTATCCAATTTGAAAATATTTAAAAACCTATAGAATCGATATGAATTGAAACCAAAATAACTACTATTCATCCCCACCGTTTGAGGTCGCGGAATAACAAACAAAAATCGCTCCATACAAATCATATGAAAACTACTTTTTTTTTTTGCATTTTTTGGTCTTAGATTTGTAATAATTTATAAATTAGGCCCAAAGACACTTTTTCTTGTACCTGAGTACAAAGAACAATATGTTTTCGTTCGTTTTAAGATGAAAAATTATTCAATTTCAACACTTTTCATTCATGAATTTCAACAACTCTCAGTCAAGATTTTCATTTTTTTATAAGGGGAAAATATGAGAAATTAATAATTTTTGCTATTCGTGTCCCTTATTATTCATATTAAACTGCATCTTTTTCACATTCGAAATAAGCGAGCTAACAAAAATCGGTTGGTGTGAGTGACAGAGATAAATAAAATATTTACGAAAACAAATGGAATGAGAACACGCGGACACTAGTTTATTATAATTTATGTTTTACAAAAAAAAATGTTCGCTGTCATATATTTGTTGCACATAAATAATAATAAACTAGTAAATTCATTTTAATAAATTTATTTAATTCAATAAATATAATTATACCAGCAATAAAACGCCCACGTGAAATTGTGCGTCATATCTCTTCGACTAAAAATGTGTAACTAAAATTTATAATTATAGAAATTCAAGTTGGGTATATATTTTCTCCGGTTTGCATGTGTGTGTAAATTATAAATATTTTATTTTGTATTTTATGCTGCCCAAACACGATACAACCTAGTTGTACAACCGGTTGTACAACTATGGAAGTTGAATCGTCTGTGTGGAAGTTGACAACCGGTTGTACGACCATTTTGATGGTTGGTAGTTGTTTGAAAAAATATTAAAATGTTTAGATTTTAGTGGGCGGGGCGTTGGTTTTTGGTTGAAAGTTGTCTTGTTTATGGGGAAATTGTACAACCAAAACGACATTTTCGGTCAAATGGAAACAGTAAAATAGCATTTTTGTTGAATTTTGTTGTAAATTTTTACTGTTTTCTACACATTGTTTACGTTTATAAACATGGTTGGAAAATAAGTTGTATCGTCTGTGGAGATATTTTATAACCCGGTTGACAACCGGTTGTACAACCAGGTTGTATCGTGTATGGGCAGCATTATACTCATCCTGAGAACCCCACCTATTTTCATTCGATTTGTTTTCGTAATAATTCTATTTATCTCTGTCATTCACACCAAGTGATTTTTGTTAGCTCGCTTATTTCGAATGTGAAACAGATGCAGTTTGCTATGAGTAATAAGGTACACGAATAGCAAAAATTATTAATTTCTCATATTGTCTCCTAAAAAAAAATGAAAATCTTGACTGAGAACTGTTGAAATTCATGAATGAAAAGTGTGAAAATTGAATAATTTTTCATCTTAAAACGAACGAAAACATATTGTTCTTTGTACTCCGGTACATGAAAAAGTGTCTTTGGGCCTAATTTATAAGTTATTACAAATCTAAGACCAAAAAATGCAAATAAATGTAGTTTTCATGGAGCGATTTTTGTTTGTTATTACTTGACACATACATATGCTATAAAAGCACTTGTCAGGCCAGTAATACATAGGCATTGATAGGACTATCATTTTCGCATCTGACAAATTTTATTTATTTCTGTTATTATTAAAATTACCGCTCTACTCTTCATTCAAGAATGACACCACCAAAAAAATTGGACTAACGTCGGAGGTATTAAACCCCCATATCTTGTGACGATCGCGGCGACGTTACAACAATGATCTTTAATTTTTCTAAAATTTGATATAAATATTTATCGAAAGTCCATAGGTTTGTATTTTATTTAAATTTACGATTGCTGCGAGGCAGTTTGTCGTATATCCGAATATTTTGTCATAAGTCCATGATTTTGTACAACCTCGAAAACTATACGACACATTCGATTACTAGCCAGAAATCTCTTTGCATCTGTTGGCTTCTTAAAACAAACCCAGCGATTAACTGTTGGCAACTTAGAACAAACTCTACGATATCTTGTTATTTATCCAATTTGAAAATATTTAAAAACCTATAGAATCGATATGAATTGAAACCAAAATAACTACTATTCATCCCCACCGTTTGAGGTCGCGGAATAACAAACAAAAATCGCTCCATACAAATCATATGAAAACTACTTTTTTTTTGCATTTTTTGGTCTTACATTTGTAATAATTTATAAATTAGGCCCAAAGACACTTTTTCTTGTACCTGAGTACAAAGAACAATATGTTTTCGTTCGTTTTAAGATGAAAAATTATTCAATTTCAACACTTTTTCATTCATGAATTTCAACAACTCTCAGTCAAGACTTCCAATTTTTTTTTAGGGGAAAATATGAGAAATTAATAATTTTCGTTATTCGTGTCCCTTATTATTCATATTAAACTGCATCTTTTTCACATTCGAAATAAGCGAGCTAACAAAAATCGGTTGGTGTGAGTGACAGAGATAAATAAAATATTTAAATAAATATGCTCTGTTCATGCTGTCTCATTATCATTAATATCTTATGTTCTTCTTTTAATTTACGTTTAACAGTGTTATTCTTACCACTATCACGATATACAAAAAATCTTATTGGTTTTGTATACGTATATAGTATTTTTTTGGGACAAACTTCACAGGCATATAAATAAGCTGAATAGTTAGTAGCTACTGCTTGGTTTTTATTTGAGTTTAAATCGTTAATACGGCAATAACACTGTTGTTAAGTTCATGTCAATGTTATTCTCGTATACTAAATTGTATATTCAGCTCAAAATCGTCTAAAATAAAATTTAACCCTAACCATTTTGTATTTGGCTCGTGATGGATTGCTTTATGATAAACTCAAACCAGAAACAACTCAATTTGATGAATTATGCTATAAAATATTTTTATTTTTTATTTTTTGCTTTGCCATGATTAAATCATCATAATAATTTTATGGCAAAATAGATTATTTTATTTTATTCCATTGCTACCCTCTGTTAGAATTAGAATTAAGTAAGTTGGCGCATATATAAATACAACAGAGTGGTATAAGAACAAAAGGAAAAACAGAAAAATAATAGAATATTCTTTTAATATCCGGTCAAGATAATCTTATTTTCCCATTTTTCATACAAAAATATACAAAAAAAAAAAATATTTCCCTCATTTTTCAATTCGTATTACGTTACGTATACAAAATAAAATACAATTGTCGTTATTTTATTTTGTAGGATAAAAAATAAATTAATAACTTTAATTACGCTAGGTATAAACCATACGTTTCCTCGATTTGTGAAACTGCTGTTTCGGAGTATATGTACATATACTAAGGACCAAAAAAGCATTTGGTCAAATTTATCTCCAATACAAATTCTGTAAGAATAAACATCTTTTCAAAATTCAAACCCTAAATACAACCACCACAACATTTTGTTATTGGTGTATGGTGTGGTTGTACCGCTGTAACATCGAATTTTTCGAACTTCAATAAACTATCGCATATTTTAACAAAACGATATCGATCAATTTATGTGATATTTGCAATACAATAGCGATGGACTTGTCACATACCTTAATAATTTTATTTGTGTTATAATACGCAAGCTATTTTAAAATTTAATTAACTGTTTTGAAAAGCACATGATTGCACATTTACTGACACTACCACGCGTCCTCTCCGTGAATTATCGCAAAATCTACCAACTAGGCTGAACCGCGGAAGTTCTCCATGCGGGAAAATTAATGCTTCAAAAATAAGACAACATATAATTTGTTTCTCTCTATATAATTCCCAATCCGTGAATTTATTATTAAAGTTAAGTTTCCCTTTCTTTTTAATGACTAATGTACTCAGAGTCAAAGGTCTTCAATACCTTCAACTTCAATGTAATTAGAGGCTATTGCTTTCGAGATATAAAAGTCAATCAAATCAGGAATTTTGTTGATGTCTGTAGGCTAATAAGTTGGTTTACGCGATGACTGATATTGACAACCTGACATTTATATTGAACTTAGGACTTTTTTTTTCCTTTTCCTGGTGTTATGAGTCGTAATCCCCACGCAGTGTTTCACGTTGTAGTCACCTCCTATAATAAACCTTGGTCCAAGTTTATTAAAAATGTTGACATATTGATTTTTTGCCATATTATATCTTGGTAGATCGCCCCTAGACTTAGTTAAATTTCCTCTTGTTGGAAATGTAGGATGATTTGTTTGATTAAAATTGCTGTCCCTCCTGGAACACAACCACTGGGATGCTATGCCCAATACGCTTTATATCCCATAATTTTGATAAAGTTTTTCTGTGTAAAGTGTGTCTCTGATATTAAAGCTATGCCTATGTTATTGATTTTTAGAAATAAGCCCGTTAGCGTTCCAGGCTATTATACGTAGGAACGTTGCAGTCATTTACTTTTTATCTTTTTTTAGCTTCTTTTGTTTGATGGCTTGAAATGATCTTTCAGTTTTTCCACCCTGTTAGAGAGCTGGCTAAAATTTTGTCTCATTTCAGCCTGAAATTCGGTGAACATCTTCATTATATTACTAATAGTTGGCTCCCTGGGCACCGGTTTCGGCCTGATTTCTTGGTTTTGATTGTTATTTAAAGTTTTGGTCACCTGGGCGTAGGAGACCCTTTCTCCAATAGTATCATATTGTTGTTTTGTTTTTTGATGTAGGCGCTGTTTTTTTCGGTAGCTGAGCCTTTAGCTTAGTCTGATACATCTGGCATCCTTTAGCCGGATAACCGTTTTCTCCGCAGAGTGCACAAGTTAGTATAACATTTCGCGGCTTTTGACATTGTTTTGTTTGATGATTCTCCGCACATTTGACAGATTTATCTTGCCTATTGCAAAAGTTCGTCGTGTGTCCTAACTGTTGGCAATTTGTACAATGACGTATACGTGTTGCCGTTTTTGGTGGTTCAATAGACACCTTGTAATATAGCAGGTTCTTAATTACCTATATGTCTTTATTGTTTTCTTGACACTTTAGGTGTCTAAAACTGTTATCATTATTAATTATTGACTTTTTAAGTATGTTGATTGCGGATTTGATATTTTCGTGATCGGTAGAAGACAGTAAACCTCGTATCACGACTTCAGCTGATAAGTATGATATCTTATATTTTATAGTGTACTATTCTTCTTAATAGATTCAGTGTCTTTTATATCGCTGAGTAGTTTTTGAATTTTACGGTACTCATTTTCAGGCTGTGTTGTTATTTCGATATCATTATTGGATATTGCTTTAAACTGAGCAGGTTTCTTTGGGCGGATTAGGGTATTCCTCGATCCGCCACCTGGGAACGCGCTCGATGGGAGTTCGGCATCTCCACAAACATGCAAAACTGGACAATTTAATTCAGTTAAAAGTTTGTCTCAAATTTAAACAAGAACTTGAAATACAAGCTGGACATTTTATTAACTCTTTGCGTGAAACAGGTAAAGAGGCTAGATACAGGTAATACAGGTAAAGATAACCGATTAGTTAAAGAACATAAAGTGGCTTGTACTGAAAATTATCTGAAAGGACTGGTTCCTGAAGCTGATAAAACTATTCTCTTTTCAAAGCTACTAAAATATATAAGAGGCCAATAATCCAAGTGCCACCAATATGAATTTGGATCCCTAAATTCACCTGGAATTGACGAAATTTCGCCAAGGCTGTGTAAGGAGTTTTCAAAAAGACAAGTCATTATGTTAACATATAAATATAATGCTTGCTTCCGACATACGTATGTGCTTCAGAGTTTCAAGGCTTCCCAAATAGTCATGATAGAATGACAGACAATCCCGGTGAGCAAACGACACCTCAAAGTTGTTTGAGAAGTTGTTTTTCAAAACGACTAAAACCAAATAATCATTATACCTGATTTCCAGTTTGAATTAAGGGATAATCATTCGACCATTGATCAAGTTAATAGCGTGACCGTAAAGATAGAACAAGCATTTGAAGAGAAGAAATATTACCCTGTCGTATTTCTAGATGTATCACAGGCTTTCGATAGAATGTGGCATGAAGGTATTATCTACAAGATAAGTAAATTAGTATCATAAAATTACTGCCAACTGCTCGAGTCGGATCTCTCCAAATGAAAATTTAGAGTATCAATGAATATACATACTCTAACTTTAACCCAGCTATAGCAGGAGTGTCTCAGTGCCTTTCCTATATCTTCTTTATACTTCTGAAATACGGACGACGGAAACAACCTTCATCGGAAATTTTTCTGAAGATACTGTATTATTGACATCAAACGAATCGCAAGCAGTTGAATACTTACAACAGGCACTCGATAAATCAGCCAATGAACCAAGGATTGAAAATTAAAGCATAACGAGTTGAAATCAGTCCATGTAACATATGCGTTAAGAATAGCAACTTCCATACATATCTCAATAGGATAAAAATTCCACAACCTGAATCTGGTAAATATCTCGGATTGCATCTCGATTGAACTGGAAACACCACGTTAGACAAAAAGACAAATTAAAATAAAACAACGCGAAATGTACTGGCTGATAGGAAAACATTCTATGCTTAGCCTGTACTGTAAACGCCTTATCTACGAATCGATTATTAAGCCAATATGGACGTATACTACGTGCAATAACGAATGCTTACCTCTATGTAACCAGCGAGGAATTACATGAAGACCTAAATGTTAAATGGATTGATGAAGTGATCCTGGAATTTACCATCAAACATGAAAGAAGATTACCGCAATATACTAATACTGAAGTAATACAACTTTTTGACCTAACACAAGAACCAAAATGCCTTAAAAGAATTAGACCGCATGAGCTAGTTAGAGAGTCATTTATCTAATCTAAATTTCTCCTGCTTTAAGTGATTTATCACTTAGACCGTGTCCGAAACCATGTGATAAAAAATCGTGAATTAATTTATTGACATTTGTTTGATAATTATTCCCCTACATTCACGATTTTTTATTATGCTGTCCGAAATGTGTAATAAATCTCCCTACCTCATAAGTTTTTTCCCCACGTCATATATGTCAATTTTAGTTTTCATAACCTCAAATTTTTGTGACAACTAATATACTCGTATTGCACAGAAAATTAAAAAAAATTAATTTTAAATTAATGGATCCGATAACCCTTTTCACGTCACGTTATTATTATTATATGTATTAATAATTTTATAATATATTATTCTGTATGTATAAATTACACGTTGCACATGCGTGTATAAATTATTCGATAGCTGTCAAAAATTATCATAGTAATAGACTCGAATAATTTGGGGATGTTCGGTATTTTCAAGTAAATGTCAAAATTTAATTCACAATTTTTTATCACAGGTTTCGGACACAGTCTTAGTAAAAATTAGGTTATTTTTCCGTTATTTGTAATGGTACAAAACCATTTTGTTGGCAGAAGTCTTCAGCAAAATAAGGAAAACCAACCCGTGACGACCAACCCAAATTCGGTCAAACTATCGAATTAAAGGGTCATCGCAGTAGAGACCTGATTTGACACCCAATGGTTTGTTTTTTACTCCCTCATATCAAAAAAAAAAATTTCGAGGTCCACGTTTTTCGACACCCGAAGAAGCAGTTGATGCATTCAAATGCTTGTTTTGGGGTACCTCAATCGGAGTGGAGAATGTGCTTCGAAAAATGGTTCAAGCACATGCAAAAGTGTATTGATCTTCATGGAGAATATTTTGGAAAACAATAAAGCCATTTTCGATAAACAAATATTTGTTTTAGTTCTCTAATCCCGCGTAAATATAAAAGGCAACTCTTAGCACAGAAAACATATTCAAAAGTAGCACAAAAAACAACGTTGATTTCGTTGAAAATTTGTTCTCAACTGGACCGGAAAGACCTGTTAAATTCACAAATAAAAGGATTAAATTTCACATTAACAATACTGGGAATTAACAAAATAATTTATAACTATATACATAACATAATTTATTTGGATTTTGTATTAAACAATTCATCATTTTGACAATTATGGACAAATAATAAATAGTAATGTTACAAACAATGAGAAATACTTGTTCAACAGAAATCATGTTTTTCACACGAGAAAGTAAAAGCAAATCCGTGTACCATGTTAACACATTGGGATATACATAGAATAGGTGGAAATTTCATTACAAAAACCAAGTATAACAATTCTTAACTCGTGAGTTGGGTTCTTCCAAAATTTAATTTTCAGTACGTCAAGCTGGAACTAGCTTATAGGGAAAATAATGTTGTTTTTTTGGTCAAATGTTGTCTTTGGCTCTTTTCCAATTAGTTATTTATTTGAAACATATTTATTTATTTGACGAAATTTTAAATAAGTAAAGTGAAATCATTCCAATTCATTTTATTAACTTATTTGACAGCCACGTCAAAACAACAAATAACAGGGCGAAATGTCAATATTGAAAAAGTCTAGCAAATAGATTTTGATCTTTTGTGCAAATAAGACAATTTAAACTATTGTATAAAAGTTATTACTGTTTGCCGCTTATTAGATAATATTTGTTTGCACATGTACGAAATTAAAATAAACAATGATAAACTGACCACCAATTTCAAAATGGGAACATCAGTTTTTTTGTCCAGATGAAAACCAACAATCGCAAACAAACAATTTTTAATTTTGTGCACAAATGCATGAAATTTGTATTAAATATTTAATAAAATAAATTTCATTTTCATTAAAAAAACTGAAAGCATATAGTTTACGTCAGTCTTATTTATTATTAAATGTTACTAGGTACAGACCAAAAATATTTGATAAAATTGAACAACCAATTTAGACTTTTTTGCTAGAAAAAGATATAAAATCATGCACCCCGCCAGCATACTTATTTAAATAAGTTAGATTCCACAAATAAGTAAATAATTGGAAAAGATCCTTTGTCAGTCATTTCGGTAATTAATAATAAATAATGATATGTACATATGTAAGTACAAAATGCAACAGTACAATGGTCCTTCGCCAGTTTTAACTGTTATGTCAAAAAAGGAATCAAAATAGAATTATTTTCTGCTAGAATTGGCCACTTTGTTTACTATAGGAAGATTGATTTATGCTTTTTTGACGTATTCGCAACACATTTTTTTCGCTTCGTTTGTCTTATACAGCCAGTCAAAAAGTGAAAAAGAGTCCAGAGTAAGAGAGCCTGTAAAGTTTCTAACAAAAAATAAATTAATACACGTTCGCTCAATTTAGTATCAAGTGAATAAATTTTTTTTTTCTGATATCCATCTATATTATATGACAGGTATTTTGTATATGAAATGATAAGAGATGGGGCGTTGTACCGCCAGTTCTAGAAATAAATCTAAGTAGAGTAGCGAATATGGCCTTATAACCTTTGATAATACAAAGTTAACACACGATCGATAGACTATCATAATAATTACTACTATTCCTCTCCTTTTCTTCCAATAACGGTAATAGCAGTCTAACACAATATTAAGGTCACTCTGGATTAAGTTTATTGATAAATTATTTATTTAGAATTCTAAGCGTATTTTCTCATTATCAACGATCACTCGACCTAGATGTATCAGTCAAGTTCTAAGTAAATTACTTATTACAACAATTTATTAGTCAAGTTCTAAGTAATTTCGCAATTCCAACCACAACCAAAGTAAACGTGGATTATACAACACCTACGAGTTGCATTAGTTGCATCGGCTTTTTCAATCAACTATAATTTTCAGTCATTCGCGTGTCATTCGACAAGTTTCCAGATCCATATTAGTCTCGTTTTTTTATTCAAATATTTTCTTATTGGAACGCGGTACTGAATAAGAATTTTCTCGTTTATTCAGTAATATTTAAATGATTTTATGTTTTTATCGATTAATATAATAAATTTAATGTTAAACTGCATATTTTAATTCACTATTACCGAAATACAATTAAATTAAACTTTATTTTTCGATGTATGTACTCGACAAAAAAAATATCGAGTTCGTGTACTAAGATTTTAACGAGTACATCGAAAATTAAAGTTAAATTTAATTTTATTTCGATAATAGTGAATTAAAATATGTAGTTTAACATTAAATGTATCTTACTTATTGATAAAAAATTAAATTCATTTAGATTTTACAGAATAATCGAGAAAATTCTTATCCAGTACAGTATTAGAACTCGAAAATTTTTGAATAAAAAAACACGACTATTGTTAAATTCGAAAAGAATCTGACGATTTTTGTGAAAACTGTAATTTGTGATTTTCACTATTGTTTAGAAATTTGATCATTTCGGCATTGGTTTGTATTTTAATTTGGAATTTGGAGCATTCTACCGACTAATTTTATATGTAGGTTTCGTTTATTTTTGTGATTTACAGAACTGTATTCTTATAACAATTTCTTTAAGACTAGATTCTCTGGGGTTAAAATGATAAACTTTTATAGCGTCTCGTCTATCGGCAGTGATAATTCGTTATAAATAAAAAACACCAAAAATTAAATTAACATTAATAGATAAGATGTATGTCTAACAGGAGCTATTAAATAGTGACTCATCGTAGTTTTATAGCAATGAAAGACAAAATATTATCGAGTCTGTAATGTATTAAAAAATATACTATTTTTCTTTCTTGAATACCCATCATAAAATGATGAATTAATAAAATAAAATAATTTAAATCTAATTCATTTCAAAGTTAACATAATAATACCAAAATAAGTTTACATTGATTGAATGGGGTAACACAGAACATAAAATATGTATGTAAATAAGTTCGTCACACTTTTCTTGAACTTAATTTTGTAGTAAAATATTTTTTAAATTAATGTTTGTATTTTAGAAGAGCTACAATCAATTCAACTGATTAAAAACTGACATTCAATGACTTAAAAAAAAAAATCTTGTGCCATGTCTAACTTTCAGCTTATCGCATTTGGATGATGAAATTTAAATTTGTTCATAAACCGAACGTATTTTTTTATATAATTAACGCGTATATAAATTTTTAGACTTAGGAACTTGTCTCTTTTTTACCTTAATCAATTGATTCTAGCAACAGCTAATATATAATAATTTGTATCCTTTTTAGCAATTTTGTAATAGTATGGTCACTGCACAATTCATGAAACTAAAAAAAAAATAACACATTTTATTAATTCTCAATGAATTTGAGTTCACTTCTATATAACAGATTATATAATTCACAAAATCACTTTTTCAATAGATCACTTTTTCAATTAACACGTTTATCCTTAAACTAATTAACATACTTTTCTTTAATATTTTTCCAGATAAATATTTAACAATTGAAAATTTTAACCATTAAACTTCTTATTGTAACTATTTTACAATTTTACTTGAGAGTAGTTTCTTGAGTCTACTATCATAGGTAGTGTTAGATTAGCAGGCTTATCACCAACTAAGAATAAAGAATATAATTTTTCTGAATGACCATCTGATTTTCTTATCACTCCGCACACATATATATAAGATTGACTCTGTAGGATAATATTTACGCGTATTGACGAGTTTAAAATGGTTTACAAAACAATTATAGTTTCTTGTGAATTGTAGTATATAAAATAAACAATGTACTGTAAATTTGTCTGAGTTTTTATTTGTTCAAATTTGTTAGATTATGCGTAAGCTAGATTATTTCGTTTGAACTCTTGGAATAATCTTGTTATCAATTTGATCTTGTATACGCAAAAACGATGGGTATTATACATATTATACCAATTATCTATTTGGTGTAATACGTAAACGTATTATACATACGTTTACGTATTACACCAATTAGATGAACGTGATTACTTCCGCCGTTTTATTTCATGTAGTACAGCACGATATGAATATTGTTATGAATAAATATGGGACATCCTTTCTGTTTATTGTATTATTATTACCGAATTGTTATCAAACATAAGCTTTGAACTGTCAAACATATATATAGATGATACATAGATGACTATCATTATACATATATGAATGTGTAAAAATCAGCTAAAGTAGTAATTTATTTTAATCGCTATAAATCATATTATATGTAATAAATAATATATTGTGTGTTGTGTAATACACATGTATTGCGACGCGACTATACATCTATATAGTCTACATCTGATTTGTATATAGTGTCATTCATAAAGATCATTATATTTATCTAAACCATTGAACATTTTATTTCGAAATGTTATCGTTGTCGAGAAATTACTACATATTGTAAAGTATATTGTAAATTTATTAGAGAAATATTAATGGTTATATGGTTATACATTTATGAAGCTAAAAAAATTTTTAGGGAGGTGATTTTCAAAAATAGAACTACCCAAAAATGAGGACATTTTCAATTGGCATATTAGTCATAAACATTAGTCATTCTTCTTATTCGCCTCTGATCTGATAATATTGTGAACCCACTTTTTAAAAAAAAACTTTTTGCGACCGAAACCGAATTCGAATTCAATTGTTCATCTTTCATCTTAAAAATTGGAGGTAAACTAAATCACACAAAACAATTATATGAAATTATTTCTCAATAAACACTTCTGTATACGAGAATAATAAACATTATTTCAGAGGCATTCGTAGACGTTTGGCTGTTTTAATACTGATTTACTATCGTTTCTTACTTGCATTGAGAGCATAGCTGTATAAATTGCATTTTGCAATTTCGTTGCCATAGATGACGTGCCTGGCTCTGCATAAGTTGCATCATATACGGATGAGGTTGGTGAATCGGTTTCGTCTTCATATGAAAAAAGTTTATCCTATAATTTTTGCTAGATTGGCCATTGTATATTTTGATGATGCAAAAAAATCATCAATTTTTTTCGTTTAGAATTTGATGGTGTTGTAAATACCAATTTACTATATACGCGCTTTTAAGGCATGCGCCATGCTTTTGAATAATTCTGCATGAAATTAAAATTGTAAAATGCCATCCTTATGCAATATGCATCAACCGCAATAATATGGGTTGGAATATGCTTAACATTTCTTCTTCTCTTGTTGCCTAACTCTGTAGCTTGCAAATCATTTAAAACGTGTACTATGCTGTTGTTTATCTTAAGAACTGTTTCTAGCATTGGACCAATTGTATTCCAACACGTTTTACATTCTAGTGATAACGCAATTTCATTACCATGCTTACAACATATTTTTGTAAAATTGTTTTTAATTGGCGATAAATTATCCTGATCCATATCATTGGCATTTGTATTTTCTGCAGATCACATCGAATCGGCAAGTTCTGGATTACTAGGTTTTCATATACCACATCTAGCACCGCAAGATATATTGCATGATTATAGCATTGCTGGTACATATATATAAAAAGCGTTTTTTTCGAAATTTGGTAATCACCGATGCTAGTTTACAAAAACTCGTCTGCTCATCTAAAGTAACGCTTATTTTATTTTGATTTTGGATACTAAAATTCCAAATTCCGAGTTTGCAGACAATCCGGCCATTTAATTAAAAAATGTACTAAACTAAAATACACTATCATAATCATGTATAGGGAAGAAATATAATATGTAGATACATTTTCAAATATAATGTAAGTGTGACGCAATCCAATAAAAATTAATTACGAGTAGTACAAATCATTCCCTAAAACTCAAATACCGACTGATCGATGATGGTGATATGTCAAATTAATTCTATTAAATTAACATGTCATCACTTTTACATTTAACATTTTCATTTGCCATTTAAAAATTTGTTTATAAAAAATAAAAATAAATAAATAATAAGTTCGAAAATAAATTGGTACATAAACATGTTTGATTACATATTCATTGAACGATTTAATATTATAATCCATATCACATTTTTATTCCCACCTCTCCATGATATGTACACATATGTACGTACATATATATGAATGAAATGTGACAACAACAAAAAAAAATTGTGACAATTATCTGTTTAACAATTTTTCTCACATACATACTCGTATAATGTATAAAAGAAAAATTAATGTACACATTTCAACCAAAACCAATTCCCAACGAATGATGATGAGTTGTAAAAAATTACTTATTATGATTTGAACGTAACGACGCGCTTCTCGGGAGCCCATGCATAAAAATTACTTTCCAAATCATTTTCCAATTCGCTAGGTCCACAGAGTAAACAATGGAATGAAAGGAGGTGGCATAATTTATTTTATGTTTATATTATATTTCTGTGCCATATCATGTATGTCACATCTAAATTTGAACAATAGAATATTTTTATGATTCATTTGGTTCTTGGTGTGCTCATACACATAACAATACTTCCGATTATATGGGGGCGGGGTGTAAACACATTGAAAGTTTCAGCAAATTTTTTCATTAAATTCTAAGAGAGAAATTTATAATATTGACACTGTTTTACGTCACTTTCCACTTAAACTTTAAACTTAACACCGTTATAGTACTCGACTAATTTAAATGAAAAACAAAAAAAAAAGAATAATAAACCAAAACTTTGTTTACGCTTTTCATGCGATAACTACGAATAAACAAAAATACTAAAAGCAAAGTTTTTCAATTACTACAGTACATACATATTTTGGATCTAAAATTGTTGTTTTGTTTTTGTTTTGTGCTTTTAGATGAAAAGTGTAAATACAAGCATTTTACTGCACCATAAAAAGAAAAATTGGGAATTTTCAAGTTTTATGTTATTTAATAATTTGTATGAAAATTTGAAAAAGTGTTGTAGCATCTGTGAAGACTAGACAATAATGATGATTTGAATATAACACGAACTTTGCTATATAGCCTATACGAGATACATACGCTGAAATTGGATGCATATGAATTCTTTTAATATTGGATAATGGACCGGATTTTAGTCAAATTTTTTTGGAGTAACAATCTACTTTGGAATTATTCGTGGACTGCGAACATTAGTAAAATTAATTAATTAATGTTGTCTTTGGTGGTCTGAATGTGAAGCTGTCTGATGGAATCAAGTTGATACTTGTTGCCAGCTCCTTGTAGGTTCCAAAAGTGTACGTGTTTCCTCTCCGTGGTGACCACCGGGCAAGTAGTACACTATTTCATGTGGTTTGCTAGACGACAACAGGGTGCTAAATAACTGGGGCGAATCGTGCTAATAACCGGTCAGGTTGTGGGCCCAGTCAAAAAAAACTATCCCATTTCTAACGGTGTATCCGGATACCTACCGCCCTCCGAAGCATGTAATAAGTCAAATAAACAACAAAAAGAGTGCCACACTCCTAAAGAGCCGGAAACTTGTGATGCAGGGAGATCGGCCTTTACGCCCGGTCTTTAAACCACTAGAAGAGATATAGGCACGAAGGAAGCTGGGGCCTCTAAATTAAGGGGCAAAGGCACCAATGCTGGCCCGACAACGCCTAATTATCAAACTAGAAACAGAGCTTGTCGTATGTTGGCCAAAATCAACAATATTCCGTTAGCACATAGAACGGACAGAGGCAAATATACGCTTGGCTGACTGGCGGTTGGAGGCCAAAAAGAAAACGTTACAGGAGACTATCACTAGGCCCTTTAATGAATGGCAGATGTTGAGGCCACGTTCCTGGGTCTTGGGTCAAATTACACAATATATTTATAATAGAATTCAGGAAATGCTACAAACAAGCAATCCAGAGTTGCCAACAGCCAACTGGAAGATCCCCAAGTTGGATTAAGCAAAGGCGGAGCATAGATTGGCCGTGATCATCTCAATAGACTCCGGTCTGGCAAAGAGAAACCTGATTATTTATGGGTTTGGATTACGTTCAAAATCTATAAACGAGATGAATCTGACTGGTCTGGGTATCTGCAGCAGGTGCGGACACCTATTGTGGTGTCCCATAATATTATATTATATTAATTATTATATTTTTCAATAAATATAAATGGATAACCATACCGAGGTATTGGCTTGTGTTGCGGCGGCTGGGTTATTAATTATTAATGAACACCACAAACAACAATGTCGCGATCGTAAAAAAATCGTAAATGGTGGGTACGCACAATTTTATCGGAAGAAAACCGATATATGCATGGGCCCGAAGCATTATTAAATGAAATGCGACTAAATGATATCGAGTAATTTTACAATTATACTCGTATGTCTCCAGAGAGTTTCGATAAACTGCTTCATTTAGTCGGCCCGCATATTATCAAGCAGCAGAATTTGATAAGATTTTCGATCATTGCATCAACAAAAGTGGCATTAATATTAAGGTATAACTATAACATATAATTATATGATCTTTTAAATCACATAATATAACTGGGTTTTGCTTCTAGATATCTTGCTAGCTACCCGCACCAACCAAAGCAACGTGGTTGGAATCATCGGAAGGTTTTAATAAACGTTGGAACTTTCCTAACTGTGTTGGAGCCGTTGATGGGAAGCATATTCGACTTGTTGTAAATATTACATACAACAATTAATAAATTTCAATAATGGTAATTAATTATATATTTATAGGCCCCACCACATTCAGGATCAGAATTTTTTTTAATTATAATACCTGATGGCGATATGCGACTGTCGGTATCGATTCATAGCAATCGATGTAGGGGCACATGGCGGCAAAATGAAGTGGTGTTTTTCATCATTCAGCAATTGGGCAACGGTTTATGTTATAATGAATTTGCCCGACCCCAAGGAAAGAATTGAGGGGGGGGGCCAGATTTACTTAACTATTTGTTAGTCGATGAACCGTTTGGTATGTTGATAATTTCACGATGTACTTTTAAGAAAAATTAATCATTTATTTAACATTTTTAGGACTAAAGACCTGGTTAATAACACCGTACTCTGGTAAATCAAGTGGTAATTTGGGATATTCCATATTGATATTCAATTACCGACAATCACGAGCAAGACGTGTGATTGAAAACTGTTTTGGCCTACTTGTCAGTAGATGCGGGGGGTGCTAACGGACTCTCTGGCAGTAAGCACTGAAAACTCGGACAAAGTTGTCCTAGCAGTTGTTTACCTACAAAACTTTTGCCTGGCGGAGGAGGAAACAACAAAGGCACACCAGAGAAAATATTTAGTTCCGAAATCAGTTGATCGGGAAAATTCAACTGACGAGCTCAGTGGGGTTCTTTAGTGCAGGCAGTGGGGATCTTTAGTCCTTTTAAATGGTATATCATTTAATTTCTTATATTTTCATTCCAGGAGCATATAATGCAACTACTGCAGCGTTTGAAATTCGAAATATGCTAGCGGAATATTTCATTGCGGATGGTTCAATCCCGTGGCAATGGTCGATGGTAGAATAAGCAGAACTACATCATGGACTGTTATCTAAAAGATAAGTATTTTGGTCATAGAATGAAATTCTTTAAAATAAAATTTAAAATTTCTTTCAGAGTCACGTGCAAGCATCTCTCTCGGCTTATAACTGATCATCTGTGTTTTATAATTTTAAGTTTAATTTGATTTTAAGTATATTTTTTTATATTTTAATTTTCTCATGGTCAGGGTTTTCTACAGTTTGCCCTGACCATAATCCATTGATACGAAAGAAAGTATCGCAAGATGCGTATTTACTTATTAAAAATTATCTAACTTAAGAGTTATACAAACTTCGATTGTCAATGGACTATAGGAATCTATGGGACTAATCCAAAGTCAGCTGCATCGAAGCAAGTGCGGAATCCCACCCATCGACGTCAAGTTTAGGTAAATCTTGGTTGTAAATGTATTATATGTATATGTTAAATCTAATTTATAAATGTTTTTTTAAATTATTCGCAATTTAAAAACCTACGTTCTTTGAGCCATCACCGTGTCTAACTGACGCAAGATCAAAACATTTTTTGGTGTAAACTTTGAAAACGTACCGGAGTCGCTCGGTGTTTTTGTTAGAGAACTTTTATACCGGGTATGTTGGGCCCTTTAATATATAAATGCTTCTTATGTGTAAACGATCAATTTTTCTATGGGGAAAACAACAACAAAAACTAAAACCGAAAAATAATACTCGAAAACAACCATGCAAGAGTCACGGATTCTCAAGTTGGCTTATTTTCTCCGGTTTGCATGCGCGTGCTAATTGTAATCGTATTTTTTACTCTTTCTGAGAATTTCTGCGTGTTTTCAACTTTTCATTCCACTTATTTTCGTATAAATTCTACATGTCTCTGTCACACACATTAAGCGCTTTTTGTTAGCTCGCTCATTTCGAATGTGAAAAAGAAGCAGTTTAATAACAAGAATAACATGATTGATTAGTTTTTCATATTTTCACTTCAACGAAAATTGAAAATTCTGATTGAGAAAAGTTAAATTTAATGAAAGAAAAGTTTGGAAATTGAACAATTTGTTTTCTTAAAATGAACGAAAACATATTGTTATTTGTACTCAGGTACATGAAAAAGTGTCTTTGGGCCTAATTTATAAGTTATTTCAAATCTCATACCATAAAATGCCAAAAAAGTAGCTTTCATATGATTCGTATGGAACGTTGTTTGTTTGTTATTACTCGACCACTACTAATGCTATAAAACACTAAATTGGTCATATATTTATATGGGTTAACTGAACCTATTCTAATGGGCCTGTTTAGACGATGTATACAGCCCATGATGTATTTCCTCGTTTTTTACCTCTTTGCCTATAAACTAATTTTAGAGTGGGGATATTTGTGATTTAATCTGCGGTTAAATATTTTCTTGCTTTCATCTACCGTTGTATACGGAAAAGGTGTCATCATGTTTTGTGATAACGGGAAGGCATTATCTGCAATAAACAGACATGGTATTAACCTTGAATCTCCTATAATCGCATTTGGTGGTAAATATTTATCTGGCTGGTTCAGGATGTAAATAAATGTTGATCTTTGTAAGACACCACCATCGCCAATCCTACCATCCATACCTACAACCAACATCAATATAAATAAATTTCGTGTTGGCATCCGCAAAGCCAAGTAGCACTATGCTATGAAACCCTTTGTAATTATAGAAGAGTGGTGCTTGTTTTTTAAATAGTAGAAATGCAATGTGCTTTCCATCTAGAGCACCTATAAGCAATGTGGAAATTGCCATTTTTCATTATAATCGTCAGCGATTTTTAGCCACTCCTGTTTGGTTGTTGGAAACTGTAAAACAGATTTTTGTGTAGTTTAACTTATTTAATGGATGTTAAATATCAATTAATTTTATTTATATTTTCAGAAAAGGAAGACCAAAATACAGGACGAGTTAAGAATTGAAGCCATGAAACTGATTCAACAATCTAAAAATATAACACAAAACCGGCGAAAACAACCACTAACAAAAGAGGAAGAGTTTTGTCGGTATCTCTTTAGCGAGCTTAAAAGAATACAAATAGAAACCAATTTTCAAGAATTGAAATATAAAATATTAGAATTGGTGGATTCTAAAATTTTAGAAGAGCAAACCATTTTCCACCGAAGCCGTAAAAGTTCAAATTCAACAGAATCTTTCTTAAATTCTCCTTTACTTCCTATATACATTAATAAAAATCAGAACACTTTCCAACATTAAACTTCTGAAGAAAATTCCTACAACTCCCAAATTTCGTCATCTATCCCAACCTACTTTGGAATAAGTGGTAAAAAACAAACCATTCACGAAGAGTCACTTCAAAGTTTCTTCCGTTCACCAAAAATCAAAACCAAATCAACAGGCAACCATTCATGAAGAGCCGCCTCAAATTCAAACTTATTCATCATTTTACCCATTCTTAGATAGACATTTCCGAATAATTCCAATATTTAATACTTGTACATCTATGCCACCCTACTTGAAAATAAATGAGCCAAAACCAACCATCCCCGAAGAGTCACTCAAAATTCATCAGTCTACCCATTCTCAGATAGACATTTAAGAATAATTCCAACATTTAATACAGAAAAGCAAAGCAAAATAAAAATTTTAAAACACTACATTATAAAAAAAGCTTTTCAGCCAAAAACATCAACTTCAAACGATATTTTAGAGATGGTGATGGAGGATACATTGGGCGAAGATATTTTTGAAGGCGATTTATTAGAATAGATATTAACAAATAAATTTAACTTTAATACAAAAATAATAATTTAATGTTTAATTTACTTTTAAAAATTGATCCTTTAAATGTTTGGATATGGCCTCGCACACCTCTATGATTGATGTGGACAGGACACATTTTGATATTTTCGAGTTATAATCTAACTCCATATGGTGCCGAGGAATCTAAGCGTAATTGCTAATTTTTCCTCTACAGTTATTGCATTTCTCATGACTGTATCCTGTTTTATGATGTCCGGTTTGATTGCCGACAAAATAAAATTAAATGAATCCACATCTATTCTAGTGAAACTTTTAAAATCCACCGTATTTGGTTTAACCTCCTTCATGAGGCGTTGGGTGTTGCCAAATTGGTTTCGTGTTTTTCTATACGGTTTAACCCAACACCTCTTAATTTTCGATTCTTCTTCAATTTCTATTGCATCAGCCAACAATAAACAAGCAGTAGCTGTTAATTGGCAAGCCATCATTCGAGCATCATCGTCATCATCCTCTCTAAAAAATGCAGCATTATCATCGTCCGACAGAAATGGCATCTCATCAAAAAATGCCTTAGGGGAACCATCAGCCCTTAAAGGTTTAAAATTAACATTCATCACTCACAAAATTACCACTAAATTATTTGTCGTTCTTTATTTATCAAAACTAGAATATTAATACACATATATATATAAGCATTAATTTTATCCAATAGCCAAAATGGCGACGACTAAACAAAATTGTTTGTTAAAAATGTTTAATTTTCGATTTCTTGTTGTTGAGTACATTCCTTCTCAAAGCATCATACTGAAATGCAAATAATTTTACACATACAAAGATAAATCGCAATTGGTGTCTAAACACGAATGTGTGTAATGTCATGATGTAGTGCATACACGTCTAAATAGGCCCAATGATGCATTTTGTATTGCTAAATTTATTTTAAATCTAAAATAAAATCTAAAATGGTCTCTCAAAACACAAATTTGTTTTCTTAAACTACGTAATCATGGCACTCTTTGATTTCACAAAAACTGTAAAAAATGTTGGTTTTTTTAAATCTATTCATATGACTGGGAGTGTATATATATATATATATATATATATATATATATATATATATATATATATATATATATATATATATATACATATATATATATATATATATATATATATATATATATATATATATATATATATGCGTGATAATATCGTTGCACGATCCGGTTTAAAAATAATCAGTAAATTCCGAATAATACATTAAAACAAAATGGCGAAATTATAATGTTATTTTAAGGGCTGTTCAATGTCTTTGAAAAACAATTATTCTGTGATAAATATGATATGGTACTGGATACAACAGAGTAGAATAGTTTTGACATTTCCGAAATAATTTTATGTATTTTTCTTTTATTCACATTTGTTGTTCTGATCCAGGATAATTTTTTAATATTAATTTATATTTACAGAATTCCGCAACACCTAAGCAACTTTTGCTCCATTATCATTCAAAATGCTTTATTTCTGTTTTACTGTTTTTTTAAAAACATTAGTTCATAGTTATTTATTCTTTTATATATAATGCTTACAAATATAAACAAAAAAACTAAGTAACAGTTAATTTTCATTAAAAAAAAAATTGAAATATTCATTATAATTGGCTGTGCGAAACAAAATCAACTTCTGAATATTTAGTGAAATAACCTTTATTTCGTATTACTTCCGCACATCTGCTGGGCATTGATACAATGAGGTTTAAAACTATAGTCATTGGTATATTTTCCCACTCTTTTCTTAAAGCTGTCATAAACTCGGCCTTGTAGCGATGGCGTCCGTATCTTGTTCCAAAACTCTTCAACTTCCAAATTTTTTAAGCCAGCAACTTCTAATTCTGTAAAATTATATTCAATTAACCTCCACTCTTCCGTCAAAGAAATTTCGTCGATATGAAGATTAAAAACAATATTCTTAAATTTAATTTCAGATCGAATTGAACCACTTTACCCTAAGACAATGTCTGGATTTAAAAATGCCATTTCACCAAAAATCGAATCCGATTGAAGTGGTAATCTATTTTGGAATTCTTCTAATGCGACTAAATAGAAGTCTAGGCAATCCAATTGTATCCTCTTCGACTCTGCTTTAGGAATGTTAATTAGAATATCCTGGCATTCTAGTCCTAGAAATATTTCTTTCAACGGTAAAAATTATGTGTCGGCGATCTTACATTGATATTAACATTTAGTTCGGATTTCTTAATAAAATTTTAACCCAGTTTTAGAATTTTTTTAACGGATTGCGAATGAAGCAGGTGTATTAGTGATGTTTTTTGATTGGAACAAGGCGTTTAAGTAGTTAAAATAATTCAATACGTACTTTAAAAATATTAAATAAGCCTTGTTGCATATGTTGGAGAGCTCTTTCGAAATTACTTCTGCTGATTTAAGCTTATCAACCGCCAATGCTTCTTTGAAATATTCTTGAAGGACAATCCAATTATCTAAAATCCGCTCAATGCATTTTTAGTGAAATAACCAGCGCGTGCCTGATGATCGAAGAACTTTTTTTTTTCTTGGTTTAAATTTGTTTGGAACTCCTCGAACTGGCTGCATCTCTTCGAACTGCCAAAAACATAATTCGCAATTTGCCTAACCAATTCTTCCGGCGCTGTTGGTAGTGCCAAACAAGCTTTACTTGCTTTTATAGCCAAATGAATGGCAAATGCATTTAACAGCAATGGCCGCTGGATTGTCCTCTTTAAGTCTGGAAACAAATGAATTCCTGAGTCCTACCATAACGCTAGCACCATCACTGCACATACCTTAAAAATAACCGAATAGAATTAAAAAATATTTTTATATATAATAATAAGAGCATCAGTTAATCACACACATACTATGAATTGTTAACTTACCAATAATATTTTCGAAAGGAATTTCTAATCGTTTTATCAATTCTTGAAAACTTTTGTACAAGGCTACGGAAGTACAATCAGTACCAATTTCAAGAAGTTCTAAAAGCTTGACAACCACTCGACCATTATCATCCAAAAAACGAACTAAAACGCACATACATTTATTTACTCCGATATCCGTACTTTCATCTACCATTACAGAGAATCTTTTTAATTTCAGGTTCTTAACGAGCTCGTCCTGTTCAAGTGTAGCCAATATGTTTTTTATAATTCTGGTACATTTCTGTCGTCCTAGCTGAGCATGTTTTACTATGTTCGAATCAACTTTAGCTCAAAAGTCATAATTTGGAGCTCTTCGGTTTGGGTTTTTTTCTTGCTAAAGAAATCTGTTTAGCGGCTTACTTATTTTTATTGATTTTACATTTTGAATATGCAACTTTGTTTGAGCATGTTTTTTTAAATCGGACTTTCCGCAGTTTAAAATTTTATTGCACGCTGCACATTTACATTTTAAATGGTTTTCTTCGATTTCTTCTAACCATACTTTAAATTTGTCTATTTGTAGCCACTCTTTATTGAGTTTTTGCTGTCGATAAGACTTAGCATTCGTATTTACATTTGACCGAAACCGATCCAACATCCATATGTGGTATACAATTAATATAATAATATGTCGCACTTTAAAATGCACTTATTACATATTAATTGTTTGATAGTACGGCCAAATGAAGCACGTGAACGAATCCTATCCGGAAAACGTTGAGCGTAAACAGCAACAGCATTTTCAAGATTTCTGCCAGCTTCTCCATAAACCAGCACCATTTCAATTTTCTCTGCCACAGTTAAACGCTCCATTCTAAAATATTTTGTCGTTTATTTTGCAATTACGAAAAACAGGAAGATAAGAAATAACACAAACGTTAAATGTGATTTACAAATCTGAATAAATTGTTTTGATGACGAATTTCGAGTATTTCCAATGAAAACGTGATGTTTTTTTGTTTCAAACGTATTGCAGAATCGAATGCGTGCGTTCTAAGAAGGAAAAATTGAAAAAATTGAATTTCGTCGATTACAACGCCATCTATCATGGACCGAACAAAATATTTCATTCAAATCATACGTACTTTTAGTCGTAGAATCCGTATCTGCAATAAAAAATATATGGCTTCCTATCTTAGTTTAAAAGTTACTCCCGCCCAACCTACATAGCGGGGGTGGGGGACAATTTTTTTTGCACTAATGTATTTCCCCCGCGGTATGATTAAATTTTGATTATGGACATTTTTTCCGTAGAGTGGCTATTTTTCGAGATATTTGATCGTCTCAGTTTAAAAGAAACACCCGGTATACATAATTGCATATCAATATTGCCCAATATACGAATTTCTTATGACGTAGAAACAAAATTCCAATTCAAATAATAAAAATGTACATTTTTATCAATTTAAAGGCTCATATTGAGTTTCATGTCGATTTTTTGTTGTTTTTTTTCACTACCGGAAATGGAAATATTGTTTGTTGAACCCCCAACCAGAAAATAAACCTCCATTCTCTATATTTATCACGTATTTTCACTTTTGAAAATGTTTTTTTTTCCTTTCCTGTTGCAGCCACAATAAAACATGTCTTCTAGAGAAATAACATTTTTCACATTTTCTTTTATGATTGTTTTTCGTTATAGCATATACAAACAGCACAAACAGAAAAATTAAATTCTAACATCACAGTATTTTTTTTAAAGTGATAACAATTTCCAATGATCACGCACACAATTAATTGAAATTTTATTTATTTTTGTGTTGTGATTTTTTGTTTAAATGAATAATTTTATAAAATTATTTCTGAATATATTCTGTAATGTTTGTATGTATATACTGGTAGTGTTGTGAAACTAAACTCGTTCAATAATACCACCAACAAGCATAATCGTTTAATCGTTTTGATTGCAGTAATTGCAGCTTTCAATAAATTAATAAGAAATTTCTAAAAGCTAATGAACATTTTAAATGCCAAAGCGACAAAACCATCAAAACAACCACAATAATTCGATCACCCCAGCCGAAATGAATAAAGCAGAAGTAATAATTCTTTGCAACGGTCAGAAAATGACATTCGACAACGAATTAAAGTTTCTCAAGTAGAACAAGTCATTACCGATAAACCACCAATTACCATCATTAAATCCATTCATAGACCCAAATAAAATACTACGAGTACACGGGAGCTTAAGCAAATCATCGCTAACGAATGTTAGTGGACGAAGTGCACGATAAGTTTGAAGAACAGAATAATCGCCGAGCTGTACAGACGATGTCTCTTGCTTCGGTGAAAGGCGTAACGTACAAAAAACCCAGCCGGCGCAAATCTTATGTCTGCGGACCACATATTCGCGAGGAAGCAACTGTGTCGGGCCATTAACCAAAGCAAAGGACGCTGCTGTAAAAACCTTATTGATGATATTGACAAAGACCCATGGGGACTAGGATATAAGCTAGTCACCCAAAAACTCAGGACTCAAAGGTCACCATGTGTGATCGCCACCATCACAATGGAAAACATTGTCAGGACTCTGTTCCCTAGGCAGAAAGGAAAGAGCCGAAGCCGATTCTGTTCAAGTCGACGATGTTCCTCCTTTCTCCGAGAAGAAACTAGACAAGGCTCTCCATAAAAAGCAAAAAAGCTCTGTGTTGTGATCGATTCAAAAATGACTTTCTTTGAGCAGATTCGGAGAACTTCAGATAAAGCTGCAAAGGGGGTAATGGCCGTAAGCAGATTTATGGCCAATGTTCGTGGCTCGAAGTCTAGTAAGCGGATGAGGTATGGGCGGATTCCATGAATAAGGAAATGTACCGAAAGAGACTGACGCAGGTTCAGATACGTAGTGCCCTATGAGTAGCTTCGGCCAGCCGCACTGTTTCTAAAACAGCTATCCTAGTAATAGCTGAGGTCATCCCAATTGACCTTCTGGCTAAGGAGCGCAAGGCCGTCTACCTTAAGAAATCTGAGATTGGCAAACCAAATAGCGAGCCTAGATGAAAGGTCGCACACAATAGAACGCTGGAAGACATCTTGGGAGCAGGAAATCAGAGGAAATGAACCGCGGGACTCAATGGGTATTGTGAGCCCTTGGACAGAGAGGGTTCACGGAGAGGTTGGATACTATCTGACACAATTTCTTAGCGGCCGGCCACGGTTATTTCCGATCATACAAAATAGGTAAAGTAACGTTATGAATCTCCACAGAATGGGTAAAGTAACATCACCAGAATGTTTGTACTGCCCAGGAGTGACCGATGACGTGTCACTCCTTTTTTTCGTGTGCGAATTGGGCCCAGCAAAGGACATGGCTGGAAGGAGAGATGGGATCATGGTTACCGGAGACCGACGTGGAGATTATACTGCGTGGAGATGATCCCTGGAGCTACGTGACAAAGTTCGTTGAAGGTATCTTAAAAAATAAAACATTTGATTTAGACAGAATTCTATAACATAGGTGCAAGCTCAGTCGGAGCATAAAATCAAAACGGTCTAGCTGGAAGTAATGTGATAAACTGTCCCAGGCTAGTGCCGAGGAGTAGAGGAAGGTGTTTTAGTCGGTAGTACGGAAACGGTAGTCTGGCACGTCGTGCGTAAATTTCTATCATCATAAAATTTGAAACGCTTCGGTCCATTTACGTTTGCATGAATATTTAATTCTTCTAAAGGAAAGACCCGTAGTTTCAATTCTTCGTAGCAAGAACGAAGAAAAATGTTTGTGTAATACAATAGGGTGAACAAATTCGAATCCTTTGGACTAATCGTAACCAGTGCCATAGGCAAATATTTGTTCGTTTGAATTGAAACAACATCTAGTGATTCATAGTTTCAGAAGCTTTCAGCTTAGTACGGGCGTCTTTATCCCAAAAACTGAATGTTTCAACGGAACTATAGCTGGTGCCAAAATTCCATTTGCATATAAGAAATTCCTGGTTGTACAAAATTCTCCAGCTCGTTTTATGTGGTTGAGTGTGAATTCGTTAGTTGAGCAATTGCACTTTTTGAAGACATTTTTGATTTACTCAACTTGCAGTAGGTTCGGTTCTCTTTTTAAGTTCCTCAATTGTAATTTTGCGATTGTAGCTGTGTTTTCCTATTTCTTCATTCACAGCTGGCGTAGCATTGATTGAGGTACTTTGAGATAACAACTTTTTATAATATTGGAAATATTTCTTGTTTGTTTGATTCTTTTATGTAACATTTGTATAGTTCCATAATTAAAATAAGTATGAACAATACCACCGTGCAATATGCCCGCAGAAAGTTTAAATCCATAAACCCCCAGTTTTAAAACGATTTGGTAAAACCGTCTCAAATTATAAAATACAGTTACACATAACGTATCACCCATTCTTTAACATAGTTTTTCACAAAATTTAGAATTTACGATTTTATTTTGTGCCGTGCTGATGGTAAAATGACAAAACTATTAACAAACAGTTCGAATCAACAAAACACGTAAAGGTTGAAACTTTGTACACACAATGCATATGCACATATGAATTTATATAGCATGACAGTAGTCGGTACAATAACAATAATAACTATTATACAAGTACTGCATGCATGTACAGAGAAATTGAAATAGTTTTAAAAAAAAATGTAAAATTGTTGGTACACTAAACTTGTTTTGAATGTCAGTTTGCTATCATCATACATATATAGTATGCAAACATTTGTTGGAAGGGAGATTATTACTAATTTGCCACTCGGCGACAATACGTATATACAACAAAAAACTTTGAAAATAGTTCTATTAAATAAAATAAAATTACAATTAAAATCATATCTCTTGATCATACATACGAATATGGTTGTAAATGTGGAAACGATAGGCTATATATGTATACACACACGAAGGGTTGTTAAGCAAAATTTGCTTCGTATCGTAAATTTGGAGAATTTTATGGATTATTTCTTTATGTGGAATTTGGTGCTGTACACAAATCAAAAACGTTGGATTGGATAACAATACAAATATTTTGAAAATATAAATTCTTTCAAAATGTACGTCTGAATATGCGGTATGTAAAAGAAATAATTTATTATGACTGGTATGATAAGCGTAGTGGTATGTATATCCATTGCCCATATGTATAGTTGCGCTATCTATGATAAGGATTAATTTTTTTGTTCAAATTTTATTAATTAATCTCCTATGATTAAATTTTTAAATTAAATACTGTAATTCAATCTTTATTTTAATCTTCTTTTAACCAGTCATCAAATTTCACAACAAAATCTTCCGCAGCTTTATAATTAGAACTTGGTTTTTTTGTTTTTTTGACAATCTTATTTATTCACATAAAATTTTACAATGTACCTATAGACTAACAACATTTCTTTTTTGACCTTAACTGCTAAATTGTGTTTAATTAAGGTATCCCCATTGGTTTTCCTTATGTTCTATTTACTGGTGTTACTGCCTTCGCTGACTATAGTACTAACTCAAAAGGTTTTACTCTTTTCAGTATTCTCACTGCTTCCCTGTGGTCGAGTAGTTGGTTGGCCTCAACGTTCGGGTGATTCCGGAGCCTCACTTCATGCTTCCGTGCAGCATTGTTTGCTGCTCTGGTGACAGTTTCCACTCTAAGGTCCCTGTGGAGGTCGCTATTACGTATGTACCAGGGGGCATTTACAATATCCCTTAGCACTCTGTTTTGGAATCTTTGAACCATATCCATGTTGCTTGGTTTAGTACAACCCCACAGCTTAATTTCATACAACCAAATGGGCTTTAATATCTGCTTATATAGCATCGATTTATTGTTTATTGATAGATTGGAGTTCTTTCCCATCAGCCAATACATTTTTTTATATTTGAGTCTGAGTTCTTCACTTTTTTCTTGACATGGACCTTCCATCTAAGTTTGGTATCTAGATTCATCCCTAGATATTTGCTGAGTTAGCCAGTGGGAATGGGACATTATTTAATACCACAGGCAAATGATTTATTTTTCTGTTGATGTAGTCAACACGTATGGATTTTGTTTCATTTAACCTGACACGCCATTGCTTCGTTCATCGATAAATTTTGTTCATTGCACTTTGAAGCTTATTGGTAGCTCCTTCTATGGTATCATCTACTACCAAAATAGCAGTGTCGTCTGCAAATGTGCCAATTGTGGTATTCTGAGATAATGGAATATCGCTTGTGAATAAGAAATATAAAATGGGTCCTAAGACACTTCCTTGTGGCACTCCAGCTTTGATCTTTTTAATTTCTGAGTATGATTGTTCCTGTTTAACACGAAAGTGTCGCTCTGTAATGTAGGATTTCAATATTTGGCAGAATTGTGAAGGTAGAATGTTCTGGAGTTTGTGCAGAATACCTTCGTGCCAAACTTTGTCAAACGCCTGGGCAGATTTTCTTATCTTCGAGTGATCTTTCTATGATATCTGTTATTCTATGAATTTGATCGATTGTAGAGTGTCTATCTCGAAATCCAAATTGATGTGTGGGGATTAATTCCTGCCTTTCAATTATTGGTTTCAATCTTTCTAAGAGAAGTCTTTCAAATAGTTTTGACATAATAGGCAGTAACGAAATCGGTCTATGGGATGTTATTTCGTTTGGTGAGTTTCCAGGCTTAGGTATCAAATTCACCTCCGCGAACTTCCATACATTTGGTACATATTTGCTGTATATTAGCTGTTTTAAGATTTTTCCTGTTATCAGGTCATAGCGTGGCGCTTTGTTAGGATTTAGATTTGTGTTTATTTCAGAGCTTTATTTATCTGCTTTAGAGCAGATTTATTTTAGGTCAGAGCGATTTCTTGATCAATAGTTTCCTCTACTTCTTGGAATTCTTCTCTCTCTTGTACCACATTAAGCTGAAAAATTATTTTCTTTTTTTTGAATCAGCGAAAACTTTTGCCTTTTCTTCATTGCTTCTAGCCCAATTCCCATTGTTTGTTCTATTGGGTGGTATTTGAGTTATTGGTCTTTTCATTCGTTTGGTTGTCTTCCACAAAGAATAGTCAATATCCTTTTCATATGTTAATGACTGTAGATATGAGTTTATTGTATCATTTTTAATGTACTGGATTTCCCTCCTGAGTCGCTGTGTCAGGTTATTCAGTTTGTTTTTATCTGCAGGCATCCTGGTGTATTGCCATTTCTTCCTGGCTCTCCTTTTTTCTTCGACAAGTTCCCTGATTTCTTTTGGGTAATTTGTACCTATTGTTCTTCTTTTGAACTCCGGCTTATTATTCCATGCTGACTGTTGTACGCATTTATGAATTTGACGATTTCTTCATCTAGTTGTTCTTCTGTTTTTAATGGTACATTAAGTTTTATTCTACTATTCAGCTCTTCTTTGAATCCCTCCCAGCCTGTATATTTATTTGTCAGAGTCGGGTTTCATTCTTTTGAAATTATTTTTACTGAGAGTAGGTAGTATTGAAGAGTGATCGGAGCTCGAATCATACCCCTCTTCGATTTTAACATAAGTAGCTGGAAGTTTTCTAGTTATAAGGAAATCTAGTAGATCAGGTATTTTGTTATTATCTGTTGGCCAGTATATCAGTTTGGCAGTAGAATGCCAATTACATCCAATTTCTGTCATTGCTCCAAGAAGTTGTTTACCTCTAGTAGTGATTATTCTTGATCCCCAATGAGTATGTTTCGCATTAAAGTCTACGCCAATGATGTACTTTTCGCCTAAGCTTTCCAGGAAGTCTACGTAGTATAATTTTTTAAGATTATATCGCGGTGGGCAATAAATTGCCGTTACGGCTAATGACTGATTATTTGTTTTAATACTGACGGTAGTTGCTTGTATTTCTTTTGTTTCATATTTTTTCTCTTCGTAATGTTGTATATTACTTTTTATTATTATCGCACTTCCTCCTCTGGCTGTATTTTCTGGGTGTATTGTATGGTATACTTGATAACCTCTAAATTTTATAAATGATTGTTTTGTAAAGTGTGTTTCGGATATGAGACAGATATCAATTTTTTTAATGTCCAATAATAGTTGCAATTCTTGCTGATGTTGCAATAACCCATTGGGATTCCATGCTAGTATTCTAATGTCGCTATTCATTCTAAAATATGAGTGACAGGAGCAGTCCTGATGCTGTTTTCTAGTTTCGTTAGTCTTTGAATGATTGATCCAATAGCTTTTTCTTGCTTTTGTTCTTGCTCATCCATTCGGTTTAGAATTATTTGCAATATTTCACTATAACGGTCAAAATCGTTTTTCAATTCTGCTCTCCCTTTAGCAACTTCAGCATATGAGATACCTGGAGCTTGAATTATTTGATAAGCAGGTTTTCTTATTTTTTCTATTTGGCTTCTTGGCGCCTTTAATTTGCCTTTTGGTCTGTCCTTTTTGTTATTATTATTCTTTCTCTCCACAATTTACACACTTGGCCGGAGTTTCTCTGGTTTTTGTACATTCTTTGGAGGAATGCTTAGCTGTGTGCCCGAATGATTGGCACTTTTTGCATTGCGGGAGCAATCTTGATTTTCGTAAAGCTTCAATCTCCACCTTCATGTTGAGGATATACCTTATTTGATAAATATTTTGTATGTCTTCATCTTTATCAAAAGTTAACATGAACAATGATAGCGGAGTTTTATCCTTTCTCTTCAATATTTGTGTAACCTCTTTTATTTTCAAATTTTTAGAAAGCATATCTTCCTTTATTTCTTCTGGCTGGCAGGATGGGTGCAGCTTTTTTGCCACAACTTTAATCAGTCTGGATCTTTTGTCCTCATAAGAGCACCATGTATTTCCCTTTTCATTAAGTGAAAGTGTCAGTTTTCTATAATTCTCCTCGTCTGGGACATTGACTTTAAGATCTCCACTACTGAGCATCGTTGTTTGGTATTGTATTTGGTTTGAATCCATCGTTTTTCGTATATCATTGTAGTTTTCAATCCTATTTACAATGACTGGTGGTGGTTTGGGTTGTTGCACCTTTTTACTCTGATTTTTTATTTCCTTTTTTTCTTGTATTTGTTCTGGAGATACAAAGGGTGATTTGCTCAGTCGTCGCTTTTTTCCTTGTTTCTTTTTTTTAGCACCCAATTCACTTCAGAATTAAGTTCATCTGAGTCCGTGACATATTCATTCTGACCGATGGCTACGTTTCCGCCAAATTCTACGTTTTTATGCTCTTCTATTCTTGATTTTTCTTCTGTTACAGCAGGTGTTAGAGCTTTTCTAAGTTCCTCATTTTCTTTTTTAAGTATCATGAAATCATTACTTAGGTTAGTTGTGATCTTTTCAAATTCGCATAGCTTTCTGCGTAGTTCAATATTTTCCTTTTCATATTCGTTACCGTATCTTGTTGGAGATCTTGTCAATTTGGAACTCCTTCCTAAAGGGTTAGTAACGGGGTTTTCTTCGGTAAAGTTCTCCGATCGTGATCTTTCCTTTAGCAATGGTTGGCTCCCCCCAGAATCCATGGAATCGGCCTTCTTCGAGAAAGGTGGAGTTTCCAAGTTAAAACCTGGATTACCACCTGGGGTAATATTTCCTTTCGTTGTTTCCATTGCATTTTCCTTTATGTTTGGTCCGCGGGAAGTATTTTATTTCCTCCCTACCCTTCGCTACCCGTAGATACCGATGAGAACTTCTCTATCCGCCACCTGAGGACGCGCTCTCTAGCGGTTTACATACTCCGCAGAGAGGGGATAAAAGTAACTGATAAAAAAATTACATGAGTTTTTTCCGGCGTGAGTAGGAGAAAATCATTTCGAATATATTTTTTAAATTATTACCTCAACGATAAACGTCACAGTTCTAAAGTGTGTTTGCAAAGTAGTGGAAACCGCAGTTTCGAAGTATGTTGGTGGTGGATTTAATAATCGAGAACAGTTACTGATATTTATGGGACGAGACAATTGCTAGACAAGGTGTATCAGAAGTATCTAGCTTTTTGTACCAATTTATTTGGAAGAAATTGAACAAAATAATGTAAACAAATTTATATGTTGGTCCGACAATTGCCCTGGACAAAACAAAAACAAAATATTGTTCAGCTTTTACTCTCCAATATGGTGTCTGTTTGTGTAAAATGAGTTTCATAAAAATTATCAAGTCGTTATTGACGTCATAGTTTCATTCGAAATTTTTGGGAAGGGATGAGATTCTGCTATCTATAAGCTATTTTGGCATTTTTCTGTTAGACTAGAGCCTTATGGTCATTTTCTATATGGTGGCTGTTTGTATAAATTTACTATTTAAAAATTATAAAATTTTTTAATGACGCGTTCTTATTAGAACACCTCAGCTGTTTCTATTATTAATTTATTTGTTTTACGTTTATTTGGGTTTTTAATTACATAATACTTTTAAGTTTTGTATTGTAATTTTAAATTTGTATAAATTAATCTGTTTTATTTGAAACTATGTATTTAGTTAATTTTCAGGAGACAATTCGGTATATGATAAATTTTTTGACATTTGTACCGTTCCATAGAAACTTCATGCCCGTATTAAAATCCATTTTGAAAATGGTGCATCCTAAAAAAGGTACAAACAGTAAGTAACATATGTTCGTGCTGGTCGTTTAACCGAAAAAATTGCTACAGGGAGATAAAGTGTTGCAGAGAATCCACACGTATCTATTTCACGATGTTCTCATAATTAAACTTGTCCACAACGACCACATGAAATGTCGATCCTGGAACGAGCAGTTCGAGATTCAATTTTTTTTTTAGATTCCTAGAACAATTTTCTCAAAATTGCTTTTCCTGGAACCGGTTAAAATATAAATTATTAATAATGGCGACTTTAAATTTTTAATAATGTTGAAATTAAGACTCTTTTCATTACTGAAAGTTCATTTCGAATATGTATTTAGAAATTTAGATTAAGGTAATTGTTTTTAAATCCGTAAATATTCTAAATCAAAGTAGATGGTTTTGTCAGTGGTAGAGTGAGTTACTCCCAACTTTTGGCATTGATTCCTGATGGCGACAAGAAATATTTTACGATAAAACTATTTAAAATTATTTATCAAATTTCCTGGAATTTGCTAGTTTCCTTTATTTATATAAAAATAAATAAATTGACTCAAACATATATAAATTATAAAATCAATATGTAATATAGTTGTGTGTAGGTGAAATAAATAACAAATTTTTAATACTAAATATTTCCTTAAATAATTCATTCGTTACCAGTCATTAACACAATTGTACTCCATTAATCCGTCACAATGAAAAAATAAAATAAATAAAATAAGAAAAATAAATTAAAAGTTAAATTATCCTTTTTTTAAGACTCATTTATCTCTATGTATACTTACATACATACTTATATATACGAGTACGTTTAAAATTATTGTTATCATTTACAGAGAATGACAATCCGACACGGTTCAACAATTTGTACAATATATGGTATGTGTTGTGAATATTACAGAGCAGTATTGCAACAACAACAAACAATTTAATTTCCTTAAGTATCGAGATGTGTTTGTCTCAAAAATTTCATTCGACAAGGTATATACGAGTAACAGTCCGATGTCGTTATAAATTTACTGGACCATTAATTTTACTTGTGATCCTAATATAAATTTGGTACAAAAACACTGATACAAATATTTATTATTGTAATCGATGTTAGTCAGATATTTTTATTTCTAACAACACATACATATAAACTTTTGGCCAGATGGCATTACAATATTACCATTTAGAAAAGATATCTATAGATTTATCTTTTAAATTAGTATATGAGTTTAGTTTTACAAGATAACTGAATAAATGCAGGCGATCCGAAAACAATTGCCATTGCCACCAGACTTATTCAAAAAAATCTCAAATTACTAGGTGACGATTTGAAAGTCTGTCATCCAAAATATCTCGGAGACCATGCACTACTGAAATATGGGTTCCATACAAAACCTAGTTTGAAGGTTATTGCAGAGCCAATAAATACAAATTAAGTTAACATGTTACTATAAACATTTGAAGTACTATTTAAAATAGTACCTCGATGGATGCTCCACCCATCAAACAGCGACATTATGCCGTAACCCTAGCAACACCGCAACAAATTTATAAATAGATCGAATGAGCGCACTGGTTGTAATCGAGGAGATTTATAGTGCCTGGAACTCTCTATTGGCGGTCGTGCCAAGGAAAACTGGTGGTGTTTGAATTTGCCTTGAGGTGCGCGATAACTCAACAGTGTAACTAAAAATGATGCATTCCCCTTACCGATGATTGACGGTTTGCTCAGCCGGTTGGACTTTATATTTTGTATCTGGATTTAAAGGATGTCTTTTGGTTCCAGCCTCGAAAAAAAGAGAACGTTTACCTTTCCGGGATGGCCATTGCATCATTTTAAGTTTATGCCCTTTGGTCTTTTAATGCACCTCAGACGTTGTGTCGACAAATAAATGTCCAACGTGATTCCTCATCAACTGCATGACTGGGATTCGTTTATCTGGAAGATCTTCTGATAACCACTGCTTTTTCATGAGTATTTATCGTTACTACAGGATTAGAAGCTAACTACGGGGAAGTTAACAACGATTGGGTTGACGATAAACGTTCGAAAAAGCAAAATTATTCTAAAAGAGATCAGATATCTGGTAAAAGTAGTTGGTTACGATTTATTAAACTTTTATAGCTTTGAAACGTATTAAAACAGAAAAATATCAATGGATAAATTTCGAAATGATTTAAAAATTTTCCGAAGTCTTCCAAAAGTTTAATGTCCCAAACTATAAAATTAATTTCACGATTATACCGTTAACATTATAATATACATTACTTAAAATTTAATTAATAATTAATTTTATTATTCAAGATTTCAACCTTTCTTAATGTTTACCCTTAATAATAATTAATAGTTTCTGTTTCTTCTGTGATTTTTATAATTGTGTGTTACTTCAACTAAGTTACCGAGAAAATAAAAACAAAAAACTGTTATTTCAAAAAACAAAATACGTTTGACGTGTCGAAACATGTTACATAATTTTGTCAGTCTATTTTAGAATGTGCGCGAGTTAGCATCACTTTGTAGTGTCAAACTGACTAACTTGTTTCTCGAAACTGACTGAATATGTTACCAATAAGTTAATTAAATGAGTTAATAAAATTTATATACATATTATCAAGAATATGTTAACGATAAATATTAATAAAAATTATGTTTTAAATATTTTAATTTTAATTCATTTTCGTAAAAACCATCAACTGTGTTACCGGTTACATACGTTACTTAAATTTAGTGACAGACAATATAGTTACGCAGTTGATATTCTTTATTGAAGTAGACTGCGTTTTGCTTAGAAAATGAACTTTTGTAATTATTTAATAAGAAATATTTTGTTTTCATTATATCAATAGAACATTTCGTACTACATAATTTTATTTTAGTATAAAGGTGGGTATTCACGTTCAATTTTAATGCACAATATACTTGTGTGACGTCAATATTGCGCAATATATTGTGTATTTTTTTCAGTTTGTGCAATTAATATATTGAAGTTAGATTTACAAAAAATTTGGTAAATAATTGAGTGTATTGCACAAATAATTGAATGTGAGTTTATAAAATTCAATATAACTGCACAACTTTCAGTTGTTTATTGATTTTACAGCAGAATGTCGATCCATCAAAAAAAACAAATAATTTTTGATTTTATTTCATTATATCGAAGTTTACCAGAAGTATGGAACACAAACAATATTAATTATAGTAACCGAGTTGATTTGAGTTGATTTTTGATCGTCGTGCAGTTTGGACGTAAAATAAATGTGCGCGGAATATAATTAAAGTAAAATAAAATTAAAATAAAAAGTGCAGTGTTAGTTCTTTTTTATTATTTTTTTAATATTTAATTTAATTACTGTGCATATATCGAATAATAATTAGTGCTAAAATTAAGAGGGGCCTATTTTCCCCTAAAAACAATATCAGCATTAAATCAGAATAATGCAATGCATGCAATGGGTAAAGTAGAACATAGCCCCAAAAAAAATATAATAACGCAAAATGAAAAAAGTGCTTCGACATCAAATTTAGCAAATTTGGTAATACCACCTTTTAACTCAAAAGAAAATACTAGTAAAAAAATAAATGTTGCAACAGCAAATGAACATGAAATAAATAAAAATGCAAGTGAAAAAATAAACGCTTCAACAGCAAATAAACTCAGTGCAGTGAACATGAATAAAGACATTAATTTAATTAGTGAGATAGGTCACTTAAATAAAGAAAATTTGGTGCAAACCGGTATGGACAGATATATAACTGTTCAGACCAAAAGAAAAAGAAGCCCGAAATCAGCGCAATTAGCTAGTAAGACTAAAGCGTCTAGATTAGAACATGACGCTTATCAAATACCTCTCGGCAATAGATTTTCTAGCTTGAAAGAGGATGGCGCCGATGAAACATTAGCTAAAAAGACCGAAAAGCCGCCACCAATTTATTTAAGAGAGGCGTCAAATAATGAACTCGTTAATACAATCGACAAGTTAACTGAGTCAAAATTTTATATTGCCCCGCTTAAAAGGGGCAATATCAAAGAAACGAAAATCCAACCTATGGAAATTGATGGTTTCAGAGCGCTTGTAAACCATTTCGATCAAACCGGAAAGCGATATTACACTTACCAGCTGAAAAGTCAAAAAGGGTTGACTGTTGTTTTAAAAGGAATGGAGAGCAGCGTAGAAATGACCGACATTCATGCGGCTCTCGCTGAGCAAGGTTTCCATGCCAAATCTATTGCAAACATTTTAAATCGGGAGAAGGTTCCTCAACCGATGTTTCGCATAGAATTAGAGCCAGATGAGAAAAACAAAGGAAACCACAGCATATATAACTTGAGATATTTACTGCATCGCAAAATCACTGTAGAAGAACCCAAAAAGCGAACAGGACCAGTACAATGCATCAAGTGCCAAGAATACGGCCACACAAAAGCTTATTGCACGTTGAGTGAAGTCTGTGTTATCTGTGGCGAACTTCATGATTCAAAAAAATGCGATAAGATGAGAAATGATCCATCAGTAAAACGCTGTAGTAATTGCGGTGAAAATCACACAGCAAACTACAGAGGTTGCCCAGTATATCTGGATTTGAAGCGTAAGGCCAATCCAAAGTTGCGATCCGAGCAACGAATGCTTAAGTCACGTTACAATCAAAGAGATATGACTCCAAGAAGTACAATTGCCCAACAAGCGAATGCACACTCAACCACACAAAATGACCTGGAGAATGTTACAAGCAGTTTTGCACAACCAGGAGTTTCCTATGCCAACATCCTAAAAGGTGCCGCCCCAAAAACGAAAGTTCATTTCAACGAAGAAGAATTAAATATTCACGCAACAGTAAACAAATTGACAGAAACGATCCAAAGTTTCATGATGATGATGGAAAGACAAATGAGCATGATGATGCAAAATATGAACACACTAATGCAAATTATTGTCAAAAGCCAAAAATGACGCTGCTAAAGATAGCTGTATGGAATGCGAACGGTCTTTCACAGCACAAAGCTGAGGTTCAGACCTTTCTTATCGATCAAAATATAGACATCATGCTAATATCAGAAACACACTTTACAAAAATACCTTTTTTAAAATCAGCGGATATTCAGTTTATGACACCAAACATCCAGATGGAAGAGCACACGGCGGCACTGAGGTCTTGATCAAACGAAGAATAAAGCATTATGAACTCAACAAATATGATAAAGATCACATCCAAGCAACTAATATCTGCTTAGAGGAATGGTCTGGAAACTGTGTAATATCGGCTGTTTACTGTCCACCGAAACACGCAATCAAAAAGCAGCAATTTATCGACTATTTTAATCAGCTGGGCATTAAATTTATCGCAGGGGGCGACTACAATGCTAAACATCTGCAATGGGGTTCGAGATTAACAACACCTAAAGGAAAGCAACTATATGAAGCAATGAACGAAAAAAACCTAGATTATTTATCTTCTGGACACCCAACTTACTGGCCATCAGATAGAAATAAAATACCTGATTTAATAGATTTTTGTATAACAAAAGGAATTGCACGCACCAATGCTCAGGTGGAAGATTGCTATGACTTATCATCTGATCACTCACCAATAATAATAACTCTGAGTACCAGAGCTTTAAAAGCAGAACCACCCCAACGTCTAACAAATAAATTAACTAAATGGGCTCTATACCGAAATATAGTGGAACAAAATTGCCAATTGGATATCCAACTTTGCACCCCGGAAGATATTGATGCTGCGGCGGATGATTTAACACATATATTGGAAACAGCAGCAAAAGAGGCTACCCCTGATATTCACACCTCTGACAAAGTTAATAAGCCTTCACCTAATATACTGCAGTTAATCCAAGAGAAACGGACAATACGCCGGCTATGGCAGCAGCAAAAATCTCCATTACTAAAAGGGAAATTGAATAGGGCTATTAAAGCCCTTAAACGAGCATTGAGAGAAGAAGAAGACTCAGGAATCCAGAGTTACCTTACTGAACTCTCGGCGACCGAGAAGACAGATTATTCACTATGGAAGGCAACAAAAAAACTAAAGAGGCCAACATTATCGAATCCACCAATTAGGCAACCAGATGGACGTTGGGCCAGAAGTGACGAAAAGGCTACTGCTTTCTCTAACCACTTGAAAAAAGTATTCACACCAAACGAAAAAACTGGCAACAGTGAATTACCAAAGTTTACGGAGGATCCTTTGAAACCAATTCCTTTAAAATTTAAGTGGAAAAAAGTTAAAAATACCATTAAAAATTGTATAAACCCAAAGAAAGCTCCAGGACACGATTTTATTACCGGAAAAATGATCAGAGAATTACCTGATAAATGCATGAAACTCATAACTTATATCTTTAATGCGATTATGAGATGTGGGTATTTCCCTAAAAAATGGAAAATATCGCAAATTACAATGATTCCAAAGCCTGGAAAAGACGAAACACAAGTCGCATCGTACAGGCCAATAAGTATACTTCCGATGATTTCTAAACTTTTTGAAAAAATGGTATTACAAAAATTAAAACCAATATTATCTGAAGGACAGATTATACCAGACCACCAATTTGGGTTTCGAGACCAACATGGCACGGTAGAGCAGGTGCACAGAGTTGTTAACACAATTAAATTTGCATTAGAGGAAAAGAAATATTGTTCGGCAGTTTTCCTAGACATTGCGCAAGCTTTCGACAAAGTATGGCATGAGGGCCTTATATATAAAATTAAAACTCGTCTGCCAAAAAAGTTTCATGCAGTCCTTGAAAGCTACTTGTTTCAAAGAAAATACCAGGTTAAACACAATTCAGCCATTACTGAACTAAATGATATAAACGCAGGAGTTCCACAAGGCAGCGTACTGGGGCCAGTATTGTATTTGCTGTATACTGCCGATCTACCAATAACTGATAAGGTTGTCACATCAACATTTGCAGATGACACTGCTATCATGTTTTCACACAAAAATCCTCAAACTGCGTCAAGAGAATTGCAAGATCACTTATACAAAATTGAGAATTGGCAAAGAACGTGGCGGATAAAAGCGAATGAAACCAAATCAACACACATAACATTTACGTTGAATAAGAATACATGCCCAGCGGTGAAATTAAACAATGTCAACATCCCTCAACAAACAAATGTCAAATATTTGGGTCTTCATCTTGATAGAAGATTGACATGGAGAAAACACATCGAATCAAAGCGCAACCAAATAAAAATAAAATTCTCAAAAATGTACTGGCTGATTGGAAGAAATTCAAAACTTTCCCATAGAATGCAAGATTCTAATATACAAAATGATCCTAATTCCTATATGGACATATGGAATTCAACTATGGGGCTGTACAAGCGCATCAAATATAGATCTTTTACAACGAACGCAATCCAAAATACTTCGCTGTATTACAAATGCTCCGTGGTATATCCGAAATTGCAACATCCATCGAGACCTTGGGATTAAAACGGTCAAAGATATGATCCAAGCACACAGTTTGAAGTACCTTTCGAAACTGGAAACTCACCCCAATGAATTAGCAAGACAACTATTAAGGCAACCGAAATATAGACGGCTTCGCAGAGTAGATCCACTAGATCTAATGTATTGATAAATTTAATTTAATTACATATTTAAGCTAACACACATTATTAATTAATATTTCTGCATACTAATAATAAGTATTTAACATAGGTTAAGGACTTAGGAAATAATTATTTTAGATTGTAAGCTTTGCACACTTCTTGTTAGTTTCGTATAAAGAAAGATTCAAGAATAAAGCCATTGGCAGTTTAAAAAAAAAAAAAAAAAAATAGTAACCGAAACGCAAAGGTCGTCGCTTATGAAAAATTGCTAACGGTATACAAAAAATACGATTCGAAAAGTACCAAAGATACCGTAGTAAAAAAAATTAATTCTTTGCGAACAAATTTTCGCAAAGAACTAAAGAAAGTGAAAGATTCGCAACGATCTGGAGTTTCGACAGAAGATGTGTATGTACCAAATTTATGGTATTTTAATGAATTAATGTTATTTATAACTAATTTATATATAATAATTTATATATAATAATATTTATTATATATAAATTATAATTACTCCAATGCGTTGCTCGGATATCCTCATCGATGACAAATCTTTAAAGCTTCTTCCAGTAGCCAAGAATTGGAGGGTTGTTAATAATCTATGTGCTGGTGAAATTGCCTCTTGCATTACCGTATTTTGTTTCAAAATTATAGGCGATATTTTACCCAAAAGAATTTCAAATGTATGCTTGTCCATCCGTAAATAGTTTCTGTAATCATCTTTACTTTCATTGCGATTATCTACGAGAAGCTGCATGTCTGACAAATTATTTCTTCGCAGGTACCACTCTTTAGACCAAAATTTTTTTTTTAGTTTTTTCTTTTTATTTTGCATCAAAATTGCACCAACCATGATCATTGCTAATGCTTTTTTTCTTCCCATAGCAATTTTTAGATATTTTAAATATTTGATAAAACGACAGTTTTGAATTTAATATTCACTCACTTATAGATCGGTATTAAATGCCGGTTAAAATAAATTCTTCTGCATCCACAAAAAATAATTGCGCAATTAAATTGATCGTCAATATTGAAAAATAGCGCAATTATTTTTCTTCAATTTTTTGTGCAATTTTAATTGTGCAATATAATTGCACGTGAATACCCACCTTAAGGTCTTTTGATAAAATACCGCTTACAAAAAACAAAAACGATATCGACACGGTTAAACAATAATTCTGAAAATGAAAATATACAAAACAAAAGGTAAGCGATTGTTTTTACAAAATGAAGACAGTTATCGCAGAAAAGCCGAATAGTGTGGCTCGGGCGAATAAAATTACGACGAGACCGAACTAAATTCTTCAGGGAAAATATGGTTCTAAGAGACGAAAATAAAAAATTAAAAGTGTTGAAAAATAAAAAAAAGCGAGCACAAAGATTAAATCAAAAGGAGCAATTATCTTCAGGTCCGTTACAAAAAGCGAATGCATTAATAAAAATGTGCTGTAACCAGGGCTGTCGTTTTGAAAATTTAGAAAGTAGTATATTTCACTTTGCCAGGGGAGTATTTTATGTAAAAGTGGAGTACACATGAAAAATTCAAAAACAATTGTTTTTTTAATTTTATTTTTAAACCATACAGTACACATTCGTTGTGTTGAATTAAAAAATAAATAAAATAAAACAAAATATACGTTCATTGTAAATAAAGATAAATAAAATTCATTATCGCTAATTAAAAATTAAGTAACATCCATTGTAATAAATTAAATATAATGTTATAACTAAAACTACTATTTAAAATTTAGTTAATAACAAAGGAACTACAATTTGAAAAATCACAAATATTGAAAATAGCAAAAGAAATTATTTATTATACTTGGTAATAATTTCTTTGGATGGAACCCACTGACTAGCTGCCGTTCCATTTAATAATTCTTTAGCCATAATAATAGCATTGACTGTCGTTGTCAATAACGAGTTTCGATTTTTATTTTTAATTAAATTTACTTGTGAAAACATCCGCTCGGCCGTTGCGCTACTATGTGGAAAACTAAGAATAGACCCGATAAAACTTCGAAGATTTGGATACATGATTTCATTCATGGCATTTTTTTTTATTAAAAATGGTATTCCAAAATTCTTCGACATTTAAATTGATGTCCATCTCCACATGCTGTTGATTAGTAATGATACGCCACTCATCATCCATATCTTCAATATTTTTCTCGTCTATTAAATTTGGAAATAGCCGGATAATTGGGGAGAGACTTCCGGCTTTTTGATTTAGATTTAACACTTGAACAGCAACTAATGTTTCATCCTCAAACTGGATGCGACTGCTTATTTGCTTGCACAGCTCAGTGTAGTAGGCACAACAGGCCATTTTTATAGATTTTATACTTTTATATTTATTATAACAATATATGGATTCGCGGAGTTTCTGATTGATACTCAATATTAATTTTATTAGTTAATTTTAAAATATAACTAATAAAATAAAAATATATTTTGGTTTCATCAGTCATTTCTGAGCTAATGTTTTGAGCTAAATCAGCGTTTGAGTCCAACTGATAAGATATAAAATAATGTTGCAGAGCAACCCACTGTTCAAGAATCCTTGATACAACAGCTTCCAAAGATAGCCATCTTGTAGAAGATGTTTTTAATATTTTGTGTGTTTTGATGTTAAAATACTCTTGAAATTCTTTGTATTCACTTTGTCGCTTCGAACTATGCGAAAAAAACAAATAAATATTTCGGGCCAATCTCTCTACATTTTGCGGAATTTTTTTTGCTGCTGCAGAAGAGCATAAATGTAAAGAGTGACAAGTGCATCCCATCACATATAAATTAGGCTGTAATTTCTGAAGAAGGGCTTTCACTCCACCTTTGTTTCCCATCATTACAGATGCATTGCCTGACGCAAAACCAATTAAATTGCTTATAGGCACATTGGCTTCTTCGAAGTATTTTAGAATTGCGTTGGTAATTGAAACGGCATCGGAACTAATCAAATTGATAAGTCCAAAAAATCGGTCACGCACTTTTCCTACAGAAAAATCAAAATACCTAACCACTAAAACTAAGCATTTATTAACGCTAATGTCAGTTGTTTCATCTATAATTAGAGAAAACATTTGTTCCCTCAAATGTTTAGCAATGCTACGGCGGCCTTCATCTAATAATAGCATATTAGTGGTTTCAGTAGCTTTGGTTTTCCCACACTTAAGTTCAGACACTATTGCTGAATCTGTTGCTATGGATTTTATTAATAGAATTAGTGGGGTAATTAAAATAAAAGGTAAATTATGTTGCACAATAAACATGATTACACGAAGCTCAGCTATTTTAACTTGGGTAATTTTTTTAGTAAATGTTGCAGATGGTTCTGTATCAAAAATCGCGGGTTGGTTTTTCAACGTTTTAATGATGTTTTTATGGGTATCAGATTCGCCATGCCGTGATATGTGAACGATATTATTTGATAACAGTTTATTACAGAACTTACACTGTGGTTTTTCTAAACCATCGGACCCAACTATTTTATCCAACCATTTGTATTTTTCTAGCCAACCTGGTCGAAATTTTTGTTTATTTTTTTTTTTTAATGAAATTGTATTTGCTTCATCGTTCCTAGCATTATTATCGGCATTCAACTGTAAATTTAGTTCAGGTTCACTAACTATTACTTCGTCATCGTCATCAATTTTTCTTTTTTTAGTTGTTGACGGCAATGAGGACGATGTATTTAATTTTGCAGCCACTACTGTCCCAGATGTAGAAGCAGTCGAAGAATTAATTATCGGCTCAACACTTTTATTTTTTTGATATTTAATTAAAAACCTATCCATTATTTAATTGTAGAATATGATATTTAAGAAGACTGAAGTATACCGGGTGTTTTTTTTAAACTGAGACGATCAAATATCTCGAAAAATAGCCACTCTACGGAAAAAAAGTTGTTTATTCAGTTTTGTAAATCTAAATAAGTGTTCAAAATGATGGCCTGAATTTTGTATTTTTGAAATTTAATAATAAAACTTGAAATTAATTTTGAACACTTATTTAGATTTACAAAACTGAATAAATTGTTTTGATGACGAATTTCGAGTATTTCCAATGAAAACGTGATGTTTTTTATTTCAAACGTATTGCAGAATCGAATGCGTGTGTTCTAAGAAGGAGAAATTGAAAAAATTGAATTTCGACGATTGCAACGCCATCTATCATGAACCGAACAAAATATTTTATTCAAATCATACGTACTTTTAGTCGTAGAATCCGTATCTGCAATAAAAAATATATGGCTTCCTATCTTAGTTTAAAAGTTACCCCCGCCCCACTACAAAGCGGGGGTGGGGGGACTTTTTTTTTTGCACTAATGTATTTCCCCCGCGGTATGATTAAATTTTGATTATGGACATTTTTTCCGTAGAGTGGCTATTTTTCGAGATATTTGATCGTCTCAGTTTAAAAAAAACACCCGGTATATCACCAAATTGCATAAAGTTTAACAATGAAATGTCGAAAACATTTAGTGCGCCAAATAACGTTTAGTGAAAAGGACAATCATACAATGTTACAAAGGAATCTAACAAGGACAACAGGAAATGCTATTATTGTTTTATTTGAGAAGAAGACAACTAATTTATTATTAGGAACATTTTACATGATGATGACAGAGTAAACAGCAATTATATCAGTATACAATATACATATACATATGTAATTTTCCATGTAAAATATTATCTATTTTGCCTTTTTTTTCGTTTGTATGTGTAACAAAGATGATAGAAAAATTGAAAAAAACAAATTCAAAATATATTTATATAGTTACAGGGGAGCATAAACTTGATTTGAGGAGTAAAGTAGTATCGCAGTGATGAAAGTAGTAAAAAACTCCGATAGTAGTAACTTCGACAGCGCTGGCTGTAACACTAATCCAATATTATTGAAATATTTTAGTTTGATTGAATCGATGAAAGAAAAATATCGTCAATCAAAACTGCCGGCAAAAAAAATTTAAAGTCAATTGTTGTAAACAACTTAATGAAAAAATATAAATTATTGAGATCAGCTTCGTTTGATACAGTGGGTCTGAAAGGGCCACTTCGCATAGCACCACAACCTCGTAAACAAAACGTAGTACATATTTATTAAATTAAGAGAAGACGTTCACAAATTTTTTATGAGAGACGACGTTAGTCTAGCTTTCTTTCCAGCTAGAAAGAGAAAAATTGTGACTTAAAACAAAAGTAAAATACAAAAGTGATATATGTTGGATACTCAAAAATCGGGTTGGAAAGAATTTATTTCTGTTACGTTAATTTTAAATATTTTTTAGGAGTTGTCTCCTATTTTATAACCTTGTCGTCCACGTTAAATAATTGTAAACACGTTTTTAATTTATTTATGATTTATTAATTTATAAACTTTATTATTTATACTTTTATAATTTTAATATTAATTTATATAATTTAATTTATATAATTTTTATTTATAATTAATTAATTTCTTTTATTTTTTATTCATATAATGTAACTTATTAATTTATTTAATTATTTTTATTTAATTGGTATTCACCACCACTGGTTGTCTCAAGAATTTAAAACGCATTGAAAATAGATAAAGTTGTCGCACCACATGCGCCAACCGAAAAATGTAGAGAGAGAGAGAGAGGATTCTAACTTCGCATGTATATACATAATATGTATGTATAATGATTCTGCAAGGGAAATATTGCATAGACCGAGAGAATGCACAAATAGAAAATAGAAAATGTTTAAGTGTGCGTCGGTCATTACGCGCGAAATTCTCAATCATCTAGACGAAATAACATGTATATGTTAATTCGTTTTGTTCGTCATAGCGTATGAAAAGCATTTTGATTTTGTTTGATGCTATATAACTACTTATCTATCTACATCCAACATTTAATGACACCACTCGATAACTAACGGATCAACAATTCGTTGCGTTCGTAACAGTGACGACTGCGACGCATCGCTTGCGCAAAACATTTATCGTGACGCAAAACATTAATAGTGTTAAAGTAAAAAATTAAAAATCAAATAGATTTGAAACGTTTACCGATGATTTGACAGAGTGAAGGAACGTAAAATAAGAAAGGCGTCCAATCGAATAAACGACGGCGCCAGTCGATATCTTTGAGACACGTTACATCGTTAGATGGCCTTTATATTTTCAATGCCCGAGACGATTTGAAATTGTATCATGAATTTGGTCAGGCGTTCTAAAAACAGCGTTAAGATTATACCAGAATAAGAGCTGGATATCAATACATCATTCATGATGGTCGGGGACTTTGTCTTACATCGAAAATTATTCAACAACGCTAGGTAATACATATGTATTAATTTAACGTTTATCAGAAATCTCGATGTATCCTGTATGCCATTTGTTTCATACTTTTCGTATCACTGACCTATCATTAATAAAGCTATAACACAGTAATTATTTATTTTTTACATGATTTCTTTCGTGAACCCGACGAACGTTAATACACTTCATGCTAAGTGACTTCAATCTTTCTTCTGACGTTCGCCAGAAGTCTCGATGTATCGCGTAGGCCGTTACGACTGCAACTTTCGAAATAACTTATAAAATATTTAGTTAACTGCGAGCACCGGAATTGTGTTGTTAATTAAAGGAGCCTGCACGAAATTGTTCTGCGGTACATTTGGCTCGCGGGCCAACTTAACAAAACTAAATTTTTTTTAAATTTTGACGGTCATACCAACAAAACAAAAAATTGTTATTTTATTTTTTAGCTCTTTTTGTGGCTCAATTGATGTTTTAGATCTTTATGGAAACATAAAGTAGCTTTAAATATTTTTGTTTGTAGCTGTCATCATAATATATACTCGTATTATCTATTACCTATGTATGCTGTGAATGTTCATGTAAGTTAAAAATATTTATTTTATTTTTAATTATATTTATTAACTTTATTATACATAATTATGTAAACTAATTATTAATTAGTTTAGATTTTGATTACTTTGTTTGATGAAAGTTGAGTGAATTAACCTGGAGTAGTTAAATTTACATAAAGTATACTTATGTATAACAATCAAATAAGATTAAGAAATTTATTTAATTTATTTTAATAATGAAATAGTGGAATAAGAATATACATAATTTAAAATATGTCCATAGTGGGTTCTTTATATATTTTACCATCAATTTTAGATGAAAATCAAAATGAATATATCGCAAGACGAGTTTCATTTGATAAGTGAGATGAAGAAGGAAGGCCGGCAAATGTTGTGGCAACTACAACACGACCTGTATCGTAACAATTGCCTACGCCGGCAAAAATGGACGGAGGTTAGCGACACTTTAGGGAAATAGATTCTTAAGAGGAAATACACTCGGGCCAAAGCCAGTTTAAGGCCACAGAGCGGTAGTTGCCACACACCAATTAGGCCAGTAATAAAAGATTTGCTGAACGAAATGAAATATTTCGATTGCGATAAAGTTGGAGAGTAAATAAATTTAAATGAATTTTTTATTCTAATCAAGAATTTACAAGGTCAAAATTGCAAGTTGGACATATTTAGTGAATTAAAATTTTCTGTTATGCTAATTTTGATGACAGAGTTGATTGGATTTGTATAATATATGATATACGAATATAATATCAAGTGTATATTATAATATTAATCATAATTATATTTATTTATTTTAAGTAACCTATGAATCAATTACCCATGTAATTTGATTTTCGATAGGATCTAGAATGAACATGTTACGTAGCTAGTATTCAATAAATATTCTTGAGAATACATCTAAAATATTACGTTAATGGTTTATTTCTAGAATTACCGAAAGTAGTTTTACTTTACCTTCGTCATCGCGGCTTCCAACATCGGCAGCAGCAGGTCCAACATTGGCAGCAGCAGGTCCATCATCCGCAGTAGCAGGTTCAACATCGGCAGCAGCAGAGATAACATCGCTAGCAGCATCGGAGAACGAAATACCAAATTTATTCGACGATACTGTGACCGATGTAACAGAAGGAGAGTCGATCTTACCAGAAGAGCCAGCCAGAAAAAAGAAACGGGGAAATCGGCCGTTCAGCCCCTTAATGAAGGCATTATTGAGTCGAATGGATAAGCATGCCGAAAAGTCAGAGAAACTTCTCGCTCAATCACCTCAATTCTCCACAAATGCCTTACCGAAATTTAGCCCTGGGTGTTACAATACAGGATGTTATATAGTTGGCGGCAAATAAAAGCGAGGGAAAGACTCAACAAACAGGTTAAAATTAAAAGTAATTTTATTTTTAACAAAAAATATTTTATTTCATTACCTTATGTACATATCATGAATTACAACTTTAGGATTAATTAAATTTTTTAAATGGAGTATATAAATATTTTTCATAATTAAATTAAAATCAAAATTTTCATTAAATAATACACATTTACTTGTATTGCTCCCGCACTTCAGTAGCGGTTTGGCTAGGATTATTCGGACTCACTCTTCGAACATCTTCTATTCCCCTGAGTTGGTATCATCACGCCATCTCCTCGGTCGCAAATTACCGTTCACTTCGTTATCCACAACTCGTTGGATATATAATTATAATTTTGGTTTATAATGTTGGTTTACTTGCCAGAATTGGCCGCCGATAAATACGCCATTTGGCAGCCAAAATTCCAAAAGCATTTTCTACCACACGTCTGGCTCGGGACAGGCGGTAATTATAAATATGTTGCTCTGACGATAAAACTCTCGTGTTGCGACCAGGGTATGGTCGCATTAGATTGTTTAACAGTGGGAACGCTTCGTCTCCAACGAATACGTATGGAACTTCCTCAGTCGTGTTTGGCAAGCATGCTGGCGGTGGAATACATAGTTCGTTACCTCCATTTAATATCGATTTTCCAAACTCGCTCCGTCAGAATATAGTACTATCACCAACCTGAATATCCACCATAATAAACTTGTAATTTGCATCACAAACCGCAAATAAAATGATGCTGTGACTGTGTTTATAGTTCCGGTAAAGAAAATATGTAACAATTAAAACAAAACAAATTAGTATTTAAAATATTCCTTAGTTTTACCTGGATGATTACATGTTTTCCATCCATTGCCCCTAAGCAATTTGGGAAATTCCATTTCGAATAAAAATCGTTCGAGATGGATTGTCACATTTCGCCTGTGGGTTCTGGGAAACAAGCCAACTTAAGCTTGTTCTATAATCCAAAGCATGTTTCCTGGATTATTTTGGATGTTGTTGATTGTCCAATTCGGTATCCATATCGACCAATGGATATCATACTGTCCCCACTAGCCAAGTATCTACAAATTAAAATTAAATTTAGTAATTGATAAAAATTAGTAAACAAAATGACTTACCTAATGAAATCCTTTCAATTGCCGATATAATTCTGTTGCCGACCATCGTTGGCTGAATGGAAGGACCAACTATTGCTAATAGCTCGTCAAAAGCAGCAGGCGGCATACGGTGGAAATTGAAAAATGTGTCAAGATCATTCAATCTCATTTCGTCGACAAGGTTTTGGAAATAACCTTGCCGCTTCCTTTTTCGGTTTATTGGATTAACTCCAAAACTACGAACTTTTTGTGTGATCCGCTCGTGTGCCAAACTCGCGGTAATCAACGCTTGAGCATCGTTCATGTCTCTCCAATACCGCCAACATTCATTGTCTTGATAAAGATAGTTGGTTTTGTCTTATTAAACACAGTTTTTGTTTTTGTCTTGATAAAGACAGTTGAAATTCTTCGTCTTGTGAATTTAACTTTGTTATGTTGGCCCGCGGGCCAAATGTCCCGAACCATTTCGTGAAGGCGCCTTAAATATTTCAAATGAGAAAAACATTAATTGGAAAAAAAAACAAAATATAAAAAACAAAACAAATTTCTATTTGTACAATTTTACAGATATTGACCCATAACTCAAATTTTGCAAGTGTATCAAACAGTAGGCCGATCAAATTAAATAAAAACGTTTAATTTAATTAAACAAATATAACTATACAATGTATTTATCATTGCCATTTTAAAACTAAACAATTATTAAAGCAAATAAATTAATTTGGTACCACTAAAAATAATATTTCTAAAAAGCCCCCTTCAAGTTTTTTAGAGTTAACAAAAAAAATATATATTTGCTAAATAGAAAATAATTTATTTGCTAAAATGAATTAAAAAGTATTTTTGGTATTTTTTTTTGTTTCGTAAATTTAAATATTTCACATTTAGAAAAAAATTAATTTTATATTAAATTATTATTATTTTTTTTTTCGGTTTCATAAAATAAATTAAAACCATCTTTCATGGTTTTGTTAAGAAATTTCGATGACTATTCCCAAAAAAGAGTGTGATACATTTACGAGTATATACGTATATGGTATATAACCCAGACCGTATATTTTGAATTTTTTTTTTTTGTCAAAATGTTGAACGCAATAGAAATTAAATGTCAAAATATTGTATTGCGGTTATCATCAATTTAACTTGTTTTCTCGTTTGTTGTTTTTGTTTTTTTGGTTCTAAATTCTGTGTGTTTTCAGAAAATGTTGGTTGGGTTTTCTTAATTATTTTCACCTCTTCACCATTTCTTTACTATGTATTCCCCAAACAACAAATAAACATTAAATTTATTGTGTTTTTGTTGGTATTACAGCTTGTATTTATATATATTTCTGGTCTATTTTGTGTTATTAAAATATGGTTTTATTTTTAAGAATTAATTTTTGTGCCCTTTTCATTTCAGGGTTCTTTTTCATATAATTTTTTTTTGTTCGAAACAGTACGAATATATACAATTATTTATAATTTAGACAGTTTTAATAAATTGATAAATATTTTAATTTAAACTGTGGTTTTTGAACTCGTAACGAGTTTTCGTTTCATATAAAAAACTTTTTAATTTTTTTTTTTTTTGTTCTCTTCCGTACCCGACTGCTAAGGATGGTGGAATAAAATTAAAATTTGCTTTCTAGATTCGATAATAGGAAATTGCAGCAAATACATAATATTGTAAAATATATTTATTTTGTTTTTTTTTAGCAAACTCATTAATATTTTAAGATCTATACAACATAATTATGTAATTTGATAATATTTTTGAATTCAAAGCGTTTTTGCCCACTTCTGCTTGAGAGGCTATCAACGCTTTACGCCTTAACTCTCCTTTAAATGATTCAGGCCTGTTTATTCCAACAGTTTGCTTCTTTATTACATCTTTGTATTTTTAGCATGTATGTTTTTATTTTTGATGTTTTGCAATTCAACAGCAACACTGCATCCTCTGTAGTTAGCTGGATGGTTTTCTCCACAATGTACGCATCTAATCTGTACATCTGTGGGTTTGACACAATCTCTAGTATGGCGTTTACCTGGACATTTGAAGCCTAGATCTTCTTAGGGGCTCAATATTGACTTTGCAGATGTACTCAATTATTTTTTCTGGTTTACATGTAGAGTGCAGATTTTTAGCCATTACCCTAGTTGGTCTGATTTGTTTGTTTTCAAACGTATGCCAGGAATGTCCCCCTTAGCATAATATTTTTGTCATTTCTCTGTAGGTTTCACCATCTGCTAGGAGAATCAACGTTTTCCTTGGCTTTAAGGGCTTTAACTTCGTTTCCAAGAATCCTTATATGTTCCTGCATCCAAACAATTGTATCATTTAATTGCTTATTTAAATTATTAGATTCAACCAATGAGTGATATTTTTTGAATGTGTCCTTAACTGTTTCTTTTATTTTGTTCAATGATTCGCACATTAATCACAAATATATATTTTTATTAACATTCAATAATGCACAGAACATAAAATTAAAATATGGCACAAATTAAATTAAATAAAAAAAATTAAATCCCCACGCGTATCATTTCATTTTATTTTATTTAAGCTTATCACAGGAATTTTCTCAGCCATCGCACTACACACTGTTTTGACTTTAATGTGTTTTTTAATTAATTTTTGCAACACAATAAAAGAGTGAATCGTCGGCATACCGGCTATTTATTGGTTTTCGCAAGATCAGTTATTCAAGACCAGAGTTGACCAACCTAAAATATCTCTACACTAAAAAAATATTCCCAAAATTTAAAATACTGGGAAAATATTTAATTAATTTTTTATTATTTTATTTAAATGTGTTTCTCCAATTTCGCCAATAGTGTAAGGTCGTCTGTCAATATGGAAGTCGTTACAATATATTAGCAGACACTTTATTTGCAGAATGTAGTTTTTTACGAATAGTGTTTGTCCTACCTGTCAAAAGTTCATCTACACTATCAATAATTATATCAGTCAGTTTTTCTTGTAACCCACATCTTATGTTACGCCGAATGTTCCGAATAATTTCATACTCAGTTATTGGTATCTCTAATTGAAGACTCATCAGATAGCAAATCTTGATAAAAATCATAAAAAATTTCTCTAAATTTTGTTTTCTAGGTTTCATTCTGATCGAATATTCTCATCCCTTCGTGAACCTTGGAAACATTTCTTTAATTCTGCCTTTAACTGATCCCATGTAATATTTGGATGACGTTCTATGAACGTCCTGTACCACTAATTAACACTAACCTTCCAAATGTAATGGAAATCCGTAACTAACTTTTGGGTTATAACATTTTCAGACCTTACCAGATGCTCTACTCTAGTTAAGAATCGCTTGATATGAATAACCATTGGAGTGCCATTACAAATCCTTTTTAGAAAGCGATTTAAGAGAGGTAGAAACTGATCTACCTTAGAAGACAACGGCAATGGTAGTATTAACTGGCCGTATTTTATTCCGTTCAGAGTCATGTATAACAGTAGACTCAACCATGGAAAATCCATCAGATAAATTCAGATCATCGCCATCAATATTTTCTTCGATTTCGTTTAACTTAATTTGATCCAGATCATGGAGACAAACATTAAGTTGCGTTGTTTCTTTATTTAAACTGCTGACTAAAAATTTAACTAATTGAGCAAGTTTCACTAATGTAGTGGGTACTTGGCCGTTTACTGATTTTGAGTATTTTTAGCGCAACAATCTGCCTTATCTATGCAGTAGCCGAGATGTAGTTCAGATACAACCGTCTCGAACTGCATCCTGCAAATCATTGTACAGAAAATGCAACTTGTTTGTTTTAATCTTTATCTTTGTTTCAAATATTCTAATTTTTCACCTACAGATGGCACTCAAACTGCTAATAATTTCTTTCTGATTTATTTTCTTAATTTTTGTTAAAGTTCCTTTTCGTATGCACAACTGTATCCAAATTTTGTAGACTCAGTTGTTACAGTCATTCGAATTTCTTTTCAACAGTACATTTTCCTATTTCTGGTAAGTAATCCTCAAGCGATACTTACCCAATCATATCAAAAAGGTGCGGCGCGTTGATTTGTGTAGTATTTGTATGTTTATGTAAATATGTATAGGGTTTTCCAATAAGGTGATATGATTTCTTTAAAAAAAAAAACACACTAATTGTTAATGAAATTGAAATGTTTTTTTTAATGTGAAGTTACAATCGATAGGCCCCTCTTAGGCTCCTGCGGTCGGGGGGCACTCACATGTCTCGTAAATCAAAATTGCACGAACATGTTTCCCAAGAATACCACCACAGTATCCTTTGCTTGTCGTAGGAGGCGACTAAACGGTTGGATAGCTGGGCTGATGACCCGCATCCGTAAAAAAATAAAATGTTTATAAAGTCAACAAAAAGAAAAATGGATACCGCCAAAACAAGACCGGACCCCCGCTCAAGTATCCGGATACGAGATTTAGGATCGTCGCGTGGAACGTGCAATCACTTAGAAAACCAGGAGCGTTGGAGGGCCTAATCACGTACATGAAGAAGTATCGGCTGGAACTCGTTGCTCTTCAAGAAACTCGCTGGCCTAAAAGTGGAGACCATGTGTCCCAGGGCTATACGTTGTTCTACAGTGGAGATGACCTCGGAAATCTTGGAGCTGGATTTCTTCTTGGGCCGCAGGTAAAGAACGCTGTTTTGGATTTCCAAGCAGTCAATAACCAATTGTGTAAGCTTCGCTTGCGCATGAAGTTAGCTAACCTGTCGATAATTTGTGTACATGCGCCCACAGAAGTCAGCCAGCCCCAAGATAAAGACTCATTTTACAATGACTTTGACGATCTGATGGGATCTACCCGAACACGATGTTAGAATGGTAATTGGGGACTTTAATGCTAGAGCTGGCAGAAATCAGACCGACTTGTGTGAAAACATAGGTCCGTACTCCCGACACGAAACTGCGACCGATAATGGTGAGAGAATGATGTACTTTGCGGTTGCTCATGATCTTAGAGTAGCAAGTACATTCTTCCCTCACAAACACATACATCTTGAGACATGGACACATCCTCGCGGAACTTCCCGCAGCCAAATTGACAACGTGTTAGTTTCTAAAGGACGAACTCAGGTTGTGCAGGATGTGAGAACTTATCGGTCAGCAACCAAATACGTAGGCAGCGATCATCATTTGGTCGCTGCAAAGCTAAGATGGAAGTTTTCGTACAAGTCTGGGAACACAGCGAAACGTATGGTACGTTTCGACTGTGAAGGTCTGATAAATGAAGATCAAAAGAAACGATATCAGGATCTTGTCAGCGACAACATTAATGAAGCTAATTACAAGTCTGACAGCGTGAATTTTGTTTGGGAGGTACTGAAAACTTCGGTTGTCAGTGCTGCTCAACAGACTTTAGGTATAGTGAAAGTCAGACCCAAGAATGATTGGTTTGATGACGAGTGTCGTCTTGCAGTTGAACAACAAAATATAGCCCATAATGAAGTGCAACAACGTCTCACAATCGCGAGGAAAAACAAGGCTGCTCTTGCAAGAAGGGCAGCTAAGCGGATTTGTAGACGGAAGAACCGAGAATGGTGGAAGACCGAGGTTCTGAAAGTACAACAACTCAGCAATGAGCGCAGTTCGCGTAATTTCTTTAAAGGAATTACTGGACTGCACCCTACTTTCAGGCCTACGTCAACCGCCATTCGGGACCGGGATGGAAACCTCTGTATCAACATCGACGCAGTACTGGACGCATGGAGTGGACACTTTACTGACCTGCTTGATATCCATCATGCGTCACAAACTGTTGTTGAGCCACCTCTAATACAGACTGCGGAGATTTGCACTGATGAGCCATCCCATGAGGAATTCACGAAAGCCATGCAGAGATTGAAACGAAACCGTTCACCTGGAGTGGACTGCATTAATTCGGAGCTCTTGATATTCGGAGGGGATACTTTGTTGAACTGTATTTTCGACCTTATTCGATTAGTATGGCGAACCGAAGTTATGCCTGACGAATGGAAAGTGGCCGCGATATGCCCCATCTTCAAGAAGGGAGACCGCTTGAAGTGTGAGAATTATCGCGGTATAGCTCTCCTTTGCACAGCGTACAAGTTACTGTCATACATTGTATTGGATAGAATCACTCCTCTAGCGGAGGGCTTAGTTGGTGACTATCAAGGAGGATTTCGTCCGAATCGACGAAAGGTCTTTTCGCTGCGGATGATTTGATATAAATATTATGAGACATCCATCCCAGTACATCAGGTGTTCCTGGATTTCCGGAAGGCCTATGACGCGATCAATCGAGAGAGTTTGTGGTCTGCCCTGGAATACCTAGGAATGCCAACAAAATTGGTACGACTATGTAGGATGACAGTGACGCAGTCTCAATGCTGTGTTAAAGTTGAGAACAGGCTATCGACAATTTTTGTAGTTAACTCGGGTGTTCGGCAGGGAGATGCTCTGTCCCCGATACTCTTTAATCTCATGTTGGAGTACATCTTTCGTAAAACTGAAGCACCGCAGCGTAACATCTTATATCGCCACTCCAATCAGGTGCTTGCATATGCAGATGACATATGCGTGATTGGACTGAATAGCAACGGAGTGAAAGAAATACTTGATCCGCTTGTAGAGTTTTCAGCTTCAGTTGGACCATATCAATGAGTCCAAAACGAAATACCTGATCTCTGGTTTTAGGGACAATGGCACACCAGATTTTAGTAGTGGCCACCCCACGTTTGACGGAGTGAGGAGGTTCAAATAGTTGGGTTCTCTTATCACTCACGATAACAGTGTGGGTTAGGATATTAAAGTGCGGCTGGCAGCTGGCAGTCGTTCTTTGTATCCTCTAAGGCCACTGCTAAAATCTAAACACTTATCAAGTGCCGTGAAGCTGAAGCTTTACAAAGCGTTGATCAGGCCCGTTGTTGGATGTGAAAGTAGGGCGTTGACGGATGAGTACGAGAGATGGCTCCATACATTTGAGAGAAGAGTCATGCGTGTGATTTACGGCCCAAAACGCGAAATAGATGGTACCTACCGAGCTCTGTACAATATCGAGATCTGATGAAGATCCCCGATATTGTACATGAAGTAAGCTCTCAGCGAGTACGCTGGCTCGGGCACGTTCTGCGTGCTGATCCGGAACGAATTGTGCAGCGATCTCTGAAAGGAGAGCCACCATATGGTAGGTGCAGAGGTCGTTGCAGGCGACGATGGCTCCACGGTGTAGGGAACGACTTGGCCTCTTCAGATTGTCTTAGACAGTATGAAGACCATGCTCGGGATCGAAACCGCTGGAGCCGAATTGTTGACTCAGTAAGAAACCAGTAATGGCCTTTAAAATTGTTTTAATTTATAATTAATTACAATTGATACAATTAAGTTCTGAATAAAACGTCGTTCAAATGGCATCCACGACTTCTTCTGCAGGAACGAATTCGATGAACTCAATTTTCGAGCACGTTTTCCACTAAATCAAGTCGTATGTCATGAATAGCACGTTCAATATTGACTTGTAAAGCTTGAAGAGAGTTTGGTTTATTGCTAAAGACCAATGACTTCAAATAACCCCACAAGAAAAAGTCTAATGGTGTTAATTTAACACTGTTAAATCACAACTTCTTGGAGGCCATTCAATATCACAATTTTTTGAAATAATCGAGATAATCTGTGTGGCACGTAGCCCCGTCTTGTTGGAACCAAATGTTCGGCCATAAAAAGTTGGTTATCATCGATCTATACTGATCTCCATTGACAGTAACGGTGTTACCAGCTTCATTTCGAAAAAAATACGGACCGATGATTCCACTAGACCAAAAACCACACCAAACTGTCAATTTAGGTGAATGTAATGGTTTTTCATGAATAATTTGTGGATTTTCTTAAAAAAATCGTTATCGTTTCCAAGTTGTTCCAAGGCAAAATCAGCAAATTCACGACGTTGATAATGAAATTGTAAACATTACTGAATACAATGAAATAAAAAAATGGCAGATACATATGACATATTACAAATGGCCGAAACGTCACTTAAAAACCATATCATTCCTATTGGAAAACCCTTTATATACGTATGTATATAAGACAACAAAAGAAATAAAATTAAATTAAATATTTAAATAGAAACGAAAAATGAAAATTTTCCCTCCATCGACTTTTATTAAGTCAATCAAAACTACCACCAAAAAAAAGACTAAACTTATAAAAAATGAAAAATAATGAAATAAACTGAAATCACCATCAACGTCATTATCATTCCTTCCCTATATCCTATCCTATATACGAGTATCAGATCTTATACGAAACCATACAGTTTATTTTCCTGTTATAGACAGAAAACAAAAAATAAGATACAAGATAAAATATTTATATTTCTGTAGAAAACTGCTTCAGACCACCCACATAGTTTAAATTATTCTAGCGTTCTTGTGGAATATTTTAACGCTTAGATATTCGAGTACCGTACATATTTATATATGTATGTGCACACACAAAATTATTAAGCGAGAAAATGTTGTGCTTGCTTGAAATATGAATTCGTATGCAAACCAAGTATGAATTGACATTTTCAATAGGAACTAAGGACTAACCATTGGTCGCAATTTGTTTTCAACAAATTCCTTGCCCAGCATATAACTAATATTTAAAAATCGTGTAACGGCACAAATAATAATTTAATTTTGTCTTAGTACGTTATCTTGCCATAATTTATGGTCGGAGCTACATTTATTGGAATTTTATGTTTTCCACATCCATGCGTTCTTCTTCTTTATTATATTTACTTATCTGTATATCTGATTGCTTGAAAATTTTATTTTCGTTTATAATTTTTATTTTAAAACATGTTCGTTGTTGAAATTTATCTATGTATAGCCAAAGAAAATGAGTTTTCTGTTTTAATAAAAATAAATGAAATTGTGGAGGAAGGTGTAGTGTGAAGTTAATAAATAAACTGTTAAAATTGAAAGAAAATAAATAATTGGCCTTTTTGTTTTTTTTGTTTTTTTTTTTAAATATAAATTTAACGAAAACAAAAACTGTTATTAAAATTTAATTAAATTATTGTTTGAGGCCAAAAAATGTTTACAAAATATGAACCAGGGAATGAAAAATTTCCAAAACACATTTTCTCCAGTCATAATTTTACATTTTTTATAATTTTTTTATTTTTACTCGTGTTAAACGCCAAAATTTAAATAGAAATTCTGCTTCTCTCGTTACATTGTTTTTTGTTCGTAATTTTGCAACATATTCGAAAAGTAGTACCGCACCATCCGACAACAATAACCAGATGTTTTATTGTGCCGTTTTTCTCTGTTCAAGAAGAGGAAATTTATTTTCGTTTATTTTCCTTTAAACGTTTTGTTATTTTTAGTTTGGAAAATTAATTTTTATTTTTTACAGTATATACGTACATATCTGTAGATGGGTGTATGTATATTTTTATGATGATGATGATTATATTTGTAATGCCATAGCATTAATAGTACGATACCTTATGTAATTTTTCTCGTTAATAGTGCAAACATATTCTAAATACATACTTGCTTAAAATAATGTTTTTATGTATAGAAGAAATTACTTAATTTAAATAAAATTAAGGTATATGTATGTACAATGTTTTTATAAATAAAAAACGGAGAATGATTGATAGATAAATTAGTATGAAGATTACAAGCAAACCAAGCTTAATGTAAAAAAAAACCATTTCAGATAAAACACTTTCCACGGGGAGTTCAAAACTGTGTTTGTACATAAAAATATATAAAAAAAAAAAAAAATTACATCGTAAAAGCCAAATGTTGCTTTTGTGTGTAATATATTCTTAATTTTGCAGAAAAATTATATTTTCTTTTCTTTAATGAACCAAAATAATAGAAATTTATTTGAACATATTTTTGCTCCACTTTTATTTTGAATTTGCTATACTCTTTAGTCTTTAGATACGCCTATAATAGTAATAGGGTTGGTTGTTAGAACTTTTTGTTTTTGTTCTAATAAAAAATTAGAAAATTCGAGAAATTATATTAATAAATAAATTATCCACCTACGTATTTGAATAACTCGAGACGAGTCGCGTCAAAATTTGGTATGGCATAAATAATCTATTATTTTCTACATTGACGTGTCGATAAACCATTAGACAACGTCGATAATGAAGATAATTCCTAGACAGCTTTTTTTTGACAATTAGTTCTAAACTAGGCTGACCAAATTAATTTAGGAACAGTTACTGGTGACAGTTTTATTGAATTTCCGCCAATTCATTTTAATCTCGTTTCAGAAAGAGAACAATTGAAAACTAATTGTGGTCAAATACTATGAATCTACTTCAGCGTCATGTTTATCGATTAGAAAATCACACACACAACTGATATAGAGATCTTTACAAAAAGGTTATAACTTACATTAAAAATTATCCGGGGAACTTTGACTATGACCGTGCCATAAAATTTAACACACCCCGCTCCATAGTAAAACGAATTCGAGTTCAAAAATATTATAAGACCCACGGGTAACTACGTTTTCCCCTCAAGAACTTTGAATATTATGCTGTCAAAGTTATAGAAAACAAAACCACGTGAAGTTTGTGATGGAAAACATTAATGACTAAAAATATATTAAAATTAATAATCAGTTGATTGTAAGATTCCAACGTATAAACAATAATATAGATTTATTGTTAATAAAATTAAAATGAAATTTAAATAAAATTATAATTAAAATTTAATAAAATTTCATAATAAATAAATAAAATTGAGTGAATCAAATGGAGAATCAGATCCTACAGAGGTCCAAAATAGTTCGTTTAATTTCATACATCTCCGAAAGAAATTAATTGAAAAGTCTGACCCAAAATCTAAATAAAAATTACCCGACTGATGGTACCTTTTTGGATAGTGATTTAATTTTAAAAGCTTCGCCGGAATCAAATCTTGATATAAATCAGAGTAGTCCGAAATCCGAAACTGAATCGTTAATAACAGAGTGTGATAATATGGTATCATTAGATCCAAAACTAGTTTTAAAGTTAGTTCCCAGCTTTTCTGGCAATCCTCGTGAATTTAAACATAAATTTATTTCTTGCTCAGAATTCATTCATAAATCTTTGAAGGAAACAAAAAACCTCAATTTTTAGAACTTGTAAAGTTGAAACTGGATGGTAAGGCTTACGATATAATAAAATACAGTCAAATAGATTCCTGGAAAAAATTAAAAGAAATTCTTAACTCTGAATTTACGGAAACTCGATCAGTTGGTCATTTACAAATGGAACTTGCCACTTTATGGCAAAAGAAGGGTGGAGATTTTGTACAGCTTAAACGAAATCTGTATAGCATCCGAACGTGTCGATGCTGCTCAAACGATTAAAAATTTAAATGAACATATAGCATTAAAGTCATTTCAAGAGGGTTTAAATGATTCCATAAAAATTATTGTCAAAGCTTGTATAGGTTTACTAGTTTATCGGAAGCCATAAATCGTGCGAATGAAGAAGAAATGGTTGTTAAACATTTTTCAACATTAAAAACTAACGAAAGACCTTATAGTTCACGTGCACCTGGAAAATATTGTAACATCTGCAATAAACCTGGGCACCTAAAAGAAGAATGTTTTAAGCGACAGCCAACATCCTCAACCAAAGTTTATTCCTCATTTCAAGCCTATTAGCACTATTCGATGTGCGTACTGCAAGAAAATGGGACATCACATTTAAGAATGTTTTCATAAAAAACGAAGTGATGCTCGTCGGGACCAAACAACTTATCAACAAAATTCTTCTTCAGTTTAATCAACATCGTTTTCGGGAAACGAAGTTCGACGCTTGAAGTTAAATCGGGGCACGCCTTCAAGAGTCCAGAACGAGTAGAGTGCACCACTCAAAACAAATCAATCGTTTTTAATGAAAATGTTATTTCGAGTTCATCAATTGATTCTACATCTAATAATATATATAGTCACCTTATTGAACACTTCTTCAATTAATGAGTGTAATATACTTATTCTTAAATATTGATGTTTGTAAATTCAATAATATTCCTTTCTTGGTCGATACAGGTGCCGATGTGTGTATAATAAAAAAGAATCTTTTGAAGAACGACACATTGATATACAAGGACATTAAAGGGAATTTCCTCAGAACTTTTAGAAACTTATGCCGAATGTGAAATCAAAATAATACTTCCTAATTCTAAAGAAATCGAATACGTTTTCCAAGTAGTGGAAGACTCTTTTCCCATCTCATACAGTGGAATTATTGGGCAAAACTTTCTTAATCATTATTAGTGTAACATCGATTTCTTAAAACATCAAGTAAATATTCCGTTTACTAACGACATTGTGTCTTTAAACTTAACATCAAATTTAAATATTGAAAGTAACGATGTCGTGTTACTACCACCACGGTCTGAGAAAATATCAACAATAAAGGTGAATTTTCCTGATAACACAGAGTTTCTTTCTTTTTCACAAGAGATAATTCCATCTGTGTTTATACCTAGTTGTATCTATAAAGTAAAAAATAATGAAATTCAAATTTCTCTTTTAAATATCTCCGAAGAAACTCAAACGTTAAACAAATTCAACCTTAACGTAGAGCCATTACATCATTTTGATATTTATCATTTCCAATCATGGCATGATAACTTTGATCAAAGACTCAAAAAATTAGAATCCTGTATGGAACAGATCATTTGAATAAAGAAGAATACAACTCGTTGATACCAATTATTCATGAATATAATGACGTATTCCATTTGGACGGTGATTCTCTCAGCTCTACTAACGTTAGCACCCATAAAATTGAAACTGTACCGAATATTTCTCCTATATCAACAGACGTCAAACGACACGTGTCGACTAAATATGTTAGTTTGTTTGTTCGGTCGTACACGAACAAACGGGACGTATAGGGCGTCAGGGGAGTTGCGTTACTCTCTATGCGTGACTTTATTGGTTTATTAAATTGTTGCTGTTTGAGGTAGATGGGTGTGATTGCTGTGCCGTATGGAAATAACATGGCTGTGTGCATTTCAGTGCAGCCGTTCCATGTTTTTCATCCAGCGTCTACCTTGCCGCGGAATGCTTTGTGTTCGGGCACGTGATGGAGACCGTCGTCCACGTGACCAGCTCCATTCTACGCCTTTTTGATCTAAGATTTGCAACCTGTGATACATTCGAGTTGTTCCCTTCGCCACGTGTTTATTTTCTTTAAAAATTAAATCCCTCGTTGGTGAGTGGTTTTTGTGAATTTAACGTGGTTTATTTTGGCTTGTACCGGTAAAAACCGCCGTCGAGGTCACCAGTTTAGGAGGCTGCTCCTAATGTAAAAATTTTCGTCCGATCCGGACTTTTCAAAATGATCAAACGCAACTAATAAATGTTTATTTATAAAATTTATTTGTTTCGTTTATTTTGTGTTGCGCTTAAATTGATTTATAACGAAATTAATTTGTTTATTATTTTATTTGATTTGTTTTTATAATTATAATTTTCTTTAATAAAGTTCACAATTTATTTATTATAATCTGTTTATATTTATTATCACCACCACAATACTGCACGTCTGTTTCCAGCATAACAGAGTTATTAGTTGCCTTGAACGAAGCGACTTATTGAGCGACAGAGTAAATTCTGGTAGACGAAATGTCTGGTAAATGGTTTGATGACGAATGATCGTTCTCTTTCAGTTAACACCATCGGAGGTTGTATATATTCAATAAAATATGATTGAAGTTGATACGTTTCGAAACTAATTTTATTTTGATAATTAAACGTTTTGATATATTGAATTTCATTATATGAACTTATTACTAATAATGATACAATGAGTTTCGGTTATATCAAATGATCAGGTAAACGAGTGATTAATTGAGTTGATATATATGACCTGGTAAGCACGATTAATAGATCAGTCTGGCATGCCATATTACAAATTATATTTAATAGAACGATAAATGCCTTCCTCCTTTTTTCCCTGCTTGATATAGTTGGAAATAGCCGCTATATGTTATCTATATATAGTTTATTTACCAATGTTACTAAAGTATTAATTTTAATTGGATTTCGTTTCAGATTTGCTGAAATAAGAAAGCTTACTTATTATTTAACTATTTTCAATGTAAATAATGACATCAGAAGGACCGCATGATCCAAATTTTGAACAACCCATATACGATACAGTAATCGATCACTAATCAGCACGATTAAGACACGTTAAATCAACTGATGTTTTGGAACAATTAATTAGGTGAAAAACTGCATGTTACCAAAAACCGAGGCAGTCCTACTACTAAGTAGAAGCACTTTAAAGCACTACTAAGCAGAAGCACTTTCATAATGAGGAATTTTCCCATTAATTCGTTAACACGATTCAGCATAAAGTTTTAGGCACGACTCTAAAGAAACAAGAAATTTGTACGATATTAATCAAATCGATGTTATCTCAAAGTTGCTGGATCCACAGGTTTTCGACCTATCGAAAAATATTGCGCTGTAGTGTAAAGAATGGCGTATGCGTTAATGGAACCATTTTGGTGCCAAAGTCACACCAGAAGTTGTGGTAGAAACAGGTAGGTAGCATCAAACCACACGTGCGTGATTTTATCCATAATAACGAAAAATTTTACCCGATGATTTCACAGGCCCATAAACAACACCAAACCTTTTATTTGAATACTATAAATTGGGATTTAAATTTCTCAATGGTATTCTATGTTGACTATGTCAACTATAACTTGGTCTAAGCGTACGAAAAACATTTCTCACAGAACACTGATTATGCACAATTTGTAGACGCTGTGTCGAGCTCAGTCTTTCCATAATGAAATGACAAATAATACTGAATAAAAATACCACTACAGTTTGACACTACTCATGCGTTATTTTTCAAAAAGAAACCAATCAAAAAATCAGCTCTAGATGTATCACACTTTAGTATGGTATGTGATTCCCGATGTCAAAACATTTTTTTTTTGAACATGGAAGTAATCGAAAAAGGAAGCCTTAAGGCTAATTTACATTCAATCTTTTCCTATATTCCATAAATCATGACGTAAGAGAAACAAGTATATTCATATGATTTCCATGAAAAAATTAAGTAGACACTGTCAAGTAAATATTGTCTTTTTCAAAAACAAGATCAACGGGTTCGTCATCTTCATTTATTTACATATTTGATCTAGGAACTAGAATTGGAAAACAGACTAAAGATTGAATGCAAATCAGCCATTAGTAAGTATCTGTATTGAAGATACAATGCAAGAAGAATATGGAGCAACACAGAAGCGCGAACTTTACTTGTGTTTGTTCATAATAGAAATTACGAATTCTATCGTCTTACCCAAAAAAAAAATTGATATTCGACCATTTGGCTGAAGACGTAACTTTTTCCGGTGTATACGTAATTAATTTTGTTTAATACCATTGAACATTTGAGACTTTAAATTACCTTTGATTTCAGGAAATCCCCTTTCCAACGGACGAAATTAAAAATAAAATTAAAGTTCTGAAGTCGGTATACAAAGCACCAAGGGAGGGCCGGACCCGTCCGTTGTTCCATACATGAACTTGATGGACGAAATCTACGGACTTGAAAATGCTCCACCAGAAAGCGCCGATTTTCTTGTCTCTTCAGATGACATAGAGCGGAAAGAACCAACAATAACAAACGATGATATTTTTGATGGGATCATTGAGTTTCAGTGCCCAGAGAGGAAGAACTACCACCAGAGCCATCATCAGAAACAGAACGATCAACTTCACGGGAAAGGTCACAACGAAGAGACACGGAAAAGGAAAATTATTGCAACGGAAGATGAAAGGGAAATGGTGGGATTGAAAGAAAGAAACGAGAAAATATGAAAAAATATATTTTTTCATATTTTAAACAATCTGTTTTGTTATAAGACCTTTCTCCAAAAGTTCATTGAAAACCGCTGCACGTACTTAGTACTGTCAGAAATCGGGTTCATCCATGAATATATATATTGAAGCACGCAACATGCTATTCTGATGCTAGTATCTGAATGCACAGTGAAATGTAATTTTCTCCGGAACCGTGTTTCTAGCAACCCGAAGGCATTCTCTACTAACATTCGGGTTGAAGAAAATATAGTTGCGCTATTGAAGCGGTATTGGAGCAATTCAATGGTGGCAAATGGGAGCCTTTATATTTTTTTCAAAAAAAATTGTCTCCAACTTAATTAAAATATTCAGCGTTCGACAGCGTACTGTTAGGCATTTATCACTACCTCAAGCATTTCGTTGAGGGAAGACAATTTTTCATATAGATCTATTATAAGCCACTTACGACGGCGATAATATCAAAAGATATCGCTAATTGCGACCTTGGATTACATCTTGCATTATTGATCAATAAATTAAATGTTTATAAATATATGAAACTAACCTCAAATTTTCTATGTAATATAGAAACACTCAAGATAGAGGCAAAAGAGGTTCAAAACAATAACATAATAAATATTGCAGAATTTATGGAGGAAAACATCAATTTTGTACTTGAGAGGTACGTATTTTACGTGCATTTATGTTCATTTGTGATATACATATGCCTTACATCATTTTTCAAATTTGAAGGGAACTGCAAAGCTTACAGCGCTGCTCAATGCAATGATGGCGGGGCGCTAGAAAAAATCCTGAACAGTGGAAATAATTTAATTAATTTTATTTTGTCAGACGAAATGTAAGAAATTTAAGACGGCGGACAAAAAACAGTCGTTTGGAGAAGTCTAAAGTAAACGACCTTGGGAAGTTTCGCTATCATCTAAATGACATTGAAAAAAGAGTCCAAGCGATAATAACACCGGATGTGGTGAATAAATTCCTTTGCCCTGAAGTTCCCGAGAAAAGTGGCAAACCAACGCCATCCTTGACGCCAAACATAGATTACAATATCAATCGAGGATACCACATTATATTTCAACCAAGTCAGAACCTCCTCAATCTCTATCATCTTTGCTTGGTACACACTGCAGTAATCAGGGAGACGAAAAAGCTGCATAGCTTCGGATTCCTCAGCGCACCGTTTCTCGATCCTTATGTTGTTTTCATAAGAGCTATCCACCACATACTCACCATATATAAGTTTGGGCCTTAGTAAGACCATGAAAAGCCAATGCACCAGCTGCGGAAAGCTTACTGTCCAAGATCACAACCAGAAATCTTGGGTTGTCAGTAAAAGCTAGCCTAATGACGTTTAAGATAGGAGGATTTACTACTAGGATCTTGTATTTCCTCGTAAATAGGACCAGCTCATTTTCGGCCGGGTTGATTCCCAGTCCACATCTAATAACCCATCTCGTAATTTATGAGAGCGCATACTGCATTGATCGCTATATTTCAGAGAAGAGAAGACGGGACGTCTCCTTACCGGATACCCCCAACTACTCGTCTTCTAATTGATTCATATTAACCTGCTTTCAGGGAAGTCAATCCCAAGGAATGTCCTTTAAAAATTGCCTCTCTTCTCGCGTTGTTAAAGGTCCCTTAATATCGTGAAACGATATGGAACCATGCAGAATTCTTGCGCGAGCATATAGATTTCTCAATCGTACGTACTAGGAAATGTAGAGCTGTATCTACCGACTTCCCTTTACAGTACGCATATTGAGATAATGCCCAGGTTGTAGTTTTGATCGTATAAATACATCTATCAGCTTTTCCAAGGTTTTCAGCAGGAAGAATGATAGAGTTTAAGCCATAAGTCCTTTGGGTAGCCTCGTGTAGTCAGTAATTTACATATCGATGATCAGAGAAGGAGCGTTTTCTCACAACCCTTTATTCCCTGACCATATGATAAATATTCTCTGAAGCGAAGGTTACGCCTAGAACCTCCTACCTATTCCAAGTAATAAATGTGGGTTCTCCCCCAAAATTACACACTAAAAGATTGGTAAATACCAATAAGTTGGTAAATACCAATAAGTAGTGAAAAAATTACTGACCCCTTTCGTTAGTGCCTGGTCCTACCCAGATTGTTTGATGCGCATTTGCATTACAACCAAGTATCACCCCAATCCTCCGTTTTTAAATGTTTAAATTATTGAGACCCTATTATTTTGTTAATCCAAGGTTCTTGAATTAAAATCACATCCTCTCCTGATTCACTCAGTCTGAGGAGTAGGGCGATCGAAGCAGTCCTTGTGTAGTGCATGTTAATCTGAAAAATACATAGCATATTATTACATTAACCCTACTTACGTTTTGCAATCCCTACTACCCCAGGCTAATATTACTGACTGGTACTCGGAGATACACGAGCATCGGGAGCATCCAAAAGGTTAAATAAAGGAGACTACCCATCTCTCTTCTCAGTACTGCCACTTTGGAAGGCCCAATTATCTGATGTTCCCGACACGGCTATATTTGATGTTGTCGGGTTGTCATTATACACAGGTTCCTCTGTGGGTGTCTCAACCTTGTAAATTCCAAATGGAATTGGTTCATTGTTTTTTACTTTATATTTATATCTTAATGTTTTGTAAAGTTCTATATTTATGGTTCATTGGAATGAGATTTATTTCTAGCAAGAAGTATCAAATCAATTCACAATACTATTTTTTGTAGATATAATATTTTATTATTTCTCAAAGATCTATTTTCACTTCGAATCGAAATCTAATACAATGTAGCTTTTGATTTATATTTTTAAAACATAAATTCTATAAATAAATAGAAATATGAAATTTATTGTTTACATATAGGATTTTGAAAAAAAAACCTGGAAAAATAAATTTTAGGAATAAATATGCTCGTACATAAAATAAATAAATAATTGAGTAAAAATGATTTGAAAAATTGATTGAAAATTTCAATTTAATAGCAACGCAAAACTATACAAACCCTACAAATACATTATACTATTCAAAAAATCAATATTGTTGTGTATTTTTTTTAATATATTGGGTGTATGCGTTAAAAACCGGAATTTGATACTAGAGGTCATTACTTGTTTATGCGTAATAGTACATCAATGACATCTATGTATTTTTGTTTTGATTGTGCACATCCAACCGATTTCAACGATGAAAAATTTATCAAATTTGAGAAAAACACAGCATTTGCGGAAAGTCATCGTTTGGTCGTGGATTTGTATGGTGAGCATGCTCTTGCAAAAACACAGTGCTTTGAGTGGTTTAGTCGCTTCAAAAGTGGTGATTTTGATATCAAAGACTAAAAGCGAACTCGATCAAGGTTCATGTCAAGAAGAACTTGCAGAATCATTGGGAGTTGATCAAGCAACAATTTCCAGACATTTGAAAGCCTTGGGATTCATCCAAAAGATGGGAAAATGGGTGCCATACGAGTTGAAGCCAAGAGACGTGGAAAGACGATTTTGCATGTCCGAAATGCTGCTCGAGCGCTACAAAAAGAAGTCGTTTTTGCATCGTATTGTCACTGGCGATGAAAAATGAATCCATTACGATAATCCGAAGCGCAAAAAAGAGTATGCCAAGAAAGGCGAGGCCGGCCCATCGACACCAAAGCCGAATATTCACGGGGCAAAGGTCATGCTGTGCATTTGGTGGGACCAGCTAGGTGTGATCTACTATGAGCTGTTGCCAAGTGACTAAACTATCAATGCACAACTCTATCGTCAAAAATTGATCCGATTGAAGCAGAAAATCCAGGCAGAGCTGCCAACGTATGACCACCCAAAAGGCCCAGCTCAGCATCGGGCACTACGCCTGAAATGGGCGCAAAAAAACCGCGAACGTACGCGGAAACAGTAGCCGATGATAAAGCCAAAAAATTTTGCGTGCGGGAAATGAACGCAGGCATTACTCTTAATGAGGAAAATCTGCGTCTTTTCCGCAAAGAGCTTGGTCGTCGAATTCTTGAGACGGCTAAATCTTCCGGTTTTGTACCGCAATTGCTAGGTTGCTACCTGGCCGATGGTGTCATCATTTGCAAATCGAGCAATGATGAGACGTACGTTTGGTTCTGTGGGGAAATCGACAGGATCAAGGACGTCTGGGAGGGTTGTCAACTTTCGTTTGGTGAGCCCCCAAAACCTTTGATATTGCACTCGTTGATTCCTGGGCCACCTGAGAATCCGAGTGTAGTTATCATGAACATCGGCATAATGAATCCAAATATATGACTACTGCATGGAAGGTTATCCGATACAAGCGAGAGGCTAATCGCCAATCGATTCCGGATTGTTGCTACAATACGTCCTTGTCCGATGGTCCTCGTTTCAGGGTTATCTCAGGGCCGTAGGTTTTTTATTATTATATTATTAGTTTACGGCTGGTCTTCATGATGACGTCCATGCTCGACTACAAACAGATCAATCTGCAACATAGTAAGTCAGCCTCTTATGAGTTGAAGAGGCTGCTTGCTGTATCGCATACAAATTTTTGTCTAATCCAAGAACCGTACCTCATTAATGGCGCGGTTTCTGGTTTAGATTCGAAGTTCGGCAGGATTTTCCTAAAGTCCACCGTCCTTAAAACCAGAGCGTGCATTTATATTTCTAATGATATTGATGCCGCTCTTATTAATTAGTGCAGCACGGCTGATCTTGGTGCTAATCACTCTCGTGTATGCTGATTCATGTTTTAAACTTGTCATTGCATCAGCCTATTTACCATATGATTCCACCTCGCCCCCTCCTTCAGAGGAACTGATGAATCTTGTAGTGTGGGTTAGGGTCAATAATCTACCTCTCGTGATTGGTTGTGACGCTAATACTCATCATACCGTTTGGGGTAGCTCGCCGAATACCAACAGTAGAGCATCCTCACTGTTCAATTATATTTACTCTTCTGAGTTAGAGATTCTCAATGTTGGTTGTGAGCCAACTTTTATCAACTCGGTTCGTAAAAAAGTGATTGATATTAGTTTGTGCTCTATGACCATCGTTGACCTGATTGTAAATTGGAGGGTGACGGATGATATTCTCACCTCTGATCATAGGTGCATCTCTTTTAATATTAACTTTAAAAGACCACCGATTAAACCATATCGTAATAGGAAATTAACAAATTGGGATACATTCTCCTATGAGCTCGTTTCACTACTAGATTTGCCTAATCAGATCAGATCTATCTCAGATCTTGATTTGCAGGCAACTGTACTAACGAAAGCAATCTCGACTGCTTTTGAAAAATCGTGCCCTCTTATTTACAACCAGAAGAAGCTTAACAAACCCTTCTGGTGTTCTGAACTTAAAAAGTTAAGGAAAAGTGTGGGTAAAAATAAAAATAAAGCCAAAAAAACGAATCTCATTTCTGATTGGAATCGATTCTTGGTAGCTCAAAGAGCATATAAAAAAAGCCTTAGATCCGCGCAGAGGGCTGCGTGGAAAAATGTCTGTGAGGAAATTGATAGCTTTTCTGCTATCGCCAGACTTAACAAAACTCTGGCTAAGAATGGTAATTGCAAACTTGATAGCCTTCGCCTACCTTCCGGAAAACTCACCTCCTGCAGGCGAGAAGCTGGCGAGCTACTGTTGTCTGTCCCTTTTCCTGGATGTGACACTGTTGATTCGAGAGTGGTTGCCTCCGCGCCTCCTGACATTTTTGTCGGTACGCCGTATTGGAACTTAGCTCGTAGACTGATCACTACTGATGTTCTACCATAGAGAAGGATATAAGAGTACTTTCTTTCATACATTAAAATGGCATTAGATTCAGCAAAAACTTATTTTATAATATTAATTTACCTATTATAGCAAAAAGAGACCATAACATTTATTTACATATATATCTATCCTTATTCATACTTCTTTAAAGATCAACAAAACCAAAAAATTGTATTCCTATTTATTTACACAAAAGCAAAACAAAAATGAAATTATGAATGAACCAAACATTTCAGTATATTTAACGTAGTAAAGCGCAGGTTTTTAGCAATATCTTATAAAAGTAAAATTTATTTAGACAGAGGCCATGATGGTATTATTAAAAACCGGTTTTGGCCTGTTTTTGATTTTTTCATCAAAACCTTTTATGAATATAAACAAAAAAAAAATACACTATCTTGTTTTATCTATTCCAAAGAGAAAGACGAAAATACAAATGTATAGAAAGTTTTGTGTTTTGAGCTGAGAATGAAAAAGCGTTTTATTCCTTAAGAAAAATTTTGTTTGAAATATTTTGGATTAATATAAAATTAATTTTTCCAAGGAAAAGTCAAGTTAGATTTAATTCTTTTTGAAAAATAGACAACCATTCTCCGACAAAACCATAACGATGAGCTGTTGAATTAGTGACGTTCGGCATGTGTATACGTCATGATTGGCTTTGGCAACATTATTGTATATGTATTATGAAAAATTCAGTTTTTTCTCTTATAAAACGCATTAAAATGTAAGTCCAAAGTACAATTTTATTGATCCAGTCTGTGTTATAAGCGGTTAATGGGACTAGACATTTCTGTTAGTTTTGGTCCTTTTAAACAAATGTAGAGAACTAATATTGAAATACCCTATAGTTTTTAATCACTTTTGAAAACTAATTTTTATTACCTTTTTCTCAAAACTCAACAAAGGCAAATTTGGCTTGGCACTTTATGCACAACTTCAATTTTTCGATAGGAACTAAATGGTTTAATTATTCGAATGAGTGATGAGAATAAAGGGTTTGAAAAAAAGAAGAAATGATATAGTTTTGGCCCACAAATACTGAAAACTGTTTTAGAGCAAATAATTTAAAGAACTTTGCGTCAGGGGAACTTTTTAAAATAAAAATACAGAAATACAATAATGATTTCGTTATACCTTACGTATTATACAATGATGATTTTCAAATTAATAATCCTTTGGGCAGCCATTGTTCTTCAATATGTGGCTTGTAGTATAATTTTCCTACGATGCCACAGTATTTATTGTCCAAATATGCAATAAAACCTGTTTGGAAATTGTTGTTATCTATAAATAAAACTCTTTGTAGTTTTTATTTTTGGTTGTTTTATTTTATTTTCTTCCTTTTTGTGATAATATAATTTATATTGTTTTTTTAAAGATCGATTTCGGATATTTCCTTCTTCAGTTTCTTAAAAATTACTAATCTTGGATATCCATAACTCAAATGTTGTTATCGTATTTGCTTACCTGTAATCTAACAAATAAAACAAAATTCAGATTCTTTTTTAAGAAATTTTTGTCTAACCTTAAAGGACTGTATCCTTTGATGAAATCGTCTTGTAACAATATTTTAATTTTAATATTCTGAATCAGATTAGAAATGAAATGTTGATTTTGAGAAACCAAAATTGAGCCGTGTGCCTCTTTCTTAATTTTTTTACTCCATTTCTCCCAGTATACTCGTATAAGTAATACCTCTGTTATGATCGACTTTATTCACGGAGGTGCAGTGCAGCTATTATTATTTTTCTTTATTGTTAAATTCCGCGCACGATAAATTTCGGTATGCGTCAGTAAATATTGGCACAGTTCTTTAAATATGTGAAACAAATCAAAATGGAGGAGTAAAATATACTAGCAGGAGTAGAAAAAGTGTCTTATTTTAATCGCGTGTAATAAACCAGCCAAAATAGACCCAAAAATCGTATTATAAAAGGAAAATGGTACAGTATCTAAGGTTTAGAGATAGTGCACTGAGAGAAAAAACAACTTAAAATCCACAGAAACCACAAATCTTTTTACTGGTTTTTTGTTAATTGAAAGTTTAAACACTTTAAAATATGATAAAATAAATTTTAATATTTTTACTTTAAAATCGAAGTTTTTCACTTTCATTTTAAATTTACAAAATTTAGTGTTATCAATAATTGACAAGTAATTTTGGTTTAATGTATTCCAAACATTGACTTAAAGTAGGCTACTTTAATTTGAAATGGAAAATTTGTTGAAATAAAGAATAAAACATTAAAAATATAACTGTTCTAAAGTTGTATTAAGTTTATTTTGAACTCTTAATTGCTTCAAAACAAACAGTTTGTATATTAAAACGAAATTTCCGTTTCATGAATTGAAAAAATGTCTTTCTACTATTTAGCACATCAATCGACAGTACCTTTTCGTTTATTAAGGCTAATAGAATATTACTTAAGTTATATCGGCAGATACGAAATTATGTCGAAATAAAAGTTGTCATATGTTTTAAAACATTATAATCGATCAAATATACAGTTATTTTTAATTCCAGTTTCTTTGAAATTATCTGTCGCTAAGCCTAACATATAATCTTCTGTGTTCCTTAAATATTGTGTTTTTTCTGAAACATCAGTTTTTGTATTTTCACGGATTCTAGTACAAACACGATAAAATCTTTTCGAGTTAAAAGATTGAACAAAACCTAAAATACCATTCATCCCAAAATTGTCTCCAACTATCAAACCTAGAATGAAATGAACCCTAACAATTTCTTTTGATGTAGTAATATCAACACCGTCTTCTAACACCGTCTTCAATTGATTAACTAAGTGGTGAAATATACTATCGTAGCCAAATTTTTTGATGTTACTGGCACCAATGAATGCTCATTGAAAAATGAAAAAAGTCTAATTTGGACAATACATACTGTGGCATCGTAGGAAAATTATACTACAAGCCACATATTGAAAAACAAAGGCTTCCCAAAGGATTATTAATTTGAAAATCATCATTGTATAATACTTAAGGTATAACGAAATCATTATTGTATTTCTGTATTTTTATTTTAAAAAGTTCCCCTGACGCAAAGTTCTTTAAATTATTTGCTCTAAAACAGTTTTCAGTATTTGTGGGCCAAAACTATATCATTTCTTCTTTTTTTCAAACCCTTTATTCTCATCACTCATTCGAATAATTAAACCATTTAGTTCCTATCGAAAAATTGAAGTTGTGCATAAAGTGCCAAGCCAAATTTGCCTTTGTTGAGTTTTGAGAAAAAGGTAATAAAAATTAGTTTTCAAAAGTGATTAAAAACTATAGGGTATTTCAATATTAGTTCTCTACATTTGTTTAAAAGGGCCAAAACTAACAGAAATGTCTAGTCCCATTAACCGCTTATAACACAGACTGGATCAATAAAATTGTACTTTGGACTTACATTTTAATGCGTTTTATAAGAGAAAAAACTGAATTTTTCATAATACATATACAATAATGTTGCCAAAGCCAATCATGACGTATACACATGCCGAACGTCACTAATTCAACAGCTCATCGTTATGGTTTTGTCGGAGAATGGTTGTCTATTTTTCAAAAAGAATTAAATCTAACTTGACTTTTCCTTGGAAAAATTAATTTTATATTAATCCAAAATATTTCAAACAAAATTTTTCTTAAGGAATAAAACGCTTTTTCATTCTCAGCTCAAAACACAAAACTTTCTATACATTTGTATTTTCGTCTTTCTCTTTGGAATAGATAAAACAAGATAGTGTATTTTTTTTTTGTTTATATTCATAAAAGGTTTTGATGAAAAAATCAAAAACAGGCCAAAACCGGTTTTTAATAATACCATCATGGCCTCTGTCTAAATAAATTTTACTTTTATAAGATATTGCTAAAAACCTGCGCTTTACTACGTTAAATATACTGAAATGTTTGGTTCATTCATAATTTCATTTTTGTTTTGCTTTTGTGTAAATAAATAGGAATACAATTTTTTGGTTTTGTTGATCTTTAAAGAAGTATGAATAAGGATAGATATATATGTAAATAAATGTTATGGTCTCTTTTTGCTATAATAGGTAAATTAATATTATAAAATAAGTTTTTGCTGAATCTAATGCCATTTTAATGTATGAAAGAAAGTACTCTTATATCCTTCTCTATGGTTCTACACTGGAGTATTTTCTCGTTTGCACCGTTCAAATCGAGTGGTCTAGGCGGCATTTTCCCTGCTGAATTGCAGCATGGCTTTCTGCCCATCTACTCCTGGAGCAGGAGTAGAGTCGTTTTTATACCTAAAATTGGCAAGTCAGATTATACCGACCCTAAATCTTTTAGGCCCATTAGTCTGACCTCTACTTTTCTTAATGCATTAGAGAGGATCATCGACAGATTTATTAGAGATAACTATTTAACTACCTCCACACTCAGTAACATGTTACTAGAATCGAAAGATCACTTAATTACAAAAAGTTTCTTGTAGGTACCTTCCTGGACATTGTAGGTACCTTCCTGGACATTGCGGGAGCTTTTGATAGCACTTTCTTCGATCACGAGTGCGTGTACCAATTTTAATATTAATCAAACCATTGTTAGATTCATCGATTCAATGCTCAAGTCCCGTATAATTGAGACTGAGTTAGATGGCTCATCAGTGTCTGTAAAAGTAGCCAAAGGCTGCCCGCAAGGAGGAGTACTCTCACCCTTGCTGTGGCTCTTGGTTATCGATGAATTACTTGTTAAATTGCAGCGATCTGGGTTCATCGTGCAAAGCTACGCGGATGATCTCGTTTTGACAGTTTCTGGTAAATACCTGGACGTCTTATCTGATCTGACGCAGAACACCCTTAATATAGTGGAAGTTTGGTGTGTTGAAAAGGGGTTGCACGTCAATCCCTCGAAAACTGATCTGGTTGTGTTTTCCAGACGTAGAGACAATGCTAACTTATCTGTCCCCACTCTATTTGGTAGAGCAATTACAAGGACAGAGCACGTAAAACACCTAGGCGTTATTCTAGATAGTAAACTCTCCTGGAAATTTCACCTTGATTATAAGCTACAAAAGGCCATTGCTATATTTTGGCAATGCAGAAGGGCCTTTGGCAATTCCTGGGGTCTGACCCCTAAAATGATGGTATTCATCTACAAATCACTGGTTTTACCCTTACTGTCGTATGCAGCAGTTGTGTGGTGGCCAGTTGTGAAACTGACGTCTTCTGTAGCAAGGCTGGACGGACTGCAGATGACAGCCTGTAGAGCTTTAACCGGGGCTATGTCGTCTACTCCCCTTCTTGCTATGGAGTCTATTCTATGCTTGCCCGAATTGCAGTGTTACATTCTTAGTATGGCGTGCTCTGCTGCATTTCGACTGAGGTCCATTGAGGCATGGAATGCCTTCGGGACTTGTACAGGGCATAGACAGATTCTTAATAAGTTTAAGTCACATATTCCGGAGGTTGAAATGGTGAATGACAGGCTATTGCCCGAATTTAACTTCACCAATTCTTTCTCCGTCGTTTTACCCTCGAGAGAAATGTGGATCTCTCAGGATTTCTATAGACAGTTGTCTGAGTCGATAGTTTTTTTTGCGGATGGCTCTCGTTCAGAAGTCAGTGCAGGGTTTGGTTTCTTTTGTCCAAAGTATGGGCTCAGATTCTCGGGTAGTCTGGGCAAACACTGCACGGTTTTTCAAGCTGAATTAACTGCACTTACCCATAGTGCAATTGAGGCGTATAAATTTAGTAAATTAGGCAAAGACATTATTATTTGCACGGATAGTAAAGCCGTGCTCAATACCCTTGATAACCCTTTGACTATATCCAAACTGGTTAAAGAGTGCAAACACTTCATTAATCTCCTTTGCTGTAATTCGAGAGTAAAGGTCATGTGGGTGCCTGCTCATTGTGGCATTGTGGAGGTTGCTGACATTTTAGCGAAAGCTGGATCGCGCAATTTATTTTGTGGTCCCGAGCCAGCAATTCCTCATTCCTTCAACGGTGGTAAAGATGCTATTAAGAAGTTCGCTTTACTAGAACTGATGCAGAAGTGGCGTTCTACGCCTAGTGTTCGAAAGGCAAAACGGTTCATCATCGAACCCAACGTGAGGGTCACTAAATATGTGTTATCCTTAAAAAAGAACCAACTCAGAATTCTGGTTGCTCTTATTACGGGCCATGGACGTTTCAAGGCTCATCTCCAACGCATGGGACTAGCTCAGGATGATCTTTGTGACGCTTGTCTGGAGGAAGTGGACGACTGCCTACACTACCTTTGCAGCTGTCTGACCTTTGTCGAAGCTAGATCCCAAGTGTTCTCGTACGGATCTTTGAACGTAGATCAGTTGTTATCCATCCCTTGGTTCAAACTTTTACAGTTTGCTAAGGCTGCAGTGCGCTTATGCGAGCTGGGATAGATCCTCAAGGTTTGCTCCATGGGCCCATCGTGGCATTGAGTGCGGAACCTCTGTAGGTTCCAACCGTTTTAATAAAAAAAAAAATAAAAAAAAGATACGAGTCATTTTCCACCACGATAACGCTCGGCCACATATTGCGGCGCAGGTCAAAAATTACCTGGAGAATAACGGATGGGAAATTCTGCCTCACCCGCCTTATAGCCCAGACCTTGCTCATCCAACTACCACCTATTTCGATCCATGCAGAATATGCCCTATCAGGAATACGCTTCACTTCAGTTCAAGGTATCGAAAATTGGCTCGATTCGTTTTTCGCCACCAAGCCGGCGCAGTTTTTCTGGGATGGAATCCATAATTTGCCAGAAAGATGGGAAAAAGTAGTGGGTAGCGATGGGCAATATTTTGAATAAAAAATCTTGTAACATTTTTCCACAATAAAGGCTCAAACGACTTGTCCTAATTTTTTAATACTTGAAGGCTTATTTATTACGAACAAAAATAAATCCTAAACAAAAAAGATGATAGCTTTAGAATAGGTATTTACATAAAACCAATTATCTTTATATAACAAAACAAAAAAATTTAAAATTACAATATAATTATATTTAAATTTACTTTTATTTTATACAATTATTATGTTGGTATCCAGATGATACTTAAAAATATCTAAATACCTATGTATATAAATTCTATTTTGCTTATATTTACAATAGATCGCCTTCATTACAAATTTTCACCTTTTTTTTTTATTTTTGGTTGTATCACGAAATGGAATAAATTGTTAAATATTTTCCTGGGATTAAAAAAAAAAGTATCATTATTGTTATACTCGGTAATGATAAGAAATCTGATTATAATATTTTAATTTAAATGTTTCGTATCATTAAAATAAAAAAGTAAAAAAAGGATAAATTGGCTGAGATTAGCGTAATTTTAAGTATAGAAAACAAACTTGAAAAGTGATACGGTTTGTACATAAAATATTGTTTCAACAAATTGAAATACCTAGGGTCTTTGCAGTTTAGTAAGTTATGTACGGAAGCTGCACGCAGTCAATTTTAACGATATGTAAAGTTTTAACAATAGTACGCTATGTCATTCATTAGGGTGTTGCGATATTGTTTGATCTCACCATCGACCAGTTTATGTAACTATTATCAAGAAATATAAATGAAGTATTATTTAGAAACATATTCCAGATCTAGAAATCTTAGAATATCAGAAAGCCATTTTACAAAAACAATATATGGTAAATTGCATGGATGAAGGCAGATCAACAGTAATTGTAAAAGAAAATATCAAACACTATGAAAGCGTAAAAATAGAACATGAGAATATGCAAGTCATAATTTAAAGAGAAATGACCATGTCACGTTATTCAAATCACTAGGAACCAACTTTATTATTGGTGGCGATTTTATCACAAAAATTTATATTGGGGATCAAGACTTACAATTCCCAAACAGAAAGAGTTGTTTGAAACAGAGCGAATATCAAGTTTTGAATTTCACTCCTGGAGTAAAGCATCAAGGACTGTCGTCGGATCACGTACATGTCATCATGACACTCAGTGCAACTATTGTTAATAAAGATTCTGGGCCAGTGACAAATAATTTAAACGTCTGTATAGTTAGCAGGCGAATTAGACCTCCTAAATTATAATATTCATGAAATGAACAAAAATAGAAACTATCCACTGGAAATCGGTAAATTAGTCAAAGAAAAACGGAAAGAACAAAAAATCCGGTTAAAAGTTATCAAGTTATAAATAAATCAATTACATTACTCTCTTTGGAAAGCGATAAAAAAATTAAAATAACATAAAATGCCAGTACCTCCAATCAAAAATTACGATGGAACCTGGACTAGAAATGCAAAATAAAAAGCTGCTACACAAAAAAAAAAAAAAATCACCTAACAGAAAACCGTATAGACCCATTTCGTTGGTCCCAAAAATATCAATAATAATTCGAAAAAAATTTTTGAAGAGACTCAAACAAGTAATAGAAAAAATAAATCTTATACCTCCTCACCAACTGGCTTTAGAAAAAATCACTACACTATAGAGCAAATGCACCGAGCAAATAGCGCAGTGGTTAAAGCTGCGACGTTTGGATCGGGAGGTACCGGGTTCGAATCCCAACAGAGGCGGGGATGCAAAAGGGATGTTTCATCTCCCTATTACGATCGGTGATTAAATTGAAAACATCTATGACCCTCTCTCTGTTAGAATGTAGAACTCGTGGGCCGACCCATCTTCCATGTCACTATACAGGGTGACCTGTTTACAATGCGCAGGTGGTTACTGTTCTTGTGTGAATGGTATGAATGAATTAGTGGGAATGTGGGTAAAATCCGCCCAATTTTAATTTTAAAAGTGCACAGAATTTCAAATATAATTGAAAATATAAAGATATGCTCTAGTATTTTGTTGCATCTAGCTCAAGTGCATTGAGATCTACAGCGCCAGTTTTACAAGATCTTAAAATCAATCCTACATTGCTGATCGACAGTTTCGAGTAAAATACGAAGAAGAATACTCTGAATTAAAGAAAATATCAGCAAGATTACCATAAGGTAGCGTTCTACCATCTTTAATATATCTTCTATACACCACTACAGAAGGAACCAATAAAGCAACATTCGCGGGCAATACTGCAATCTTCTTAGCAATCAAGCTCAACGAGACGAAATTAATATATGTAACTTTTACCAATCGAAGAGTTAAATTGGCACCAGTTGGTCAAAATACTAAAACGTATATTATAATAAACGCGCTGACTCTTCCAAAATTAACAACATGTCATCCGTCAGTTAAAATCAACAAAGGTAACTGGCCAATACTAAAAACATTAAATTTGCCAGATCCATCATTTAATATTCCTGGAAACATTGATCTAATCTTGGGGAATATTATATTTTTGGACATTTTGAGTCGAGGTTAATATCGAAACTCATTTATTTGCACAAAATACCAAATCCGGCTGGATAATTGGAGGAAATATGCCTGGACATAATGATAGCATGATTTCCAGTTTTCATACATCTGTTACTAACAATGAGGTGGAGTTACAACTCTTACAAAAATTTTGGGAGATTGAAGAAATGCACTCGGATGTCAAAATGACTGCTGCTGAACAACAATGCGAGGACTTTTACGCAAAATCTACAATCAGAGAACCCAACGGTCGCTACGTTGTTCGATTACCGTTTAAAGGATCTACCGAGATATTGGGCGGATCATTATATTGCGCAGCCAAACGCTTAGCAGCGATGGAAAAGAAATTTACCAAAAACAAAATGCTCGGAGGAGAATATTAAACAAATTACAAAATCATCATGTATACCTCCCTCATCATTGTGTATGTAAAGAAACAAGAACAACGACGGATCTTGTAAAACGACGTCAGGTATTTCTTTAAACGATGCATTATTAGTGGGCCCAACAATTCAGGAAGAGATCTTATCAATTTTACTCCGTTTTCGAAGATATAATATAGTATTTCCAGCGGACATCGAAAAAATATACCGTCAAGCTCAATATACGTTAATGAGCTCAATATACGTTAATCACTCAAATTGAGGCCGTCCTTATCTCGCGGCCACTATACGCAATGTCAGAATATGTTTCTTCCTTTGATACACTAACACCCGGCCACTTTTTGATTGGAGAACCACTAACAGCTATACCAGAACCAAACCTCACGCATCTGAATTCGTCAAAATGGCAAAATCGAATCCAAGGATTTTGGAAGGTATGGTCAAAAGACTACTTAACTAGTTTAAATCATAGAGCAAAGTGGCAAACGAAAACAAAAAATTTAGTCATTGGTCAATTGGTGCTTATACATTGCGATAACATTCCAAAGGCTACTTGGTTTAAGGGGGATTACTATACAATTACATGTTGGAAATGATGGATGCGTTCGCGTAGCCACTATTAAGACCACCAAAGGGATATTAAAGCGACCAAACATAACAACGGGCCTGATCAACGCTTTGTAAACCTTCAGCTTCACGGCACTTGATAAGTGTTTAGATTTTAGCAGTGGCCTTAGAGGATACAAAGAACGACTGCCAGCTGCCAGCCGCACTTTAATATCCTCACCCACACTGTTATCGTGAGTGATAAGAGAACTCAAATATTTGAACCTCCTCACTCCCTCGATCGTGTGGTGGCCACTACTAAAATCAGGTGTGCCATTGTCCCTAAAACCAGAGATCAGGTATTTCGTTTTGGACTCATTGATCTAAAGTCCAACTGAAGCTGAAAACTCTACAAGCGGATCAAGTATTTCTTTCACTCCGTTGCAATTCAGTAAAATCACGCATATGTCATCTGCATATGCAAGCACCTGATTGGACTGGCGATGTAAGATTTTGCGCTGAGGTGTTTCAGTTTTACGAAAGATGTACTCCAACATGAGATGAAAGAGTATAGGGGACAGAGCATCTCCCTGCAGAATAGACAGTCGTACCAATTTTGTTGGCATTCCTAGGTATTCCAGGGCAGACCACAAACTCTCTCGATTGATCGAGTCATAGGCCTGCCGAAAATCCAGAAACACCTGATGTACGGAGATGGATGTCACATAATATTTAGATAGATTCATTCGCATTGAAAAGACCTGAGCAGTGACTGATCGATTCGGACGAAATCCTCCTTGATAGTCATCAACCAAGCCCTCCGCTAGAGAAGTGATTCTATCCAATACAATGTATGACAGTAACTTGTATGCTGTGCAAAGGAGAGCTATACCGCGATAATTCTCACACTTCAAGCGGTCTCCCTGCTTGAAGATGGGGCATACCGCGGCCACTTTCCATTCGTCAAGCATAACTTCGGTTCGCCATACTAATCTTATAAGGTCGAAAAGACAGTTCCACAAAATATCCCCTCCGAATATCAAGAGCTCCGAATTAATGCTGTCCTCTCCAGGTGACCGGTTTCGTTTCAATCTCTGCATGGCCTTAGTGAATTCCTCATGGGATGGCTCGTCAGTGCAAATCCGTGCTTAAGTATTTCGATTTATTTTAATTAGATAAATATTTTAGACATTTCTTTCTACAGTACTTAAGTATATAAAAATAAAACTACTTTTTTACATAAATGAACTTTTGAGGTTTAATTTATATTCATTGCCAAGCCATCTTATACTTTCCGTGTTTATTAAAATTATAGATGAATAGTTTTTTGTTAAAAATGAAATTCAAAAAACTATTTTTAGTAATTTTAGTAATTTGTAAGTAAGTGTAATAAAAAAGAAAAAAAAGTAACTTAATATTAATAAAATGGAAAATGTTTAGTTATTTAAATCGCTTATCAGACTAATTAAAGCATTGCTCTTTTTCCCAGAAATTGGAAAATCAAAAAAATAGTATTCAATAAAGTGCAAAACCTGTAAGCATTCCTTAACATGCTCAATATTTAGCACTTGATGTATTTGGAAACATACAGATAGTGTTTTTAAAAAAAATTCGCTTCGTAAAATATTACAACGAAATATTTTACGAATGCGAATTTTAACACTATCTGAATATAGAAGTTTTCCAAGTTTTCCTTAGAATCACCAACAACCAAAATAAATGGTTGGATGGTTAAATTTTTATCCAAGTACATATTTTTCCTTTCGGTTGTTTAATAAAAATGGCATCTTCTTAATATTCTGCAAGAAATAAAAGAATAATAACACATCAGTTTATGGTAAGTTTTTACGGATTTAACAAGTGAATAGTATAGTTAGTTTACAAAATTAATTTCATTTAACTTAAAATGGGCTTAACTTAAATTTAAAAATGACTTAGTTAAATATAAAATGACATATGTTTATTATGGAAATACAACTCACATTTACAAAATCAGCTGGTCCATTCTGTCCATTAAAAGTGGGTTTCGACACGGTTTTACCTTCTTTAATTATAGTTGGTACTAATACTGAATTCTGATCTGATCTGCTCTACTCTGCTCTGCTCTACTCTACTCTGCTCTGCTCTGCTCAACTCCGCTCTGCTCAACTCTGCTCTGCTCAACTCTGCTCAACTCAACTCTGCTCAACTCAACTCTGCTCAACTTTACTCTGCTCAATTCAACTCTACTCTGCTCAACTCAACTCTGCTCAACTCAACTCTGCTCAACTCAACTCTGCTCAACTCTGCTCAACTCAACTAAACTCAACTCAACTCAACTCTGCCCAACTCAACTCAACTCAACTCTGCTCAACTTAATTCTGCTGAACTCAACTCAACTCAACTCAACTCTGCTCAACTCAACTCAACTCTGCTCAACTCAACACTGCTCAACTCAACTCAACTCAACTCAACTCAACTCTGCTCAATTCAACTCAACTCAACTCAACGATATATGATATTGATATGGAATTTCACACAGAATTACAGTACTCAACGTTCATTTTCTGGATCGCTGATTTCTTCTGGAATTTCAGCTGATATAATGTTATCAATTTGATCGAGTGTTATTTTACGAACCAGCCACATCTTGCGCGTGCGGCAGCCCTCTCTTTTGCCATTCAATCGAATACATCCAACAACGCACCTCTCAAAAAATTCGGAATTTGATAATCAAATCCATCAGTGCTTTTACTTTCTGTCGAAATACACGTGCTGTTATATTGTGTCGATCTGTTGGATTCTAACCATCAAATAAATTGTTTTTTATGTCAGACCACTGTGGATTGCATGTGAATGTTATGAATAGGTCGGGACGACCATATTTTCGATCGTATGACATTGCATTTTGCGTATATTAGTGCATGTGGGGCGAACTGCCAAAATATGTCGATGGGAATATAGTTAAACTTCCGATATCATTAACTTTACCATCATTCATTATTGCATCTCGCAAGTGGATTGTATTCTGGCGATCGAAATTTGGCTTGATTGAATCGAACGTTTTTGCATACATCTCAACAGCGTATTGGTGGAAAAATTTGCCAAATCGCATAATAAAGTTGCGTTCTTGTGGGCGAATCTCGAATCTAAACGAATAATAATTCACCCCACTAACTTTTTTTTCTACCTCACCATCTATGATGAATACATTATCAGAAATTAAAATCATGTCTTCTTGTTTTGAAATAAATAAATTGAATTCATATAGGTTTTACCGGTTCGTGGATCTATCATTCGAATATTAATATGATAGCCGCCGTCACCTTCCCAGTGGAATAATGGATATTATAATGCATCATAGCTGCGGTGAAGCTCTGAAACATGCCGTAATTCTTCATTTCTTCGATGTAGCACAATATCGCGATCTGCTCTCTATTGAATCTGGTCTCCAACAATTACAATGGCCACTTCATCAATTGTTGGTGCATTAAATCGTTTTGCATGCTCTGCAAAGGGCGTTTTGTCAGCCCTGAGAACGATTCTGTGATCATCAGATGACATACGATCGAGAGCCGTTTTAAACAATCGAATTAATTCATTGTGCTGATGTAAGAATGTGTGAAGTTCAGAAACAATTTGTCGGCTTGCACGCGCAGCAATTGTACAACACCGATCCAATTCACGATTTGCATCTCCGATAAAATAGATTTGCAAAAATTGATCAGCATCAGGATATGGCAATAAGGAACCAGTTCGATGATAAATCTAACCTTGAATCTGTAATATTTGTGAAATGTAATTAGATGCTGGGTCAGAATTTTTGAACACATCAAACAAATTGCTGCTCAGATCGCATTTTTCATATGATATTCCGCATGAAGTAATCACCTTAAACGTCGGCATGAAATTGTCTCTTACAATTTTGGTCGCACCAAAAGAAGTCATTTGAAATGCCGCATTGTATTCTTGAATGTGAGACAAAAAATGCTTAGACGTTTGCGGCGTTCCAAAAATGAATGAATGAAGTGGATCGGGCGGAGATTCAAATGCTGGCAGTCTCACTTTGCCATTAGCACAACACATGCCAGGAGTTTCACCTTGAAATTTGGCTGCATCACAATGTGGACATCTCACCGTCATTCCACCAATATTGGCATGTTCACTATAATCATTTTCGCTATTGTAAGCAAAATCAGCATATTCCATCTCTTGGACAGTACGACGTCAAAGTCGTGTCGTTCGTCTCGATGCTGGATTTAATGGATTTGGATCTACCGATCTATGACGACGTACGTTTCGTAATGGTTGTACTTCATTTTGTGGTGAGTGTTCCTCTACACTTTGCTCTCTCCTTTGATTAAATCTATAGGTAGAATTACGCGTGCGTCGACCTATAGTGTAACGGCCGCCTGTCAACAACCGTTACCACCCTGTCCCATACAAAATTATTATGTTATATAGATATTCAGGCCACAATTAATTATGTCGGCTAAAACAAATTCATAGTGTGTTATTCACTCGTGGAAATATGCACACCCAGCAAAATCGGTCACAATTACAATATAACTTTACGTTAGACATTTATTTTTGTAACCTATATATTTCTTTTACAACGTTTTCGCAACGTTTGTGAAAATGTATTTTTTTTTAACCACAGGTAAAATTATGATAGGTGGTTTTTGATAGTGACTCTCACTCTATCAACCCACCAAATTGGTATAAACCCCAAAAATATTCTTACTTGTGGGGAGTTGAATTTTGTCCATGCTACGGGTCAGAACCATCCGGTTTTGGCCGTGTTACGGAACAGATACAGTCAGGAGAATTGAATTTTGTCCGTGCTACGGGTCAAAACCATCCGGTTTTGGCCGTGGTACGGAGCAGATACAAGAGAGAGTTGAATTTTGTCCGGTGTTGCCCGTGGTACGGAACAGATACAGTCAGGAGAGTTGAATTTTGTCCGTGCTACTGGTCAGAACCATCCGGTTTTGGCCGTGGAACGGAACAGATACAAGAGAGAGTTTATTTTTGTCTGTGGAACAGGAGTAATCAGGAGGAACGCGAGTATTGGCGGGTGACTAAATTAAAATTAAATAAATAATTGCATAAATAGTAAAAACAAAAACGGAATATAAGTTTTTTTTGGGAGAAACAAGCAGATCTTTTTGGTAAGTATAAAATTAAAACCAATCATTCATCTACTAACCATAATAGGCCCAATTTATGACGGGTCTGCCAGTGGTCCCTAACGGGACGGAAGAAAGCATAGCGTACGCATCGTCTTCCTTTCTGCTGGCAACGCGTTAGTGTCTACTACTTCTATAATCCTGTTTCTTTTTTTTTACTTTCGTTTTCTCCTCCATTACCCGTCATGGTAATGGATCGGCACTAAGCCGCTCTTGAACGACAATGGTCGGAACACGTCATGGGTTCCACAAACTACTTGTGGGTCCGAATTTTTCCCAAAAAACCTGTCTCTGTTTGTATGCTTTGGCCATACACCCGCGGTTAATCTAGGTCCTATATGTTGCCACCACAACCCACGACCAACATTCCCCTACCGACCTGAGTTTCAGGCCAATGCCGCGGTGGACCAACAAATAGGACAACTTCTATGTAGCTATGGCTGTAGTAATATCAGCTACCCGTCAAAGGGTAGCATCTAATAGATAATCCCCAAGTGCATCAGTTACAATAGTTGATCGTATAGTTGGTGGCATTTTTTTATAAATCAATGAAATTAATTCAATATGAATTAAGGATTGTTTATTTAAGAATAATTCAAAAAAATATTGTTGTTGTGTGAGTGCTGTTATGCATTGCATCCAATTAAACTATCCGAAAAAATCATTAAAGCAAAACAAATTTGTTTTGTTTATTTGGAAAATATTTTGCACTGAACACACATACGCACGTAAAATCACTTTTTATTTTGTTAATACTTACCAATACCAATATTTATGAAACTCAAAAAAACAATTGGAAAGCAGCGAATGTATGACCGATTATTTCAGAATCCAAGAGTGAAAGAAAGTGATGTGCATTTTGACAGGTTCATCTGTTTGTCGTTTGTATACTGTCAATCAAATGAATGTGTGTATTTATGAGTTTGTGTATTAGTTTGGATCGATTTTTTTCGTTAGGTCGGACCGAAATTTAACCTTTTTTTTTTTTTTTTCAAATGTTGAATTAAAATGTTTTCAAGAGGGGGAGCTGGGACCATACCCAATCGATCACAAAGTGTGTGCATGAGGTGTGGGGAGGAAAGTGGCCTTATCTTTTCGCTCAGACGCACCGTTTTCGAGATATTTGCAAATTTTCGATTTTACGTGTATTTGTTGTTGTTTTAGAAAGAGCGAGTTCATTTCAGGAAAAAATCATAACTCGAGAATGGCTGGACCGATTTTGGATTTCAAAATTAACTAACCATCATCACTCCTCCCTGCACCTTCCCTAAAATGTTATGGCAATCGCTCTCGAGTTATGGAGTGACAATCAAAATGTACACCTCCATATATGGATTCCCGAAGCTTCCAAATGTTTTGCATTTATCAGTTCAAGCCGTAATTTAAATTACTTCCGTACTCTATTGATTTCGATCTTAATAAAATCAACTTTTCCGTATTGAATTAATAAAAACTCCATTAAGCCCGTTAGAACATGTGTGTGATGTACATTATAGAATGCAAATATGTACATGACTTTTGAGCATTACAATCGTCTGTATACACATAGTTTGTCGTTATCGTCCTATTTTGTAGTATATTTACCAAATTCAATATGAACATACATATTAAAAAAATATTATTTTCAATTTGAAAAAAAAAAAAAAAATGTAAACGGAATATTCGTATTTTCTTTTATTTAGAATGCTAGCTGTGTACTTAGGGAAAATCCTGTTTCTTTTTATTATTTATATTTTACCAAACTTCCCAAGCAATATACAGACATACATAGGAATATTTAATAAATATGTAAAACAGCATAATATAAGGAAAAGGAAAATTTTCAACTTTGGAACACAAAAAATCGGAAAACTTATTTCCTTTTTCTTGGTATTTTTTTATATTCTCATTGGTTGTATGAATTTATTTTTTATTTTACCAAAACAATATCTCACTACGAACTAAATATGCTATATGTGCATACAAGTACCTATAATGTGTATATATTTTTTTGAATTATTCGTGATATTTTTCTGTGTTGGTTGCTGTTTCTTTGAGTTTATTTGAAAATTAAATTCGGTCGGGTATATTTAAAACATATTGTTCGGCATATAAATACATTATGTTTAGAATGTTTTATTAAAAAAAAAATCCAGTAGTTCCTATTGCAACATTAACATTAAATTTCTTATGTAGATGTGTTTTTCAGATTTCAATCATTCTTGTGTGTTATTTTCTGTAGCAGAATTTTCAAAACAATATGTTTACATAGCATAGTGGTTTGCAGCAGCCCGAATATACGACTCACCGATATTCAAAACAACCAAATTTACTCAAATAGGTACAAATCCAAGTTTTCGAATTAAGCGTTCACTAACCCCATCATACATCCAATAGCCGAACAACTATAATTATATTATAGCAGTGTTCAATGGTACCATCCACTGCACTCAATACGTGCAATGCTAACCGCCACCAGCGCATCTGTCCCCACTCCAAAATTCAATACATATTTTCGACAACGGTAAACAAACAAACCATCAAAATAAAACGATTTCTCTTGTTTTCAAAATATTCTTCTACAGCGGAAATTACCACCTCACTGTCATTTGAAAATCTTAGCTTTCTTAATTTTTCCTTCAAATTTGTGAAAAAGAAATAATCACTTGGGGCCAGATCTAAACTGTAAGGTGGATGCGGATCATTGAACTTGCAATCTCGTAAAGCTTGTTGTGCAACATTCGCCTTTTGAACTGGTGTCATGGTAAAATCAATATTTTTTGCTTGATTTGATCTCGTCGTTTTTCCCTGATAGCATTTTTCAATTTGTTCAAAATCCCTGCATAATTAGCCTCTGTTATTGCGGTCTTAAAAAATAAGTAATCAATCATCAAAATTCCATCAGCATCCCACAAAATTGTAGTCATCATCTTACCGGCAGATTGGTGGTCTGGTGCGAAGCTGTCTTGGGGGAATCAAGTTGGTACTTGTTGCTCCGTATCTTGCAGCTTCCATATGTGTTCGTGTTACCTCCCCGTGGTCACCACCGGACAACTGGTACACAATGTTTTATGTGGTGTACTAGGCGAAAACACGGCGCTAAACAACTGGGCCGGGTTAAGGTGTTAACCGTACCGTGTTGATAACCGACCAGGCTGGTGGCCCAGTATAAAAACAAGCCCAGTCTTTAACGGTGTATTCGGATACTTGGCGACCTCCGGATCATGCAGCCTTACCTGTGCATTGCGGATCTCTGCACAGGTGGACCTCCTTACTCCGCTACGCGTGGTACCTATTATGAATAACAAAGATAATAAGGAAAACGAGACCGATATTCTTAAAAAACCGGTACCTTGTGCTGTGGAGACATCGGCGTTTAGGCCCGGTCTCCAAAGCGCAAAAAGGGGCATAACCATAAATGAGGCTCGCCCCTCGAAACCAAAGGGCAAAGGCACGAATGCTGGTCCTCCGCTTAGGAGACACTATCCCTGGACTCGGAGATGCCGAGATCAATGGGGCCACACTGTGCGCTCCAAATGGACGAATCGCCGTCAAAGGAGGAGTCTGACTCAACAGTGGTGGAAGTAAGTACTAAGTAATGCTTAATATCCTTTAAATCAACCTCCACCACTGTAAAGCCGCCTCGGCGGCCCTACTGATCTGAATCTGAGTCCATTGATGTGGTTCTGGGCCAGGAGCCTTGGGTCAGTGGAGACCGCGTGCTGGGCCTTAGAACTTCCAAATATAAAATAATAAATGCGAAAAATGAAGGTAAGATACGTTCCTGCATTCTCGCTAGAAATAATCTGAATATTTTTATACTACTAAATTACAGCAACGCTGATGTAGTGGTGGCTAGCATCGAGATGGGTGCGCAAAATCTCTGGCTTATATCAGCCTACCTACCATATGAGGAGGAAAATATACCACCAGGTAAGTTGGGCAGTGCAATAACAGAGGCTCAAAGCAGAAAAATCGCAGTCATCATGGGCAGTGATGCTAATGCGCATCACTCAATCTGAGAAGGTACAAATATTAACAGGCGAGGTGAGTTACTCCTTTATTTTATTTTAAGTACTAACCTAAATATATGTAATATCGGGCGCAAGCCAACCTTTATTACTAAAACAGACAAGAAGTGCTAGACATCACACTTGTCTAATATTTTATTAAGGAGAGTGTATTGAACTGGAAAGTGTCCGAAGACCATTCCTTTAAAAAACTATCCTTCAGAAATAGGAAGAAAACTGATTGGGATTGCTTTAGAACCATTCTGTGTAATTCATTACCGGTATCGGTTTCAAACCCACCTGCATTTACACAGGAGCTTGTTGTTCTAGTAACCAAGCTATCTGATGCTTTTAACCAAGCCATGTTAGGTTCATGTCTTATCAGTGGGCCTTTGGGTAAGTCTCGGCCACCCTGGTGGTGGACCTGATGGCATTATCCCTGCGGATATCCAGCGAACTATTGACTTAACCCTACCCTGGCTGGAAGTTATCTTCAAAGACAGCCTAGAACTCTGTTACATTCCTAGCAAATGGGCTGAAGTAAAAGTTATATTTATACCTAAGGCGGGAGAAAGCTTTCACTGCTATCCCAAAGACTTTAGGCCTATAAGCTTATCTCTTTTCTGTTTAAATCACTGGAAAGACAAATCGATGCTTACATTAGGGGTCAATCAAGCCGGGTGAGCTGTCGGGATCTCAACACGCATACTGTAAGGGACGATCGGTAAAAACAGCTCTCCACTCCCTTATAGATCCGATTGAGAAATCACTTGAATATAAGGAATATTCAATGCTTACCTTCTTGGATATAGAGGGGCATTTAGCAACGTCAGACCGGGGGCAATCAATCGGGCCCTGGTACTCGCTTTATCTTTACGGATAGAGCAAGACTGATTTTGGACAGCAAGCTAAGCTGGAAACCAAACATCGTAGGGAGAGTAAAGAAAGCTACTATAGCGCTCTACTCCTGCAAAAACGCCATTGGAAAGAGATGGGGTATGGAGCCCCACATAGTACACTGGCTCTACGTCTCAGTGGTGAAACCTATACTGCTGTATGGGATTATCGTCTGGGGGCCAGCGTTAAAAATTATGGCCAACCTTAAACTATTTATGAAAGTCCAAAGAACGACCTGCTTGTGTATAAGTGGGGCTGTCAGGAGCATACTTACTCAAGCTCTGGAGATTCTCTTTTATCTTACTCCTTTGGATATTGCGGCCGAGCAGCTTGCATCTAGCACAGCCATTCGGCTCAAATCCATATCTATGTGGACCTGTAACAATGCAGGGCACTCATCTATCCTATGCAACAGGGGTATTCCGGAAGCTACCGACTACGATATCCCTTTGCCATCTGTTGAGATGAAATTCCAAATTGTGTTTTTCACCAGAGAGGACTGGGTCAACGAAACGATTATGGGCAATGAGGCGATAAGCTTCTTCACGGATGGCTCAAAAAGGGATAGAGGGGTTGGCTGCGGGGTATTCTGTGAGGCACTAAGGGTTAACCTCTCTTTTCGTCTTCCCGACTTTTGCAACGTTTTTCAAGCTGAACTGATCGCGATAATGGAAGTCATGGACTACATAAAACGCTACAATCATGCTCCCTGACGTCGAAGGTAGCCCTGTCTGGCATCTTTAAATGAGATCGCTGATCAGTTCAACATCCACTTGACGTGGGTGCCAGGGCATTTCAATATCGCAGGGAATGTATAATGGCAGGCCCGCAAGAGTACAGCACGCCTAATAACCCAAAGCAGGCAGGATATAAAGATACCGCTTGCATCATGTAAACTGCTGCTTCAGGAAGAAGCCATAAAAGAAACGAACGTCAGATGGTCTAACGCCAGTTCGTGTGTAATAAAATTTACGGGAACTTCCTCTTTCAACGACCTCTTGGATCTTAGTAAGATCGAGATCCGGGACTTTAAACGCTAATAAAATAAAAAACAGATAAATAGCATGACCTTCGATGCCAAGCTTAAGTGGAGAGAGCATGTTTAAATGGAAAAAGAAGAATTTAATACAAATCTCACGAAAATGTATTGGCTCAAAGGTAGAAGTTCTGAGCTTGCTGCTATATCGGCAAATACTGAAGCCAATATTAACGGACGTTTCAATACAAGGTTCTCCGTAGCATCGTAAATGCTTCGTGGTACACAAGAAATGAGAACCTTCTCAGGGACCTACGGATGGAATACATCAACGATGAAATAAAAATGCATGCAGGAAGTAAGGTTCCACAAACATGGAAACCCCTGGAATCGCCATATAATAGATAACCTTGTCGTTGAAATAAGACTCCAAAGAACGAAGCCACTTACCAAATTAAAATTACAAAACAGGATTAATCAATTCCATTGGTTTACCCTCTAACAAATGAGAATTTTATAAGAAATGTAAATGTTGTATATTTTGAAAGATAAATTGCGAGATGAGCGTAGCCTCAGTTGTAATTAAAAAAAATCTCTTAGTTTCACTTTCAAATTTGTTGGTACTACTAATAAGTGTAGATCTAGGAAGACTTCCGTAAGTTGTGTTTATATATCTGAATTCTTCTGTTTTATTAATTCAACGTCTAGCAATATCCAAAGCTCTGATTTTTTCGCCACACGCAGCATATGAAATATCCAAATGGTTTTTTGTATTTTCATCTCTTTAGAAATATTTCAATAATTTAACACCGTCAAGTTGTCTAAAGCAATTTCAATTTCATTATCAATTATTACGATTTTTATACAATATTATGTGAAGCAACAATTTAATAAAACTAATAAAAAACATCAATGCCCAACAGAAAATTTAGTTGCTGAATTCGTTAAATGTTACAAATAATGACTTTATTATTGTTTCGACACAAAAACAAAAATTGTTATCCTGATGATGTTTCAACAAAAATGTCAATTATATTTATATAGCATATTGTTATACGGGAATAAAATAGATATCATAGTTAGAAATCTTTTATGTATAGACACACATTATGAACCATAAAAGTAGAAAATTCATGAACAAAACAATAGACAATAGTTACACTGGGTAAATTTTGTATCAGAAAAGTGCGTATTGGTTAAAAACATGATGATAACCATAAAAAAAAATGAATCATGCTGAAATAACAATTTGGTTACAAATAAAAATGATTTAAATCAATTAATAAATAAATAAAAAATGGGAAATGTCGTTTGTTTCGCGAGACATCATTACTATTGAGAACCAAAAATTGCTTGTAGCAACAACCTGTTTGGATTTAAGTTTTTTAATTTTCCAACGTAAAAAAATTTCCATTCAACGAATATTTCATGCTTTTATCTTTGATGACAAAATAAAAATGGAATTTAAAATTTAAATTAAACAGCGTAGACTTCCCGGAACAAAAGTTTAAACATTATATAAAAATTTGAAAAGTTTGAAAAACAAAAAACAATCGCTTTTAAAACTTTTATTTTCAACTGTTTTTGAATTATATTAGTTTGATTTGATTTTTATTGGAATTGTGTTTAGTTTATGAAATTTATTTGAATTACACAGTTTTTAAATTATCTCTTTAATATTTATTGATTACGTAAGCCAAACAATTACATTACAATAACATGCCGATTACTCATCTAACGAATAATCGCATTAGCGCATCTAATTATCAAATGCTGTTGCCCGTATAACTTGAAACTACACACGACTCATTATAAGAAGATGAATTGATTCTGAACATCGTATTGAGATAATCAGGCGGTTAAGTGGTTTAGTGTATCGGTTGGTTAATCTAAAAATGCTCTTAAGTAAGCTGGTTTCGGTGTTCTGTATATTACCCTAGAGATAAATTCACGCGTACTTCCCAGGTTTAATAATGAGAGACAGCTGCGGCAACACTTTATATGAATCTGGGAATTTATTATCTTCGACTTTCTTAATCCTTTAATCTTTAGTTTCCCTGGTGCATGTTCCAAGTGCATGCAATTTGTACCCAGCAATTTTTTTAATTTTGCATTTTAAACATTTAATATATATCAAATAAAATAAAAAGATGGTAAATCGGTGCTTAAATTTGCATTTGATTTTGCGAGGCCCTTGAAGAACAAAGCAGTACTTCTTGTCATCTCCTTTCCAGTGTTTCCCCCTCAACATCATCCAAAGTCACTTCGTTTATTACTCGAATGGTGTTAATCGTTGAGCACGCTTTTAAAACCAATATTGGTGTATATGAAAACGCCACATGCAGCGCGTATTGCAAGTTGCAGCAGAGTGCAAATAATTTGCTCTAAAATTTTCTCTGCAGTATCAAGCATGCAGATAGCGCGATTGTTTCTTTAGGCAGGACAACAAGTCTTTGCAACTTCTTCTCAAGTTATGACTAAGTCCTATGGTGTACTGCGACTTGAATAATCTATCACCGGTGAGTTATTGTCTCAGCAGCTTAGGTTATGTGCTAACTTTTTCCCAAGGAGTGTGATCCTTTACTGTCGTTCCACAACCTGCTTTTTGGTACTTTCCCCTTGCTCGGTAAGGCATCTTTTTTTGTCTTCTGAACGATATTCTCATCGTAGTGTTGTGACAAGTGTTTTTGATATGCCCCTTAGTGTTAAGTTTCTCCAACTGGTGCTGTACCACGTGTACTTACAATATTCAAGTGCTGTATTAGGCTCGTTTACTATAGGTTGCACATTGTTTGATTCGTTTAGGTGAATGTAACGTATATTTATCACAGCTCGAAATCTATACCATACAATTACTTTTTGTGGTTGTAATTGTGTCTCTTGAAGCATATGTGAGTTTGTTGCAGTCCAATAGCGAATATTCTGAAGATGATTTATCGATGAAATTTTGGGTTTTAATCAAACTTTAGCATAGCCAAATCGGAAAACTTTTGGCGCTTTAAATGATCAAAAGGCTTCAATTCTTGAGTTAATTTGATTTTGTAAGAGTGTAAGCCAAGATCATTACGCAAAACTCACCACAATTTATTTTGAGAAATTTCCCATTTCTGTGAAAGGCGTGGAATAGAATGATTTGGCTCATTTTGAACTGAAACTTTTTCGGATACGATATTTTCGTGTCATTGGCACAGAACCATCCAATAGTGAGTATTTTGAGTCTAATATATTCACTATAGCATGCATAGCCTGTCTGTTGGGACGGTTATTATGTCCGAAAATAGGAGTAAGTGATCTTAATGCTGCGACCACCGCAGTATTCCATCCATCAAACTTCAGCATTAACTCCAGAAAATTATCCGGCGTTATAGTTGGTATTCCGAATGCTTTCTTAACGTCCTTTAAATCGACCATTAGCTGAGTCGTTTCATCTTTTGTGCCATCTATTGGGGCTGCTTATAGGCAGTATATCTATATGGGACATTCCTGCAAGGATGCACACAGCGTCGTTGGACAATTTAGGTCTTCTTTTAGCTCCTACTTTTTAGTACACTTCGCCTGAAAAGTTTCATTAGTCCGGCGTTTTTTTTAACTCATAATGTATATTACCTCTGTAGGCAATGGCGCATTTGCATCTCTCTTCTTTTTGTCTAGCATTGCTTCTTTGTTGTCTGTAGTTTGTTTCAATCTCCTATGGTCCTGCATACATCCTCCTCCCTCAATAATGGAACTTTGACACTCCGTAGCTACCTTGAGGTTTCAGTTTTGTAATCTCACGATCAATGTTATTTTTACGGGTTTCAAAAACTCGAATAGCTTCTTGATTTTGTCTCCTAGGTTTCCTAGTCGATCCTCCCTATTTGAACCGGTATCTCTTTCGGTATACCCTTCTGATGGAGGTGTTAGTGAAATCGAATTTCCTACACAGCCTCTTCATTTTCGAAAATATCTGCTCTTTTCCGCTATAAGCAAGTCAGCGAGTACTAATTCGTCCCCATCAGTGGTATTGTATCTTTTCGAACTATCTGTTTTTTCGGCCAAACCCACCGAAACAACATTGCAGTAGTTTTGTCCTTCTTGCTTTCGGATACTATTTAAAATTGTATTGCGTGTCTTCCTGCTTTGGCCGTCTTTCCCTTTTAGGTTCAAAAACCTAATGAGCATTAGGAATACGTGATTCTGGTGTTGCTGCCACAAATGACTTCTCTTTTTATCGGGTTTTCCACTACAAAAGGAAGGTATTATTTTCTCCACTATAATTACGGTTGGATTCTCTTTTCGTCTAACAAATGAGAGTTTATATTCAAGGTAAAGGGAATGATTATCGTGGATTCCGGCGCCACAAAATGATAGTGATGTCCGCTAACTAAAGCACGCACAACACTTATTTAGATTTGGTAAACGCAATAAATTTAGAACTTTACAAGAAAGGAAACACTCAAAATATGACCACTCCTGATTTTTATCACAAAATAAAATTTCAATTTTAAACGAAAAATTATCTGCTTCTGAGATTTTATTTTGTGATTTAGCGGAGTTTTTAAGGAAACAACAAATAGCGCTTTTATTAAATGATGGAATTAAAGCCAAAATAAATACCGGCCAAATTAATTTTATACTATGCAAGTGTCATCAAAATTAATTGTAATATAATTCCAATAGCCAATTAGGCCATAGACATTAGGCACATTTTTATTGGATATGAAGAAAGTATTGTAAAAAATCTACAACAGCATAATAAAGGTTGTTGGAAACCACTGGGATTGTTTTTTCGAAGGTCGGGACTTCAACCATTAATACCGATCACAAACCTCAGACAAGAGCAATTCAATAAAAAATATTGAAGTCATCTGGATCTCCTATGTCAATTTACTACGGATATTTAGCACATTTAAGGCAAAAACAACGTGGTCGCAAATATTTTATCTCGCATATCAGACCACGAAACTATTTCAGTCGAAACTCACTTCGATTACATCACAATCATCAAATCACAAATAGCAGACCTTGAACTTCAGGATTTACTTTCTGGTTCACTAACTCTGCATAATATTACGCACCCAAGTATCCATGCTACCCGTAAATTGATCACATCACGATACTTTTGACCTAAGATAAATCAAGATGTAATCTGGTGGGTAAAATTTTGTTTATCTTACTGGCATAGGGACTGGCATCTAAAGGACTGGCATAGACACAAGATTGGTCCGTAGCTATACCACGTACCAGTGACATACAAATTCACCAGGTTGATTTGAACATAATATTTTGATTTGAACACAATATTTGAATATATTCGTTTAGATATCATAGGTCCATTTCCACCATTTAATCGATATACCTATGTCAGAGTTAACGAAACTCTTGGGGTCGAACTCTTGGGGTCGAACTCGGACTACTTCCTACCACCGAAAATCTAATGGCATGGTGGCACGCAATTATGGTTTCTTCAATGAAACTCTTTTATTTTTATATTTTTATAGGTTTATTAACCATTTATTTATTTTATTTTGATTTTACAATAACTTATCTATTGAATTTTGTGAATATTAATGAACAATGTGTTATATTTTTGTTAGTTTATATAGTTTTTTAAAGTGCTTATCTGTATTTTTTGGAATAATAAAGTTAGTTTTTTGTTATTGTAAAATGTGCATTATTCATGCTGATTATTGTTATTATTAATATGATATCTTTGATTATATTATGCTGATCTCGATGAGAGCAAGCATTATTAGTTTGTTTATTTAAGATATTTTGATCGTATACATTATATATACAATGTATATACATTATATATTTGTCATCAACAATATCTTTAGAAGTCCGATATCGTTGTTTTTGACTTGGCTTCCGGTTGCTTGTCATCCGGTAGCGTGACATGCGTTACATGTAACTCCTCCCCCTTAAGATGAACATTTCGATTTTTAAGGAAGAGAAATGGCCATACTTTCTTTTTCCTATAAAGATATAGAACTATTATTATTATTACGATGGTTAAGATGGTTCCCATAGTAATATGTGATGTTATTTGTTGATGCTTGATTTGTGAGCTGTGTGCCATTATATAATCTAGGTTGGTTATTGTCCAGTTATGAAGTTCTTGGAGTTCTGGAATTTTGATTTCTTGATCCAGTTGGATGTCGTTCCAAGGTAGACTGTCGAGTGTACTTTTGAATTCAATTGGGTTTGACGCCGAGAATTCTTTATTTAATATATTTATTCGACAATTTGAGAATGATAAAATTGCTGTGTCCATTATCTTATTGGTTTTTTGCGTACAATTCGTTGTAAATTGTATTTGTTGATCAGCTGGCTCTATGAAGAGTTTTCCTTCTGATATTTGCATAACCTGTGGTGTTAATTTATTTGAGGTGTAGTTGCAGATAGCTTGTTGTTGGTTTACTATTGCTGGAACGCAGGAACCTTTAACTTCTTGCATATTATCTTCTTGGCAATAATATGTATTGTAAATATTTATACATTCTTGCGTGTTTTCTTGATACTTGTTCCCATCTGTTATTATTCTAGTGACTTGTGAATTAGTGAATTTTTTGTTTTTCATGGGAATTGGGAATATTTTATACATTATATATTCTTGGTTATTAAAATTAGGTATCAGAATAATATATATTAAATCGTGATTGTCAGTTATTACACCTTTTATGTTTAATAAGTTTAGTAACGCGATTTCGTATTCGAATTTTACGTTATGATTTAGAAATATATCTCGAATATATTGCATTTCTTCTACACTTAATACGTGTCTAGATATTAATCCTGTTTTTGAATATGCTATTGTATCTAAAATGTCTTCTAACTGTGAATTAACTGTATCTATTATGAATTCTAATCTGTATGTTTCTTCATAGAACATTATTGCTTTTTCTAAGTTATTGAGTTTATTTTGTGTTCCAAACATTGTTGTATTTATTAGTCTTAAGTTTTCGTTTATAACTGCACTTAAGTTATTCATTTTATCTATTGTTTGTTGATTTATCAATATCTGTTTATTATTATTATCTACTATGGTATTTTGTTGTGCTTCGAGATTATATATATTGTTATTAATGTCTATTAGGTCATTATTATCCAAATTACCTGTAATGTCTCGTATTATTGTACCTAGTCCGTTTATTAGTCCTCTTTTTTGTCTTTTCGGTATTAGTTCTGCTAAGTGTTTTTTTGCGTTAACTATTTTGGTTGTAACTATTTTAATTTTATTGTCAAATGTCGATCTGTATAATTGAGTTGTTTCTATGTCTATGTGATTTAGTAAGTTTCTACAGTCGAGTATATTTTGTTCGTATTGTTTCATGGGTATTACGTGTAATAATTTTATGTGGTCTTTGTACATATGTGTTATTCCTTGAACTACCGGTATTATCCCCCTGTTGTTGGTCAACGGTGTTATTGTCAGTTCATGTGCTAGAGTCGCCGTGAACCTGCAAAGAAGTTTTGACTTTATTTTTATGAACTTTCCCTACATTGGTTATTAAAACTAAGGGGTTTTGTGATTCTTTTACTATTTCTTGTCTATATTGTGGGGTTAATTTTCCTCGTTTGACTTTCTTTACGTATACTTGTGCGTTTGTGGGTATGTCTTCAGGGATGTTTCGGTCCTTATTAAGTCGATTAATTATTTTTTCTTTGTTTAGTTTTGTTTTGTCATGAATTTGATTATACATTTTATCTGTGTGTTCTTTGTGTTTCTGTACGTATTCAATTTCTGTTCCGAATGTTGGGTTATCTGAAAAATGTCCGTTTAAGATTTGGAATGGTGTCATGTTTGTTGTACTGTGTATTGCGTTGTTATATGCTATTATAGCAGTTTTCATTATCGAAGGGATTTCTTCTTCCGGGGTTTGTAATTTTATTATTGAGCATAGTTCTTTTAACGTTAAGTGAAATCTTTCTACCGGTGAGTTGCCTGTCGAATTGTATGGTATTGTCGTGTGGCTTTCGATGTTGTATTTAGTTAGTAGTTCTTTGACTTCTTTTGAACTTGTTATTTCGTAATCCGTAATGATTTTATTTGGTATTCCGTGTATGCCAATATATTGTTTTAAGTTTTCCCTAATTTTTATTCCAGTTTTTCGTTTTAAGTAAAAAGCTGTTCCATGCTTACTAAATTTATCTATGATTGTCAGAAAGAAATGGTTGTTTAGAGAAAATATATCCACATGAATGATTTCCATTGGTTTTTTAGGTGTCTCTGTTATCATGAATTGTAATTTGGGTGGACTTCTGTCGTATTTAATCCGATTACACGTGTCACATTTTCTTATAAATTCTTGTATTTTTTCCTTTTGATTTGGGAAATAGTATTTTGTTTTAATTTGCGCGAGATTTTCTAATATTCCGCGGTGTTCGTTCTTTTCGTGTACCTGTTTGATATGTTGTAGTTGTTCTTTTGGGTCTTCTAAGTCCTTCAGGAAAATCCTTGATCGTACCATGTTGACTTTTGGTATGGTTTTACGTGGTTTCGTTGTTGTCATGGTTCCATAAGCTTTTAGTATTTCATTAAAGTCTTCATCCGATGCAAATACACACGTTAGTTTGCTTTTGTTTATCGTGAATTTCCTAATTGTTTTTATTAACATAGTTTTATGTGCCCATGGTAATTTTAATATTATTCTCTTTCTGTTATTGAACAAGGTGGTTATTTTTTCATCTGGATGTGTGATTTTTGAAGAGATTATGAACACTAGTTGTTGTGAGAATGAATTTAAACAATTTTTTGTTTCAGGTATAAGGTTTTCTGGTTTTGAAAGCATTTCTGCCGCGTTTTCTTCTGGTGAATCTATGAGAATTTCTGGTAACTGATATTTAATTAGTGGCTCATCATCTGATGTTTCTGATGTGTGGATTTCTACTCTGGACAATGCATCTGCGTTTGCATTTAATATTCCTTTTTTATACACTATTTCGTAGTCGTATTCTTCGAGTTTTAGTCTCCATCTAATTAGTTTTGAGTTCGGTTCTTTGAGAGAAAACAGCCATGTTAACGGTTTATGGTCCGTTACTATTTTAAATTTTCGTCCGAATAAATACGGTCTGAAGTATTTGACTGTCCATACTATTGCGAGTAATTCTTTCTCTATGGTAGCATAATTTTGTTCGGTTGCTGTAAGAGTTCTACTGGCATAGCAAATTGGTAGGTCTTTTCCAATTTCTCCTTGTGATAATATTCCTCCTAATGCAAAGTTGCTTGCGTCGGTTGTTATTATGAAAGGTCGGTTAAAATCTGGATGTTGTAATAATGGTTCATCCATTAGTGTGAGCTTTGCTTTTTCGAAACTATTGATATACATAGGATCTTGTATATTGATTTTTTCATTTTTTCTCAAGAATTTTGTCATTGGTTTTGTTAAATTAGAAAAATTTTTAATGAATTTTCTATAATATCCTAGAAGTCCTAAGAAACTTTTTATTTGCTTTTCCGTTTTAGGTAACGGGAATTTCTTTATTGCTTCTATTTTCTTTGGATTGGGTTTTACGCCATCTGGTGTTACGATGTGTCCCAAGAATTCTACTTCTTTTTGTAGGAATTCGGATTTGTCAAGCTGAATTTTGAGATTAGCCTGTTCCAATTTTTTGAATACTTTTGTGAGACTTTCCATATGCTCTTGAAGTGATGTTGAAAAGATGATGATGTCATCCATGTAGCATAAGCATATTTTTCCCTGTAAATCTCCTAAAACGTTGTCCATCACACGTTGGAATGTGCTTGGTGCGTTTTTAAGGCCAAACGGCATTCTTACGAATTCGTAGTGTCCGAATTCAACCGAGAAAGCTGTTTTAGGTTGATCTTTAGGATTTACCTCGATTTGATGGAATCCGCTTGCTAGGTCCAATGTTGTGAAATATTGGCTTTTCCCCAGTTTATCCAATATATCCGTTATATTGGGTATAGGGTACTTGTCATCTATGGTTTTCTCGTTCAATTTCCTGTAGTCGGTGACCATACGCCATTTAATTTTTCCACTGGCATCTGCTTTTTTTGGTACTATCCATATGGGTGATGACCATGGTGAGTAACTTGGTTTGATGACTCCTTGTTCCAACATTTTCATTACTTGTTGTTCTACTTCCGTTTTATGTATGTGCGGGTATCTGTATGTTTTTGTAAACACCGGTTTTTCGTCTTTGAGGTTGATTTCGTGTTTTATGTGGTTGGTAAACGTAAGTTGTTGGTTTTCCTTGAAGAATATATGTTCGTATTTCTTACATATTTTAATTAGGTTTTGTTTTTCTTCTTCATTGAGGTGTTCCATCCTTATGAGTTGTTGTATATTCTCCGTTGTCGAGTCTATACTTGCAAAATTTACTTCGTGTGTAGCTAAGGTGTTTGTTAGAGGTTTGCCTTCCAATGGGTGTTCTATTGAGAATAACTGAGTTCTTGGAGAATAATTTATGACTTCTGAGGTAATATAATAGTTTGTACTCTTGTATATTCCTTCAGGGATTATTAAACCATTTTGTAGTTTGTGTGGTTCTATGTATATGTCTCCGTTTTTTATTGTTGTTGGAATACGTACTGTTGTTTTACTTCTGGGTAGTATCCTGTGTGTTTTTGAAGTCAAATTGTGTTTAAATTGTAATGGGATAGTGATTTTGGGTGTGCTTAATTGATCGTTAATGATGTTGATATTTGCTTGCAATTTTTTCAATATATCAATTCCTAGTAGTCCGTCAAAATATTTGTGAAATTTAAATAATAAAAATTGTAAAGGTGTGTCGTTTTTAAATTCGTCTATTATGATTTCGGCTTGTTTACTTAGATTGGTGTAATTAAACAAAGTTGATATTTTTACGGGTTCTATGTGTTTTATTTGATTTTTCAAGGCTATATCTGGGTTAATAAAGGATCTATTTGCTCCTGTATCTACCAGTAATTTGACGTTTTTATTATTAATTGTAATTGTTATGTATGGTAATTTAGAACCTTCTAGGTTACTATTAGAGTTATTTAACGCTAAGTATCCTGTGTCACTGATGAAGTTTGGTGAAAATCCTGTTCTTCGAGTTCAATTTCCTCCACTATTGGATTTTCTTCGATGTCTTCAAATTCTTCTCCTGTTTCGTCTGGGAAATGTTCATCCTCGAGTTGTTCGATATTATACAATCTTTGTCTTTGTATAATTTTACCTGGATTGGTTGATGATGCGGGTCTTTTTACTTGATATGTAGGTTGTTTGTATTTATCCATATTGGATGTGGTATCCATTGGTTCTGGTTTAGGCATGATTTGTCTTTGCTGTGTTGCAAAAGGTTTATGATTGTAATAAACTTGCGGGGCTTGATTATTAAATGGTTTGGGTATAGGTTTTGGACCTATTTGTGGAATTATTGGTTGAGGTATTATAGGCTGAAATGATGGATTATAATTGTGATAATTTTGATATTGTGGTGTAGACTGAGGTCTAATTCTGTATTGAGATGTTATTTGTTTCCGTTGAGGAACTTGTGGTTGTCTTAGATGTCTGAGGTTTTCTTCTCTAAGGCAAAAATCTCTTGCTTCTTGAATCGATTGAGGTTCTTTAATTCTTAGCATTGAACCTATTGGTTCGCGTGTGTGAGAAACGAATATTGCTAAACCCATTTGGTCATACCATGTCTTTTTGAAATTGATTGTATTCTCATCTTTTATTCCTCCTTGCGTGAGTGTGTTAAGTTCACACCAGCTTTTTAAATTATTTAAGGTACCCTGTACTTTTGAAAAGAATTCTTCTGTTGAATTATTTCCCTGATATAATGTGTGTAATTGTTGTATTAAAATTGTTTCGCTGCGTTTATCCGCGAAGTGTGAGATTAAATCCCTTTTTATGTCTGCCCAAGTATTTTGTGTGTTATAAGTCTGTAAACATGTTACCGCGTCGTCTGTTAGTCTGGCTTTAATATTTCGGATTATCAAATCTGTGTGAATTGATTCTGGTGGTAGTGCGTATTCAAGTACTGTGTCGATGTGTGAAATAAAATTATTTAAATCTGATCTATTGCCATTAAATATTGGTACGTCTTTGATTAATTTTGAAATTCTAATGGTTTTTGTCATTACATCCTCCATTTTTAATTGTACTTGTTTGTCTTGTGTAATTTTGATTTTTTCTAATTGATTTGTTAGTCTATCTATTTCTAGATTTAATGATTTCTTGTTTTGCCCAATTTTGACTTTTCTAATGCAATATGTTCTTGATTTTTTTTTTTTAGATGGTTATATATTATTTTTATTTACAACAACAAAAAAATTTGTGGAAGATAAGAATTCAATTTTTTTTTTTTATATATTTATGTTATATAGTTATATATTATTTTGATGTACAACAACAACAAAAAAAAAGAATGTGTGAAAAATAAGAAAAAAAAATTTCTTTATATAAATATTTATAACGATGGTTATATATTATTTTGATGTACAACAAAAAAAAATTTGTGGAATTTTTATTTAATTTATTTGGAAGGGTTCACTAATTCACTTTACTTACAAGAATAATAACTGGATTGTCATCATTTTTACTTCCGGATGCCAATTATGTCGAATTATTTTTTCGCCGTGTTTTAATTTTCACTGTTCGAGTACTCTCGCTCGGTCGAGTTTTTATTTTGTTTTATTAATATTACGTATTACCTTGGGTAGGGTACGTAATTTTCTCAGGAAAAAAAAATTTTAATTATGTACTTTTGATTGTACGTAACGTTAATTTTATTATTAGATCGATAATCTGTCGAACTATTTTATTATGAAACGTTCAGGTATTTATATTATGGTTACCATATACTGTGGTACCCGTAATAAATGTTAATGAAATACCCTTTGTGATAAACCGTCACTTTGAATATTAATCACTAAGATTTACTCGTAAACACTTTTTATTAGCACTATTTCTCGATATACTGTCGAGATGTTTTTCTTGCGAAAAACCACTAAACAAAGAATTTACACTTTTAAACGTAGGAATGCAATTTGAAAATTGCTATTACCGTGAATTATCAACTGCGCCAATTATGGTTTCTTCAATGAAACTCTTTTATTTTTATATTTTTATAGGTTTATTAACCATTTATTTATTTTATTTTGATTTTACAATAACTTATCTATTGAATTTTGTGAATATTAATGAACAATGTGTTATATTTTTGTTAGTTTATATAGTTTTTTAAAGTGCTTATCTGTATTTTTTGGAATAATAAAGTTAGTTTTTTGTTATTGTAAAATGTGCATTATTCATGCTGATTATTGTTATTATTAATATGATATCTTTGATTATATTATGCTGATCTCGATGAGAGCAAGCATTATTAGTTTGTTTATTTAAGATATTTTGATCGTATACATTATATATACAATGTATATACATTATATATTTGTCATCAACAATATCTTTAGAAGTCCGATATCGTTGTTTTTGACTTGGCTTCCGGTTGCTTGTCATCCGGTAGCGTGACATGCGTTACATGTAACTACGCTACCCCCAACAGCTCTAAAAAGCTGTTAAGGCCATAAATGACGCAGTACATTATAGTTTAGAAAGCCCAAACATTTTACTGAAAATCTGAGTTACAGTAAAAAGAGGATATCAAATTCTCACCAGCTGAACTACAATAGTTTATGGATAAACCATCAGCTACTTGGTGAGTGCTTTATCCAAAAACCTCTTTCAACACAACCAACCAGCGACACAGATTCCCACAGACACTAGTATTCCCAAGTACAGGACAATCCAAATATAATGCTATGTTTGTCTCGAAATCTTTGGACAACTGCGTGATTATGTTTTTATGAGGGTTAATAAAGTTCGCAGGAATTAACTCCACCATACGAATTAACTCCACCATACGAAGGTTCCTCTCCGTATAGCTAATCAATTGGTTCTTACATAGGAATCATTACATTCGAACCACTCCTTTACAATCAAATCTCAATCTCCACTTTTTATAATCTAATTGTGTACGTCATATGAAAACTTGCCACAGTGCGTTAACTTTGAAATCTTATTGCGAACATCATATCGCATCCTTTAATGTATCGTATAACAATATAAGTTATCTATAAGTTGTATAATAGTATAAGTTATCACAAAAATCTGGTTGGGATAAACAAATGCTCGATGTTATTATCAAGCGACTACCATTATCAAAATCGATTTGAATTTATCCATTTTTCACCTGATTTCTCATCATTTCGTAATGGTTTACATTATTTTGGAAATTGTAAGCAAATTTATCGTATCCAGTCGCATTAATTTTGCTAAAAACTTCACACCGGTTTTGATTGTTTATTTTACTGATTACTAATTGGAATTTGTTTTATTGTAATATAAATACAAATTCTGATTTCTCTGCGGTTGTTTCGTTTCCGATAAGCCGATAATAAATCACACGAAATGACATATTCTGAAAATCGATTCCTGTTCCTGTTTTCCTATTTAAAAAAAAACTTTTGTTGAAATATAATAATTCCATATTTGCCATTTCACCGATTCCAAAGTATTATTCTTCTTAAGTTAAATAAATTAAAGTAGAAATATTCTTAAAACGAATCGTGTGTACGTTTTGAAGAAACGTCGTTATTTATTTGATTTTTTATTTTAAATTTAGGTTAGTTTTTATTTTTACCGTTTGCCATTTTACCACCCAAGACAATAAATTGTATAATAAATGAAATGAAAAATGAATCTACAAAATTACACATCCAATGATGAAAAATATTTATATTCCCCTTCAGAAACAAAAGAAAAGGCAAACAATTTTATTGTACCCAAGAGGTGAGATTTTCATCGTGATTTCTTTCCGTTTTTTTTTTTTTTTTGGGGTAACCAATTTTCATTTTCCTCGTTTATCGCATTTTGCAATTTTCCGTGTTTTTATTATTATTACGTTACGTTGTATTTGGTAACGATGATTAACCGACATTTTCTTAAATTTTTTGATATGTATAACTGCTGTCTGTATATTCATTTATTTTATTATTTAAATCTTTTTTATATCAGCCATAATGTAAAAAAGAAAATGTCATCCACAACCTCCAATGCATTTTCCATATTGGTGCATATTGCAATTCAATATTTGAATTTAATAATTTTGAAACGCAAATGTTAAAATGTTCTGTATTAATCACACATAATACAGGTGAAACCCCTGCATGAATTGGTATACATTGGTGAATACGTGCAACCAAAAATTTTCGTAGCAGATAGTTTCAGATTGAATCTAGATCTATACCGTTCCTGACACTTTTACACAATTCCCGTGTTTTTCTCTAAATTCAAACTGATAAGCTTTTCAAGAAGCACGATTTCGAAAAGTTTTCACTCCATTGAAGGTCCCAAACATTTCAAAAATACATATATAATTTATACAGTTGGTTCATCCCAGGATTTTTTCCCCAAACTTTTTCATCAGCAAAAAATATACAGTTGGTACCAAAATACTCACCCCAGACTTTTTTAATATGTAAAATAAAGTCTTCTGGGCAAGTCGTTAAAAGGACGGCTATTTTCTCTTTGCGATTAAGTTAAAGACCCTGTTAGCAACCATTACGCCAGCATTGATAATTTTGTGACCGTTGAAATTACCGCAATATTAATGGTATGTAGTGCCTTTGCCAACTTTTCTAAGAAAGCTAAAACCAAGCCAAAATATTTGGCCAAGCTTTTGTAGGGTCGGCTATTTTCTCATATCAATTGAGTTTGGAACCTTGTTGGAGGCTACCACTGTGCCAGCGTCATTATATTTATGTATGTATTTATGTCCCAATAAGAAAATGACATTTTATTATTTGATTAATTTTACTTTATTGACCAATTATCTGACATCTAGCGAAATATTTTCATAGTTATGTATGTGTAAAGTGAATAAATTATAAATATCCTAGGCACTTTCATGTTTAAAAATATGTTGATCGATATTGATTATCGGCTGCACTTAGAAGAAATTTCCAATTTTATAAAAACAAATAACAATGATATTTAACATGTAAGTAAACCCTTTCAAATACCTATATGTAACTTATAATTCAACATTGTTCCTAAAAAAAATGTTACATAAAATAATAAAATGGAATACAAAAGCCGTCCCTACAAAATCATGGTAAAACGATTTATTATTCGATTTAAGTTTTCTTTGAAAAGTTGGCAAAGGCAAAGGCGTAACATTTATTTATTTTGCAGAAATTCCACCGGTCAAAAAATATCAATGCTAGCACAGTGGTGTCCAAAAAGGCCCAAACTTAATCGCTATGCGAAAATAACCGACCTTACAAAAGCTTGGCCATACGATTTTTTTTTTCGTATTTAGTTTTCAATGAAAATTTGGCAATGGCACCAAAATTATTTATTTGTATTTATTTCTACAAATGCTTCTCCATACGAGTTTTGTTTCGAATTTAGTTTTCTTCGAAAGACAAGGCGCCACACATTTATTTATTTTGCGGGAATTTAACAGAGTCCTTAACTTAATCGCAAACAGAAAATAGACGTCCTGTTCGTTCAACAACGTTCTTTTCCACCAAATAAATTTTACATATTAAAAAAATCTTGGATGAGTATTTTGGTGCCAACTGTATATTTTTTATTGACGATATAGTCTGGGATAGTAAAAAATTTAGGGATGAACCAACTGTATAAATTATATATGTATTTTTAAAAAGTCTAGGATGGATTATTTACGCTTGTGGCGTTAGTAATTTTAAAATATCCTGGGATGAAATCAATCCAAGTTGTACATAAATTTTGAAAGTCATAGTTGAACAGTAAAATCAAATTCTAGTGGTTCTTCATTATCTCTTACTACTACCTCAGTTGCTCAAAATATGATTTCTCCAAGAGTCGAAAAGGTTTGTTTCTGTCATTTCGATGTAGAAATTCAGGGTAAATACATTTATCATTCACAGGAAATTCAACCGGGTTTCTATACAGTGGTCTAATTCTGTAAAAACAAGATAATGTGAAAAAACGAAACAGTCAAAAAGTTTACACAAAAAAAATTTACACAGTTTCTATCTTATTTAGGTTAAATGGTATTCTATAAAACAAAGTAGTCAGCGTGTAAATTTTTTCTTGCTGAATAATTTTATCGTGTCTAAAACCACTTTGACGTTTTATTAGTGTTTCGTTTCATAATAAAATATAAAGAGTAACAAGAACAAACATGGTTTTTTTTATTCGGCACTAGCCCGCCTTCTTCGTGAAATTTTAGTTTTAAATTTTAAAATCCGTGGAAACGAACTACACAATAGAAATTGTATATGTAATTTATTGTCGTTTAATATTTTACCCATTTTTTAATTTATCTTGGTGTACAGTTATAGAATACCATTTTGGTATGAAAACGTGTAAAGTACTGAAGTATTTTCGAGTTTTCACGTTATCTTATTCGTTATAGAATTAGGCTACAGCAAATACTATTCTACATATAACTTCCAAATCTTCTTATATTAGGATTATAAATATAATAACACATATCCTATTGATATGTATAAGCAAGTCTAAAATCATTCCTCAACCAATAGATCAATTTCATGTATTTTACCAATGTATCAATTCTTGGTGTATGGTTTATTAGACAACAGATTAAATTTATTAGAAGATAATCTTGATTTTGACGGTTTGAATTAAGGTGAAAAAACTAAAATGTTGAACATATGTCATCGTTTCAATCACGTCTTTCATTTACCAGGAGATACTCTCTCAACTTCATGAAAAAGATGGTGTTCATGGAATCAATGGAATATTACTACGAAATTCACGTCCGACGAATATAAAACCCTATCGTTTACCACAATTCACTAAATAAGAAATAAACAATCAAGTCGATAAAATGTTAAAGAGCGAAATAATTGAACCAAGCTTTAGTCTTTGGAGTTTCCTTTAATTGATAATATCTAAAAAGTATAGTCATGTAAACCAAAAGCGCTGGAGAGTAATAGTCGATTTTCGACGTCTAAATGATATCACAATTAGCGATGTATTTTCCCTACCTAACATAGCAGCCAAGTTGATCTAATAACTTGGAAAGTGTATTTACTTCTCGACTTTGGATCTCGCTGAAAGGTATTATCAAATACCACATAAATCTAGCTTGATACATTTCCAAGGTTAAATTCTAAAAGTATTCTCAAATTTTTATTAAAAAGTTCTCTGTCAGCCGGAAGTGTTCGCCTAGAATATGGCTGTTGGTATATTAACTTTTCCGTTTAAAATTTTGTCTCCAAATGCGCTATTTTGTAAAATTCCACCATCACTCTGGCTTCCATATGTGCCAACATTAACAGCCGAAAATAAATAATTACTGTCGCACGTAGCTAACAGGACGATACTATGATTATTCTTATAATTTACTACTGTGATAATTCTTCGAATCATATTAAGCAAATTTTTAAATTCTCTAAATTCACTTAATATATGTTAATAAATGAAATACAACACTAAACAAAAAACAGCATTTTTAAGTTACATTACTTTAGGCAATGTCGCCGTAAATATGTATAGCCAAAGAACGTCTTTAATGGTCTCCCTATAAATAAGTTTTTACATTAATGGATAATTTTATTAATTCTCACGGTACCAAATGAGTATTCTAAAACTTCATTATTAAAGATAATGGCAGTGATAATTTTGTCATAAAAAAATTGAGCTGCAGGAGAGATCAACGGCATCAACTAAATCTGAAATGTTTCCTAAACTAACAAACTTTTAATAGTTGGAATATTTTAAATTTGGTTTAGGACTTGTCCCAAAAAGGAATACAATTGCTAAATATAAAATGACCTAACCAATTCCTTTTTTTTATTTTTTTTTACCGAGCAAATAGCGATGTGGTTAAAGTTGTGACGTTTGGATCGGGAGGTACCGGGTTCGAATCACAAGAGAGGCGGGATGCAAAAGGGGTTTTTCATCTCCCGATTACGATCGGTGATTAAATTGAAAACATCTATGACCATCTGTTGGAATGTAGAACAACTCATGGCCCGACCCATCTTCCATGTCACTGTACAGGGTGACATGGAGCTATGCAATGCGCAGGTGGTAATTAGGTGGTTATTTTTTTTAATGTAGTGGTATGGTATTTACGGTCTTGCGACTACCAATTACAAAAAGAGAGGCTTAATTGGTTCAACAAACGATCTCAAATGGAGAGGGAGAGATTTCTAACGGGTAGAAATTGGTATAACAAGATGATTTTTTTTATGACACGCGGTTCAGTTTTTTTAGTTGGTTGGTTTGGAGGAATAAAGTCCAAGACAATCATGTTATTTGAAAAATAATTTTTCTATATTTTTATATTAAACTTAAATTATATTGTTGAATGAAAGAGTTCGAGAAAATAGAGTTCTTATAGGTAAGGTAAAATTTTAACAAACATACATCGTACAAAATATTTCTTGGAACAAAATAATTTATAGAAATAAATTATATCGAATTTTTCTCTTGGTTCTACCCATTTTGATCAGGCCAGAGTCAACATCTCTGGGATTGACCGAAATTGGTATTTTAAATTTTGAGTGTTAACAAATAATTATATTCGTATAAGATTTCTTTGATTCTTATGCAATATATGAATATTGATGTATGAATTAGTACAAATGCTACATCCAATACACAAACCAATTTTATCGAATATTCAATTTTAATTATTTAACTTGTAGCAATATACACTTACATTATTTATATCGATAATTGTTTTAATAAAGGAAACTAAATAAATGTTTCATACTACAACAACAAATAAAACAAAAACAACAGTATACTAGTTTCAATATTCTCCACTAGATGGCAATTAACTGCAATAAAATAAAACATTATAATAATTGATTTTGAAACACTGAATTGTATTCTAAATTACTCATTATCTTTTGAGCAGATAAATTCAAGTTCCACTGTCCGTGGCAGATAATGGAGTATTATATTAACAATATTACAACTTACATCGAAGACTGTTTTTGTAATAACTTCTTTCGATGGAAAATTTAAATATAAGTTACTCCTTGTAACATAACTATTGTTATAACTAGTACCACCTTCCACTAAGTTCGCTATGTACCGATTAAATTTATTTGATGAATTTCGGAAAACCTGTTTATAATATTCGGTATCTACATCTAAACTATAAAAAATTGAATGCGCATGTATTAAATACTGTGAGGTGATTCTCATCTTCAGTCACATGTGAATGTTCATTTTAAAGGTTGTCCATATTAACATTTTTGAAGAAAAGCTCTGTGTTATTTTCTACTGCTCTAAATAAAATTTTAGGTTTAAGAGTTCTTTTCTAGCGTTCTGTGTTCCTCGTTTTGGTTAATATTGACATTTTGGTTATGTTGACTCTCAGTGCTACTTAAATCTCCATCACAATTTGCTGTCATTTTTATTTGATTTGGTGAGGTTCTGCAAGTTGGATTGGTCGCTTGTATTATTTCCTGTCAATAATATTTTGGAGCCCTATCGTTCTATAACCCCTAGCCCTAAATTTTTAGGAATTTTATTATTTCTATCCTCATTGCGAATATCATCTGGCTCTAGCTCCGTACTTGCAATTTGACGATTTAATTTATTTTTTTTTGCCTTTCGTTTTGGTCGACTTTGTGAAACTTCTATTGATTGGTATAATAATGAAGTTTTCGTGTTCATCGTATCGACAAATCTTCCTATTTTTAAATATTGCTGGTCAAGGTACTGGTTTCTAACTATATTGAACCAGCTCTCGGAATTGGAATTTTAAATGCGTCCCTCTAATCCCATAATGATTGAAAAAACAAGTAGACCAGAAAGGCAAAAATGCAATATATTTTTGTATTATAAACAAAACGAAATCTGGATAATCATTTGCTACTTGTTTTAAAGTTGGTGCCATTGTACTTTCCAGGTAATCGTTGTAAAACCCTAATTCTTGGAAAAAATAATTTAAACATGTTTCTACTTTCTCAATACAGCAATGGTGACATAACTGCTGTCAGACTAGAGGTTGGTTAAATTAAATTATATTTTTTATATTAATAAATTAAATTATTTAATTAGAAAAAAATGTATACTGTGGCAAAATATGACCTTATTTCTAAACCAGTCCACCATTAACAACCTTGCGATTTCAGTTTGTTTCGTCGTGCAAATTTTTACTTGTTGTTATTTTTCTCTCTCGTAAGTGAAATTAAGTGTTTCAGGATGAGATAATTTACCCGTTTTAGACGAGGATGTAGCAGTAATAGTATGTGGTCAACATAAGGTAAGTATCATTGCCTGCATCAATTTCTCTTTTCAGGTTACACCCAAACATGGCATTTTTCTGTTCATACGGCGGTAAAAGCTAGATTTACTAAACATTTGAAAACACTACCCCTTCCCCCCATCACTGAGTCACAGCTGACAACTAACAACCGCTATCAAATTCGTTTAGTAAATAAGAAATAATTTTCTGTTATCGATCTCAAAGTATTTTTCCTGTTAGTGTTTTTGACCAACTTACGGCACCGAAGATCGTTACAATGTGTAAATTGAAACAATAAAATTTGTTAGCGATACAAGTGGCGATTATTTCACATTATGAATATTTTACTCACTGTACTCTCGACTCAACAACATTATATGATAATAATAAAACAGTTATTGTTATGTCGTCGAGTATATCTTTTTATATTCAACCATTTAAATTTACGTACTATGTACTATAATTACAACAAAAAAATTAAATATAAATTTTAAAAAACAACAAAATCTAGAATGAAAATTCTGTACACATTTAATAACCAAATTATTTCCTTCCTCGGATTTTCGCTCAACTCGTATAGCAGAAATAAAATGAAACATCTGGTTTATTGTTGGATACAACAACTTTTTGGATAAAATTTTAAAAGAAAAAAATCCTGAAAGATTTATTAATGTTCAAATAATTTTACACAGAAGTGAAAATACATATTAACGGAAAAAAAATTCACTCTCTGTTCATTTACAAGTACGTACATACAACGTATATTTATTATAAGGAAAAAAACTTTGGCTTTAACAAGTAATTAAATTTAAATTTAAAACGGTTTTCCAACTCAAAATTTGCATTAAATTGTAAAGTAAACCGAATTATAACTTCTTTTCAGTTTACAAAATAATTTAATAAATTCTCTTGAATATCATTGATTTTTTAAGGAGCTGTAACATATCTCCACATAGGGCAACTCAAATTTTGAATCTATGATGGACGACATCTCATTCAAAATGTATTGCTTTTAAAATTGTTTAGTTTCAAAATGTTAAATAAAACAGTTGTTTATATTAAAATGCTAGATTACTTTGAATGGCCTTTCGTCATAAAAATAAATTGTAGTTAATGATATTGATGTACCACTAAAAGATTCTATTTTAAAATAGAAAATACTATTTACAAATAGAAAATGGAATTTAGTTTTGTCTGTTCTAACTTGTAAATATTTTTTTCAGGTCGAAAAAAAAATACAATTTTTAATTAATTAAAAATCAATTAGAAACTGTTCTGAATTTTTTAACTGACAAATCGTATTGGTTAATCGATTTAGTTGTAGACCTAGATTTTGTCTAAACAATGTGCTGCGAGAATTCCTATGAAAAAAACATTTTAAGGTATAAAATATCGAAAATTTGTTTAATTTCATCATTAATTCCATCTTCATTATCTTTCGTTGTTTTTAACGTCGGTCGGTTCTATCAATGTTGAAGTTCATTTGGGGTAAAAATGGCCCCTGCATTTTCACCTCATATTTATACCAAATATTATAGTTTTTGAATATTCCCAAATAGGTTTTTATAATTGTCTCGACTGTTCTAGGCGCAAATATTTAGTACCAGAGATGTCGCCATGGTCGTACCAATATTAATGATGTAACCTCCAATGATTTCAACTGAAAGAGAACGAACCATCGAATGATGGGTCAAATCATTCAACCACTTTAAATCAATAGCGACACGCCAATTCTATTTCCATTGACTGACTTTTTGGGAACTTCAATTATTCAATTTTTTTCATTGGCGAGCTTGTTTCGTTACCTAACATATTGGAAGTTCTCGACCAACTTGGCAATACACAGTACTTCAGTACTTCTGATCTATCCAACGGTTATTACCAAGTGCTTACGGTTCACGCTCGCTGATTGTGAAAAAACTGCATTTAGTACCAACACTGGACATTACCAGTTTTTAAAGATGCCTTTTGGCTTAAAGAGAGTTCCAGCTACCTTCCAGAGGCTTATGAATACTGGACTAAATGGAATTAAATATTTTGTTTACCTTGATGATATAATGATCTATGGAAAAAATATTCTAAAACACACCGAAAGATTGTCTGAATTATTCTAATGCATACGGCATGTAATTTTCTACGTAAGAAAGTAACCTATCTAGGACATATCATTTCTGCTACTGTAATAAAGCTAGATCAGCTCAAAGTAACAGCGATTCAAAATTATCCGACCCCAAACGATACTAAATCGATTAAATTTTCACAAATTGAAACCTTTTTACTGCACTCGAAAAGTTCATAATTTCTATAGATGCTAGTGATGTTGGTATATGTGCCGTTTTATATCAATTTATGGATACTGATGTTTATTAACCAATCGTATGTGCTAGTCGTACAGAAGTACTCGCTTTAATGTTTGGAGCGTAAATCATTTGGGTCCATATACGGTAATAATTTGGCTGTGGAAAGTTAGTAATCTGACATCTCGTTTATTGAAATGTAGAATTAAGCTTGATGAATATCCGTACAAAATTATCCACAAGGCTGGATCGAGAAATTGTAGTTACTGATGCCTTAAGTCGGACCGTTTCAGATAGTATTTCTTATGGAAATAATGCTAATGCTAATATATACGTACTAACTCGAGCACGGGGGAAACGAAAACTGCAAACATTTACTAATTCAATTCCATTAAATCAGGAATCCATTGTACCAAACCCTAACAATTCACTTCAGTCAATTCAAGAAACCTTAATACCTGAACTTTCAAATTCAATTCAACCAAATTAGAAAACCGTATTATCAGAACCTGAACTTTCCTCTGTTAACAAAACGATTAAAACACTGGAAAACTACGACGACATCCAATATGTGATCGGAGAATTTCACATATTGGATATTCAGTCCAATTTTGTAAAAAGTTTATTAAAACTCACGGAAATACAACAAATTTAAACATTCATCTGACAAATAAGCACAAAGAAGTTTATCAACTCGAAATAAAAAAAATATTGTTATTGTTAATGAAACTGTCGAACAGTATCAAGAACAACAACACCAATAGACACATATTATATACTAATGATGATGATGATTCTTCTAATAACATTAAAAAAGAATTTTGTATTTTACAAAAATGTTTAGAAGAACTGGAATCTGAAAGATTTAAATGAGACCAAAAAAAAAAATTATTTCCGGCTGCCCTAGCTCAAGTCGTTCTTCTTCGTCGGCTGATTTTATAAATCTTAGTGAATTTAGCGATGATTTTTCATTATCAAACTCAAACATCAAAGACAAATTTTCAAATTATCATCAAGTCATAATAAACGTATTTCTATTAAGGTGCAACAGCCACATATTGACTCTGTTTTAAAAAATATGATCAGTTTTGAAAATTACCTCCAAAAGCATCACAAATTACTAGCGCTATTTTGTAGATGATAGCAACAGATAATTTATCATTAAAGACTTCTGAAAAAGAAGGGTTTTTATATTTAATGAGACAAATTGCTCCACTATATAAAGTTCCTGGAAGAAAAGGTATAACCAAGGCCAGGGTTGTCGATTTCCAAAAAAGAAAAGTAGAAAATATCGTATACCAATAGGAGTATTTGAAGAAGGAGAGGAGTATATGAAAAAAAATATTTTTTCGTTGTTTCATATGTAGTTTATTTAAAACAAAAATAAAATATATTATTTTACTTTACTTCATTAATAAAAAAATAAGGAAGTCCAATTCACAATAAAATAAAATTCAAATATGTAAATAAATGACAAATTAGGAAATCAGTTCATATATATAATAATTTGTTATGAAATACACAATAAACATTATTTATTGTATTCACTTATCAGTTCGTTTGAAGGATTCGATTGACTTGCATCGGTTCCGTCCAATCGCGCCATAAGAATAGCATTTACTGTTGAGGTTAACAATAAATTTGGTTGTTTATCTTTGATAAGGTTAACTTGTGGGAAACTCAAAATAGATCCTACAAAATTTCGAAGATATGGATACATTTTCTCGTTGGCAGCATTTTTCATATTGAATATACATCGCCAAAATTCTTCGAAGTTCTGCTGAATATCAACCGTTTCTTGATGAATTAAGAAGAATTCGTCATCCAAATCTTCTATATAGTTGTCATCAATCAAATTCGGAAACAACCGAATAAGTGGAGCTAGACTTTCTGCTTTTCGTTTGGGATCCTAGCACTGTACAGCCACTAAAACCTCATCTTTAAATTTAATTCGAGTGCGAATTTGATTTCAGATTTAACAAAGTTTGATAAAATTGTTAAAATAATCCTTAATAGTTGGAAGTAACTCGTGGAATCGAGGAGTCTCGTATTGGTACTCTATGTTAATTTTGTTAGTCAATTTTAAAATATATGAGATAAAATAATAATAGATCAGGTTTTCGTCGGTCATTTCCCTGTAGATGTTTTGGGCCATGTCGGCATTCGATTCTAGCTTAAAGTCAATGGTTAAGCGCAACCCATTGTTCTATAATTCGAGATGTTACATCTTCCAATGATTACCATCTGGTTGATGATATTAATAATATTTTGTGAGTTTCAACATTAAAATATGGACAAAAAATAAATAAATATTGCGAGCCAAACTTTCCAAATAAATAGGAAGTTTCTTTGCCGCGGCAGATGAGCAGAGGTGTAGCAAATGACATGTGCATCCCATGATATATAAATAATTTTGTACGCTTTTCATCAGTGTTTTTACACCATTTTTATTTTCATAACACTGGCATTATCAGACGCAAACCCAATCAAATTATTGATTGGCACTTTAACACTTTCAAAATGTTTTAAAATTTCCGTATAAATTCTTTTTGCGTCAGAATTATTTAATTTCAGGAGCCCGAAAAACCTATCCCGAACTTTTCCTAAGGCGAAATCGAAATATCGCACAACCAGAACTAAACATTTATTGACACTTACATCGGTCGTTTCATCAATAATTAATGAGAACTTTTGCTCTCGCAAATGGTTTTCGACATTATTGAAGCCTTCTTCTAGAAGGCAATTATTTGTGGTATATGTTGCTTTCGTTTTACCGCACTTTATATCTTTGGCGATTATCCGATAATCCGAAGCCACCGACTTGATCACCAAATTTAATGTTGTTATTAAGCTAAAAGCTAAATTATGTTGAAGAATAAACATAATAATACGCAGTTCCGCTATTTTAGTTTGCACAATAATTTGCCAATTTTTTTTTAAGCGTTACATTGATCTGAATCAAATATTGCTGGTTGATTTTTTAAAGATTTCATGGTGTTGTTATGAAAATCGGATTTGTCACGCCTAGCAATGTGTACAAGGTTATTGGTTAAAATCTGGTGGTATTTGCGACCATTATTTTCACTAGCCAACTATACTTTTGTATCCAAATCGGACGAAACTTTTAGATGTTGAAGCGCGTATGTTTTTTTCACCATCGCCAGCACTACTGCACAAATTGGTTATATTACATTGCTGCAAATTTGATTTGCCATAATTTGAATTGCAATCCGTTTGTTCACCAGAAATCTTACGTTTTTTAGTTTCTGTTGGTTGAGATGCTACTTCGTTTAACTTTTTTGTTGTTTCTTGAGATTCTGATGATGAACGACTGTTTCAATTTCGTTATGTACGCTTGTATTTTTGTTTAGTTTAATCAGATACTTCCATTTTTCTACGAAACTCGCAAATTATAGATATACAATGGTACAACTAATTAATGTTAATTATATAGCAATATCAAATGGCATAAAACGACAAAGAAAATTAAATATGAAATTGCCAAAATTGGTTTTAATTTGAAAATGAAAAGAACATATACGAGTACATAAATTACAAAAAAGTGACTAACAGAAAAAGACAAACAGTTTAAAAAAACTTAGAATAAATTAAAAAATGAAATCCGATTCCGACCCGAAGTTATATTGAATTAGGAGTACTTAGAATTATAGGAGTACTTTCGACAACACTGAACTAAGCTGCTTGGTAAAAAATATGATGGTCTATCTAATATTATCAAAAACAAAATGGAAAATGTTGAATATTTTACCTTTACTAGGAATAAAAGAACAGAACCATTAAACACACAAAGTTATATAGGTGTAACGGTTCATTCATTATATACTTATATGACAAACAATTGTGTCCAGCCTATAGACGAGCGCCATTCCTGGCGATGACTGATATTTAACACTTTAAAAAAATTTGTTCTGATTGTTTTCGCTTTATTTGGGAAAGATAAACATTTGCCATGTTTTGCTCATTCCACCAGACTAGTGGTGCAAGGAGCTATTGGAGACTTTTCAGAATCGAAAAACTTAATTAATAAAGTCAAAAGTATAGTACAATTTTTTAAACATAGTGTGGCAACATCTGATGGATTGAAAAAAATTCAGAAAAATGTTCCACCGCTAAGATTATTCCAAGAAATAAATACTTTAATAAAAAAGTAGGAACAGTTTTATTGAAATTCCCCAAAGGTCCAAATATGGTTACAGATAATTTGAAACAAAAGTAAAATATGTACATGTGTCCTTGAATTTTATCCAAAATTATATGAACTATTACAATAAACAATAATGTCTTTCTTCAAATCCAGTGAATAGTGGTAACCTACCGATGCTGCTGATTATTACTAGTAGAGTTAATTATATCCAGCATCGGTTGGTGGGAGCATTAAAATTATAGCTATACATTTATTTTATTATTTATTATTTTTATAATTATTTATTATTGGCCCCTGTGGTCGGGGGAAAACTCACATGTCTCGAAAATCTAAACCGCATCCGTAAAAAAAATCAAGTGATTATAAAGTCAATAAAAAGAAAAATGGATTCCGCCAAAACAACACCGGACCTCACTGAAGTACCCGGACACGTGATTTAGGATCGGCACTTGGAACGTGCAGTTACTTAGAAAACCAGGAGCATTAGAGGGCCTAATCACGTGCATGAAGGAATATCGGCTGGAACTCGTTGCTCTTCAAGAAACTCGCTGGTCTAAAAGTGGAGACCATGTGTCCCAGGGCTATACGTTGTTCTACAGTGGAGATGACCTCGGAAATCTTGGAGCTGGATTTCTTCTTGGCCCACAGGTAAAGAACGCTGTTTTGGATTTCCAAGCAGTCAATAACCGATTGTGTAAGCTTTGCTTCATGCGCCCACAGAAGTCAGCCAGCCAGTGAGAGAATGATGTACTTTGCAATAGCATGATCTTAAAGTAGCAAGCACATTCTTCCCTCACCAACACATATTCCTAGAGAATCTATGGACACATCCACTCGGAACTTCTCGCAGCCAAATTGGCCATGTGTTAGTTGCTAAAGGACGGGCCCGGAATGTGCAGGATGTGAGAACTTATCGGTCAGCAACCAACTACGTAGGCAGCGATCATCATTTGGTCGCTGCATAGCTACGATGGAAGTTTTCGTACAAGTCTGGGAACACAGCGAAACGCATGGTACGTTTCGACTGTAAAGGTCTGATAAATGAAGATCAAAAGAAACGATATCAGGATCTAGTCAGCGACAACATTGATGAACCTAGTTACCAGTCTGTCTGGGTGGTACTGAAAACATCAGTTGTCAGTGCTGCTCAACAGACTTTAGGTATAGTGAAAGTCAGACCCAAGATTGATTGGTTTGATGACGAGTGTCATCTTGCAGTTGAGCAACAAAATATAGCCCATAGTGAAGTGCAACAACGTCTTACAATCGCGAGGAAAAACAAAACTTGCAAGAAGGGCAGCTAAGCGGATTTGTAGACGGAAAGCGAGAATGGAAGGCCGAGGTTCTGAAAGTACAACAACTCATCAATGAGCGCAGTTCGCGTAATTTATTTCATGCGAGATTGAAACGAAACCCTCACCTGGAGTGAACTGCATTAATTCGGAACTCTTGATATTTGGAGGGGATACTTTGTGGAACTGTCTTTTCCACCTTATTCGATTAGTATGGCGAACCGAAGTTATGACTGACGAATGGAAAGTGGCCGCGATATGCCCGATCTTCAAGATGGTACGACTGTGTTAACGTTGAGAACAGGTTATCGACAATTTTTGCAGTTAACTCGGGTGTTCGGCAGGGAGATGCTCTGTCCCCGATACTCTTTAATCTCATGTTGGAGTACATCTTTCGTAAAACTGTTTGTTGTAGTTTTCAGCTTCACTTGGACTCCAGATCAATGAGTCCAAAACCAAATACGACTTAGCTTCTTCATATTGTCTTAGACAGTATGAAGGTCAAGCTCAGGATCGAAACCGTTGGTGCCAAATTGTTGACTCAGTAAGGGGCCAGTAATGGCTTTTAAAAACAGTTTATTATTATATATTTATTATAATTAGGAATACATAAAAGAAACTTTTTACATTTTTCATTTTAGGCCATGGAATTAGAAACAATAAGGGATATTTTACGTGTCTTAAAACCATTGGAAAGTTTTACTAAAGAAATTTTTGGAGTGCGATACGTTAACTGCAAAAAAGTGATACCGTTTCGTTCTTGTCAAACAAACAGAATACGCCTTATTGGTCATGTGAAAACCCTGATATGCCTCAAGAAACACCACTTCATCTACAAAAATAACTGTATGGTGTGGTTTTCATGCTTTTTGGTGTCTTTGGATTGTTTTTTTTGTTGATGAAAATGACCGTCACGTTACGGTCAATGGAGATCGCTACAGCGACATGCTGGAACGTTATTTGGTTGCTCAATTGCATGAGCTAGAAATTAATGAATATGTATGATATGATATGTAGTTTCAACAAGACATGCCATACAGCGGGTCTAACAATCGACATATTGAAATCTAAATTCGATGAAAGTGTTATATCCAGAAATGGTCCTGTCGATTGGCCGCCTAGATCGTGTGATTTTCTACAAATTTACCGGAAAACATATTAGATGAAAATTTAAGAGAAAAAACGACACCGTAGGATGAATATGAATGAAAATGCATTGCATAAGCTTTCACCCCAATTACCGTAGTGGTATCACTTCACACGCGACGAGTCTCTAAATTGGAACTGCCGAAATTCATGTAGTCTTTTGCGAACAACACTTTTGTCGATCTGGCTAATTAGCATTCCAAATTCTCACCAACAATTTATACACAAAAACCCGTTTGTCTGAAATTTAAAACTCGTACTTTTTGTAGTCGCTTGACAATATTTTTGTCACTTCAAAATTATGCGTGCGGACACTTTAACAGTCGCTGATCCGAGAAGCTTTGTTTCGGGTAAAAATTATTTATCGGGGTTGATGGTCAACAACTTATTCTAATCACAATGTTGTATCCACTTCATTTGCATGATGTGTAGGAAAATGACGAATACGTTGGGGATATCTTCATCAGGCGCTTCACACAATTGCCTTCATTTCTGAATGTTTTCTTTGATCGCTCTACTGAACTCGGTTTTTCTAACTCTCAGTTGCATATTGTTAGGGAATAGGCTTTTCTTTACGTCATTTAATAATAGTAAGTATTATAACTAAACCCCGGCAAAATAAAACAAAAACTATAATCTAGAAATAAATTCAGATTTATCAAAAATCTATAATCCCCACATCATATCGCACAAATTTAATCGATTTGGAATAAATCTGTTCATCAAAAAAATATTTTTTTTTGCAATATCTCTCAAAACATACAAATCCATTTTCAATTGAATTACAAATCTAATTCATCTCATTTGGCATATAACAGATATAAAAATCAAATTCAATTCTAAGAAATCTAAATTCGAATACATACATATATCAATATATTCTGTATATGTGCATACATACATACATAAATATACATATTATGTCGACGTTTTGCAATCCAAAAATGTTAATCAATATTTGGGTATTTATATACTTCTAGATACTGATTTGTGGTTACCCAAATCACGAATTTAAAATTATTTAAGGTACGTCCATACATAAAATACGAATTATACATTTACATACTCGTATATACATACATATTCAACAAGTAAGATTTTATCGTTTAGATAAAATAAAAAAATGGATCAAATTGATGAAACGATTTTGTATATAACCAAACCACATTGTGTATTGAACTTTTAATTTTTATGTTAACTTATATAAAATTTATGACACCCAGATTTTCTAATTTATATTATTATAAATAATAACTTAGTTTATATTTAATTTGGTGGTTACATTTGTAGTACGTCCATTGTCTGCCAATCCGGTGGAGATGGCCCTTAAAACAACCCTGTTCCGTAAGTATCGCCACCAAAATTCATAGCTGATCTGTTTGCATAATGATAAAACATACAGACATACGAGTATGTAGCTGATACAGTGGACTTGCAAATTAAGTTCTTTGTCATACAGTAACTAGAATTAGCAATCCACTGTAACCTTTTAATGTGTAGTTCTTTAAAATTTTTGGGTTCAACCAATATTTTATAAACCATTTGCTATAGAAACTTGACTCAATAGAAGCATAAGATAATATCAGTGGAACCATTGATTTAAACATAAAAGTCATCATCTTGGGGCTCAAATCCCAGGATTCCCCAAAACCTGTAATTTTTATGAAGTTTGCAGTCAAGGTGACTTTTACAGGAGAGCTTACTATCTGAAATGGCACCAAAGTTCTTGATGTAATGATTACTATTCGTAATCGTTCTCCCAAAAAGGAAGGTACTTAAGTTAAGACTGGTCCTATGCCCAGTAAAGATAATTAAACCAGGTTTCAACGGATTTACTTGTAGACTTTTCTCAAACCACCATGCTTCCACAATAGTTAAGACATGTTGCGTTAAGTCGGATAAGATACGCAGGTGTTTGCGGGAAATCAAATCTGTGCAATAAAGTTAAATTGCTGCAGCTTAAAAATGTTAGAAGATACCTCCTTTAGCTGAACTTATGCTATTTGACAATATGCCACAGGGAAGTACTTTTTCCATTGTGTCTTCTTTCAATCTTACAGTGACAACTTTATGCAGAGCAGTTTCACAAGGACCTACCATCTGCTTGTTGAATGTTCCTGAGTGGAAAAACACTTAAATATTGGTCTCTAATAAATTACTTGACGATCATGTCCCAAATGTAATAACTCAGCAGGAAAAATACCATCTGGTCCGCCAGACCTTATAAGAAGTAAAGGAAGAATAGACTCCAACGCAAGACATTACGATGATCAGCCAAGGAACCAATAGATAAACGGGAGTTGCAACCGAAATGTGTGTAAGCTCGGCAACATTATTCGAGTTTGATAATGTCACAACAAGGAAAATAAATAGAAAAAATCAACTCACTTCCCTATTGAAAGATGTAAAAGTTGTCCATGAAATAGACGAAAAGCATCAAGCAACACACCATTTGTAGCTCAAATTTTATTGCGTCTAGCGACAGCTACAATCTATCGTATTATTTTTTGCGGATTTGCTCAACTCTTTAAGATCAGAATTCCAGGATGGATTGTTCCGAGCATTTTGATTAGTAATAAGAGAAAAACAATTTCCAATAACCATCACAAGTGAAGATGTATATGGTCCTTATTTGACCGAATTTTTCTCGATGGGGTAAGTAAAGAAACCAGCACCCTGATTCTCTAAAAATCATGAATTGTAAAGTGATATCGCGATAAATGTAACTAGTGAAAAAGTTAACGTGTTCATTTATCTTGGCCCGCTAAAATCAGAGTGCCTTGAAGCTGCACCAGCCAAATCAGCCAACCACAACGAAATCTAGCCCATAATTTATTACAATTTTATTACAATTTATTACACCGAAGTCCCGATTTTACTATACTTGCCGTTCGCGAGAAAATCGTGGGTGAAGTAACATCAAATTGAACCTATACCGCCACTTTGTAGCTGTTGATATAATTGTAATATCGAGGTAAAACTTGGGCTAGAATTTATTACAAATTAATTACAGTTCACTGGTAAGTCGACGAAAGTTAAAATGTAATTATTTTGTGTAAAAATCATCTTATTTTAATAAAAACCTACATCAAAAAGTTAACGAAAAATACCAAAAAAAGTTGATTTTATCACCTGTAATAGTTTATTACACCAGACCGCCATCATATTTTGAATAGAACTGGGTATTATTTACAATATACGGTATACATACACCGTGTGTATAGTGGTGTATATCAAGCCCAGTTAAACTGTTACCCTTTACCACTTATGTAGAATGTTAATAAATATTTTTTAGCTTGTACCCATACATACGCTGCTCACTGCTCCATTCGAAGGAGGAATTAAAATGTAGGTATCGCGAAAATCTGACATAAGCTCATTTTAAGCTTTTTATTAATGAGTTATTGGTTTTGTTAATAGTTAAAAGAACTATGAATTTAGTAATTATATTAATAAGGCATCAAACGTATACTGTAAATATAGTGATTAACAGCTACAGTGAGTGGAATTTGGGAGCAGCTTGTAAACGTCTCGGCATTGAGCTCACTAAGTTTTGGGTAAGCTTCGGTTCAATTTTCCCCCATTCTTCTTCTAGAACACGCTTGAGCTGTATTTTACTCTGGATATTTTGTTTCCTTACCCTTCTATCTAGCTCTTCCCATAAATTTTCGATCGGATTAATATCCGGTGATTGAGGTGGTGTCTCTAAAACTTTTGGGCATTTATATAACAAATAGCACTTAACTACGTGAGCTTTATGTTTGGGATCGTTGTAAAAACTAAAACAATCAGATATTCCCAGTTTTTCAGTGCTGTTCTTCAAATTATCACGTAAAATTCCTAAAGATACATTTTTATCAATTATCCCATCAATAAAAACCAGATTTCCGACCCCACTAGCAGCCATACAACCCCAAACTAACACAGAGCACCCTCCGTGTTTTACTGTCGATGTAATATTTTTAATATTTAGTTCGTCAATCGCCTTTCTCAACACTTTCCACTTTCCATTACAACCGTAAACATTAAATTTACTTTCATCAGTAAATAACACTGTATTCCTAAATGATCGACTCTTATTCAAATGCACTTTGCAAAAATCCACATGTTTTTTTCTGTTAACATCGTTTATAAAAGGTTTCTTCCTTGTTGTTCGGCCATGATATCCATTACTTCGAATTACATTTTTAATTGAATCTACCTTAGTAAGCTTAGTTGTTAATTTAGGAGCACTAATCTTCGGATTTTCCTGTATTTCTGAGGTACTGATTCGATTCTATCCTCCGTTAACTGTACTTTTACTAATATTTAAAATTTGTCTAATTTCCCGGATTGTTTTCTTTTTTTCATAATGAAATATGATTAATTGCCTTTGATTGAAAGAAGTATTTTTGTTTGTTCTCCCCATTGAACTTTCTTGTGGTAATTATTGCACAAATAACAATTTCAAACTAAGTGTGTGTGCCAATCGAAGTTAAAAAGTTAAATATTTTAATTGTGGTGAAACATAAAAAAATTTCTGCACTTTTTAACCGGTTTGCTGTGCCAATTGGAACCAGTTAAAATTTATGACGTTTAACAATTTTTGATGTCGGCGCACTTTCGTGATTTTATAATTTCATTATAATATAAGATTCTTGAATTAAAATAAAGTTGAAATCGTATAGGTATAGACATTAAAATAAGCAAAGGTTTTACAAAATATTTGCCTAATTTGTTTAAATTATACAAAAATTTAATTGAGGTTCTGTCAAAGTACCAAAAAAAAACTTGAATTTTATGCGTACAAAATATTTACAAGTTGGCGTGATCAAAAATTCCGAGACCAGTGCTGGGATGTTCTAGCATCACTTCGATTCGCTTCGATAGATATTTGTGTCTCTTTTTTTACGAACAAAATTGTATTCTATTTCGCAATTTATATTGTGATCATAGCCTACTCGATTCTATTTCTATAAATTCATTCGATAAAATATCACCAATATTTTTATTTTCGATGGCAAGTGAAAAAAGGAAAAAGAGACAGTTTGCAAGTTTATTCTAAGAAAGGGACATTGTGTACATAACCAACAAAATAATTTATTCCCATCAAACAAATAAACCAAAAGAAGACAACATCAATGAATTTTAAAAAAATGGAACAAGCATAATGATCATAAAACAACGCAAAAAACGAGAAAAAATATATGAACACAATTTTTTATTTCATCGCAACAACAAAAAGTAATCGCATAAAAAATAATATTGAGAGCGTGATCAAATTGTCCCTCTCCTAATCCTAATTGACATATTGTATATAAATTATGTAACATTTTGTAACCTTCAAAACAAAACACAACATTTTATCATTTATTTGATCGATACGATCAATATTTTTATTTTGGTTTAATGAGAAATTTCCCAGCGTTTATCCGATTAATCTCCTAAATTTTAATTTATCGTAGTTATCATAATTTTTATACATATTTTTCGATGTTTAGATTTTGAATCGAACTATTTTATTTCTGTGTTGGAGTGAATGCAGTATATTGAAAGAGAGTATTAGAATGTATCAGATATATCAAATTTAAAACGCAAATAAACTAAATTTTTTTTTTTTTTTAATTTTATTTAAATATTTTAAATAAACAATTATTACAATCTAGTCACCTGGACTAATGAGAAATTTTATTCTAACTTAATTTACTATGTTGTATTAATCTATGGCTTCTTCCCACTGGTGTTCCATAGTGTCTGATAAATTGAATTAAACCACATCGTTATTGTGGATTTTACATCAGCATTACGCTGTTTACACTAGCAATTACACCAGCTCAAAAGGTTTAGTTCGTTTAAGCCTGCGTACAATATCTGTGTTGTTTAACAGCTTAGTTGCCTCAGTGTTAACATGTTGTTCGAGCCTTTGCCTATGTCTCATTGCATTTTTTTTGGATTTCCTTTGAAACAGTGTCCACTTTAAGGTCCCTATGGAGGTCTCTGTTTCTAACATACCATGGTGCATCAACGATGTTCCTTAATACTTTGTTTTGAAATCTTTGGATGATTTCCACGTTGCTCTGTTTGGTACAACCCCAAAGTTGGATACCATAAGTCCAAATCGGTTTTAATATTTGTTTATATAATAGAAGTTTGTTGTATGTTGATAGAGCGGAGCTCCTTCCTATCAGCCAATACATCTTTCTATATTTAAGCCCCAGTTCTTCACTTTTCTTTTTGACGTGTGCTTTCCATCGTAGTTTTGCATCTAGTGTCATGCCAAGATACTTAGCCGTGTTGGCATACGGTATTATTGCTTGATTAATTGTAACCGGAATATGTTCGAGTCGTTTGTTTGTAAAATTAATGTGAACTGATTTAGTTTCGTTAAGTTTAATTCGCCATCTTTTGGTCCAGTTATGTACTTGAGTAATAGCTAACTGTAAACAATGAGTTGATTCTTCGTTGCTATCTCCAACAGCTAAGATTGCCGTGTCATCAGCAAATGTCGCCACAGTGCTGTTTTCTAATACAGGGAGATCATTAGTGTACAATAGGTATAGGACAGGACCTAACACACTGCCCTGCGGTACTCCTGCCTTGATTTCTTTCAATCCAGAATAGGAATCGTCTAATTTTACTCTAAAGAATCTATCTTTCAAGTATGATTCTAATATTGTAGTGAATTGCATTGGTAGTACAGTTCTTAACTTATAGTTAAGTCCTTCGTGCCAAACTTTATCAAAGGCCTGTGCAACGTCTAAGTATAATAATATTAGTTATTCTGTGTACTTGATCTAGTGTTGAGTGTTGGTTGCGAAAACCGAACTGATAATTTGGAATCAGGTTTTTCCTCTCAATTATCGGATTTAGTCTTTTTACTAATAACTTTTCAAAGTGTTTAGACATAACTGGTAATAGTGATATTGGCCTGTATGATCCAGTTTTGTGTGGTGGTTTCCCAGGTTTAGGAATCATAATTACTTCTGCAATTTTCCAAAGGCTGGGTACGTATTTCAATCGAAAGGCGGCATTTATAATATTGGTGAGCTTTAATAATGCTCTCCTTGGTAGTTCTTTTAAAATTTCTGCTGTGATAAGGTCATAACCCGGCGCATTTCTCGGATTCATGTTTGTTTTTATCTCATACATGACTTCTTTTGGTGTTGCTCGTAGGATTTCTTCACTTTCCTGTACAACCTCCAGTTATTATTTCGGCTTCCAATGATTGGTCATCATGTGGTTCAAATATTTTTTCCAGGTATTCAGCAAAATTTCGTTCTTTATCTTCGTTATTTCTGGCCCATTTGTTATCTTCTGTTCTGATTGGAGGAATCTGCATTATTGGCCTTTTAATTCTTCTGGTTGCTCTCCAGAGAGAATAATCAGTACTAGTATCATTAGATAATTTTCTGAGGTAGTTACTGATAGATTCGTCTTTCAAATCTTTGATTTCCCTTTTAAGTAGCTGAGTCAGATTGTTTAGCTTAGTTTTATCTTGAGGGGCTCTAGTTTGTTGCCATATTCTCCTTGCCCTTCTTTTTTCTGCCAAAAGCTCTCTAATTTCTCTAGGGTAGTTGTTTCCCTTAATTTTCTTTTTAACTTCAGGAGTGTTTTCCCAAGCTGACTGCTGTATGTCACATATGAACTTGTGAACTTCTTTTTCTAATTGCTCCTCACTCCTTAGCGGAACCATTAAGTTAATTTTTCTTTCTAAAGACAGTCTAAAGTATTCCCAATTTGTGTGTTTATTTAATAAACTAGGATAGCTTTTTTTTGAATGATCCTTTCACTTAATGTCAAAAGTATTGGGGAGTGATCAGAGCTTAAGTCAAGACTTTCATGTATATGTATATAATTTACAGATATATTTTTAACTATAAAGAAATCAATCAGATCTGGTATTTTATTTGGATCAGTTGGCCAGTAGGTCGGTTTACCATTTGATAAGGCTTCACAACCTTATTTTCTGATAGCATTGAGGAGTTCTTTCCCTTTGGTTGTTGTTAGTCTAGAACCCCAGTGAGTATTTTTTGCATTAAAATTTCCTCCAATTACAAATATTTTCCATAGTTTACTGAAAAATTCAAGATAATCTTTTTCTTTTAGAGAGTATTTCGGTGGGCAGTAAATTCCAATAACACTAATAGAGTTATTTTTGGTCTTGATATTAACAGCTGTTGCTTGTATTTGTTCTGTTTCATATTTTAATTCCTCGAAGTGATTAATACTATTTCTAATTATAACAGCACTACCTCCCTTGGCAGTATTTCCCGGGTGAATAGTGTGATATGTTTTATAATTTCTAAATTTGATAATTGATTGCCTAGTGAAGTGAGTTTCAGAGATGAGACAGACATCGATTTTCTCTGCGTCCAGAACCATTTGCAATTCCTGTTGGTATTGCTGGAGTCCATTGGCATTCCAGCATAAAATCCTTAAGTCGTTAGACATGGTTTTGTTTAGGGATGGCTCCCTTGGTACTGTATTCTAGTTTCTGTAATCGCTGATCAAAAGTATTAAGTTTGCTTAATATCAGCTTAAGCGTTTGATTTATGTCGTCTGTTTGAGTTTTTTGTTTGTTTTCGTTACTCATCATTACTTGAGCGTAAGTTTTTTTGCCCACTTCTGCTTGAGAGGCTATCGATGCTTTACGCCTTAACTCTCATTTAAATGATTCAGGCCTGTTTATTCCAACAGTTTGCTTCTTTATTACATTTGTATTTTAAGCATGTATGTTTTTATTTTTGATGTTTTGCAATTCAATAGCAACACTGCATCCTCTGTAGTTAGCTGGATGGTATTCTTCACAATGTATGCATCTAGGCTGAACATTTGTGGGTTTGACACAATCTCTAGTATGGTGTTTACCTGGACATTTGACACACCTAGGTTCTTTGTTACAGTATTTTTGAGTATGTCCATATGCTTGCCATTTTTTACATTGTTGTATAAGCCAAGATCTTCTTATCCTCTAGACTTTGTATCCCAAGATGTACTTGATTTGATGTATTTTCTCAATATCATCATCTGCGCTGAATGTCAGCATATACATGTTCAGAGGCTCCTTACTTCTCCGTTTTAGCTTAATTGATGCTTCAGTTGCATTAAAACCTTTTCCTTTCAGGTCCTCAATTATTTTTTCTGGTTTACATGTATAGTGCAGATTTTTAGCCATTACCCTATATTGGTCTTATTTGTTTGTTTTCAAACGTATGCCAGGAATGTCCCCCTTCGCTTAATATTTTTGTCATTTCTCTGTAGGTTTCACCATCTGCTAAGTTTATTTTGATGATGTTTCCACTCATCAATTTTGTATTAAACTTATCTGTTTTAGTTATTGTTTTAATTTTCTCATACAGTAGATCATAGTTTTTAACTCCATCGATAACTATTGGGGGTGGTGGAGGTAATTTTTTTTGGATTGTTTTGGATATTTTAGGAATTGTCTCTTTTAGTTGAGGAGGAGTAGGTGTATCATTCCTTCTCCTTTTTTTTCTCTGACTTTTGACTCTAATCCACTCAGTTTCGTGAGCTAATTCTTCTTCATCCGTATGGTATTCTTGTTCCATTACTTTTTGGGTAGGAGGAGAATCAACGTTTTCCTTTGCTTTAAGGGCTTTAACTTGGTTTTCAAGAGTCCTTATATGTTTCTGCATACAAACAATTGTATCATTTAATTGCTTATTTAAATTATTAGATTTAACCAATGCAGCATTGGCCTTACGCAATTCCTGATACAGCATTTCTTCTTTTTTAGAACAAATATTGTCCTCTGGAAAAGCATTTCTCGGTAACTCCACAAGTTCTGTAGGTATTATCTTTTTAATCTTCGTGGTGAACGTGCTACAGGCTCTCGTAGGAGACCTCGGTAGAACCTGACTCTTTTGGAAAGGATCGATATTATCCATTTCTGCTTCACTCATTCGAGTATTACGATTCCTCAACGTATCTTGGGATTTTTTCTGATTAGAGTGCCTATAGAATGGAAATGGCTCCTCGTCGTCACTCATTTGACCGACCGGATTTGATGTTCCCCGGTTATGCACCAGATTGTCCAATTGCACTTTTAATTTTTTCACTTAAAATAATTAAAAAGAAACTACTATCATGGAACTTTTTGATTATTGCTATTTTATCGCTTACTTCACCGATTCCACGTCCAAACCCCACAACGATTTGAAAGAGAATTTTTTTTATTGTAAATAACACAATTTTAATCAAACTTTTTACTAAATCATTCCTTTAAATATGTAAATAATGTTATTTGTTAGATTATTCCTATTTTTAAGTTGATTTAACATTCGGACAGTGTACTAATTTTTAACTAAAATGTATGTATATCTGAAACTCGCGAAACAAGTTCTGTCGTATTATTTTTGTTTCCCCGTTAGAGCAAAACGGTGATCTAGGAGCTGTAGAATAATTATGTAGTAAGTGTGTGTGCCCAAAGCCATCTTAATATATAAAGCCTCCATGTTGAGCGATATTTTCAAACGAGCTTTTTTTAGTTAACCAAAAAATGTGTAATTTACAAAGAAGTCTATGCAATCCCATGGCAAAACATACAAACTTATTTTGAATTGTTCAACTATTAATAGTGAGAGCTTTTAATATTTTATTACATAAAGTAATAGATAAAGAATTGAATTAGGTGATGGCCAGGGTTATTTTTCGAAATTATATTAATTAAACATAATTTTTATGATTATAAAATTGTCATTAATTTAACTTGATTCTCTTTCAAATCGTTGTGGGGTTTGGACGTGGAATCGGTGAAGTAAGCGATAAAATAAAAATAATCAAAAAGTGCAGTGAGTGTAGTTTCTTTTTAATTATTTTATGTATGTACATATTGAACATTTGAAAAAAAAAATTAAAAGTGCAGTGTTAGCTTTTATTTTATTTTATTTTTAAATTTATTTTATATACACTCCCGGCCAAAATTATTGGGTCGATGGGGAACATCAAATCCGGTCGGTAAAATGAGTGACGACGAGGAGCCATTTTCTTTCCAATGGCGCTCTAATCAGAAAAAATCCCAAGATACGTTGAGGAATTGTAATATACGAATGAGTGAAGCAGAAATGGATAATATCGATCCTTTCCAAAAGAGTCAGGTTCTACCGAGGTCTCCTACGAGAGCCTGTAGCACGTCCACCATGAAAATAATACCTACAGAACTTGTGGAGTTACCGAGAAATGCTTTTCCAGAGGACAACAATTGTTCTAAAAAAGAAGAAATGCTGTATCAGGAATTGCGTAAGGCCAATGCTGCATTGGATGAATCTAATAATTTAAATAAGCAATTAAATGATACAATTGCTTGGATGCAGGAACATATAAGGATTCTTGAAAACGAAGTTAAAGCTCTTAAAGCAAAGGAAAACGTTGATTCTCCTCCTACCCAAAAAGTAATGGAACAAGAATACCATACGGATAAAGAAGAATTAGCTCACGAAACTGAGTGGATTAGAGTCAAAAGTCAGAGAAAAAAAAGGAGAAGGAATGATACACCTACTCCTCCTCAACTAAAAGAGACAATTCCTAAAATAATCCAAAACAATCCAAAAAAAATACCTCCACCACCCCCAATAGTTATCGATGGAGTTAAAAACTATGATCTACTGTATGAGAAAATTAAAACAATAACTAAAACAGATAAGTTTAATACAAAATTGATGAGTGGAAACAACATCAAAATAAAATTAGCAGATGGTGAAACCTACAGAGAAATGACAAAAATATTAAGCGAAGGGGGACATTCCTCAAAGTCAATATTGAGCCCCTAAGAAGATCTAGGCTTATACCACAATGTAAAAAATGTCAAGCATATGGACATACTCAAAAATACTGTAACAAAGAACCCAGGTGTGTCAAATGTACAGGTAAACACCATACAAGAGATTGTGTCAAACCCACAAATGTTCAGCCTAGATGCATACATTGTGAAGAATACCATCCAGCTAACTACAGAGGATGCAGTGTTGCTATTGAATTGCAAAACATCAAAAATAAAAACATACATGCTTAAAATACAAATGTAATAAAGAAGCAAACTGTTGGAATAAACAGGCCTGAATCATTTAAATGAGAGTTAAGGCGTAAAGCATCGATAGCCTCTCAAGCAGAAGTGGGCAAAAAAACTTACGCTCAAGTAATGATGAGTAACGAAAACAAACAAAAAACTCAAACAGACGACATAAATCAAACGCTTAAGCTGATATTAAGCAAACTTAATACTTTTGATCAGCGATTACAGAAACTAGAATACAGTACCAAGGGAGCCATCCCTAAACAAAACCATGTCTAACGACTTAAGGATTTTATGCTGGAATGCCAATGGACTCCAGCAATACCAACAGGAATTGCAAATGGTTCTGGACGCAGAGAAAATCGATGTCTGTCTCATCTCTGAAACTCACTTCACTAGGCAATCAATTATCAAATTTAGAAATTATAAAACATATCACACTATTCACCCGGGAAATACTGCCAAGGGAGGTAGTGCTGTTATAATTAGAAATAGTATTAATCACTTCGAGGAATTAAAATATGAAACAGAACAAATACAAGCAACAGCTGTTAATATCAAGACCAAAAATAACTCTATTAGTGTTATTGGAATTTACTGCCCACCGAAATACTCTCTAAAAGAAAAAGATTATCTTGAATTTTTCAGTAAACTATGGAAAAGATTTGTAATTGGAGGAAATTTTAATGCAAAAAATACTCACTGGGGTTCTAGACTAACAACAACCAAAGGGAAAGAACTCCTCAATGCTATCAGAAAATAAGGTTGTGAAGCCTTATCAAATGGTAAACCGACCTACTGGCCAACTGATCCAAATAAAATACCAGATCTGATTGATTTCTTTATAGTGAAAAATATATCTGTGAATTATATACATATAGATGAAAATCTTGACTTAAGCTCTGATCATTCCCCAGTACTTTTTTCATTAAGTGAAAGGATTGGAACACCAATGGGAAGAAGCCATAGATTAATACAACATAATAAATTAAGTTAGAATAAAATTGCTCATTAGTCCAGGTGACTAGATTGTAATAATTGTTTATTTAAAATATTTAAATAAAACTAAAAAAAAAAAAAAATTAAAAAAATTACAATAAAATTTATGATATAAATAAAAAAAATTTAAATACAAATACGTTTTTATTACTTCAATTTCATATTTTAGCTGTTATCATTTTTTTTGTCCGAATTTCAAATTCATTTACTGTATATCATTAGTTCGACAATCTGTCAAATTAAAAAAAGAGTCTGATTTGGCCATTTTCATTATTTTCCACTTGGTTATTTTATAAAACTTTGTGATATCTTGAATAGATATTATTAATTAAAGCTCCACCAATAGCTGTAAATTAATTTAACTTAAGCGTAAGATTATTGCTTAATTTTTTACTGAAATCTCACTTCCTTTGCTTCAATACTATTCAAAAAATTTACCATACAGAAATATACATTAAAATAAATTAACTTTAACTGCATATATTTATACTCGAGTGCACACATTTTATAAAATATTCTTAAAAATATATTCGGTTCTATAATATTCAACGTAATATACAATTTTTTTTCCATAACATCGTACACTATACATGAATTATTAAATTGTAATACACATGACACAATAAAAATATAATATTAGTTTGCTCGTTGATGTGCAAGTACATCAGACATTTTCATGTAAATTATCTAACATACTTACTTAGATAGTAAATAAAAATTTCACCTTTGTCTAAATTTAAGATATTCTATTATTCTAATATTCTTAATGCTTCACTTTCAAAGTTGCTGTCTAAATTTTTATTATAAATAAAACCACTAAAATTATTCTCTCTTATATAAACACATTTCCTTACTAATTTGCATAATATATAATTTTATATTTTTGTAATATTTTCTAAGCATAACCGTACCATATATACGTACATACATACATACATAGTTATAAGCTTTATCAACTCGTACAACAGAAGCACACACCGAAGCAAAATTATAGAGGAAATCCTATTTATTTATAAGTAACATTCTATTGTTATAATTTTAATTAAATAAAAGGACGATATCAATTTATTTTGGTTATGAAAGTTTTGCAAGTTAAATTAATTTTTTACTACCATTTCTTTGAATTTTTTTTTTTTGTTGTTTTTGTTCGTTTATTTGTTTGTTTGCAGTTTATAAAAATCTTAGTCACGTTTTAATTAATTAATAAAAGTTTTTATTATCAATTAACATAGACTGTGTATATATGGTTTGGTAAAAATTCATAAAAAATAAAATCCTGTTGATGTCCAATGATAATATTGAATGGGAAAATTATTTAAATTTAAATATATTATTAGGCAAACCTTATTCTCAGCATGCTCTGAATGATATTTTGACAGTAAAATCCAATTGAAAAAATCGATATGATATATCGAATGTGTTTGTCAATATAAAATACTTAGCTCCAGTTAGGTGAATTAAGTTATTTAGAGGCATATCTTCGATCGGGTTTGCAAAATAAGCGACTCTCGATTCAATTTTTATCGTTAGTATTATGTAATTGTCTTGACTTGCTACGTTTTATTCGCCACTCCAAAATTTTCGTAGCAATTTTTTCATAATTTTTTACTAGACTATTCTAAAAACAAAGAAAAATTCGAAAAAACAAATTTTAAATTCTGATTTGCATGATAGAATTAATCGAGTAATCATATTTTAAGGTAGCAAATGAACGTTGTGAAGTTTATCCTAAATTAGAATTAAACCAATAAAAACAACGTAATAAATGACATTTAGGCGAACATTAAATTATTTGAATATAGTTATTTATTGTATTTATTAACCCTTGTGTTTACAACCGAATTTTTTTCTTCATCTTTACAAATAACATACCCGGGTATGTATCATAGATTTCTAAAAAATTTATATAAAATTTTGAATTCAACCTGCTAATTTTTGTTCTGTACAACCCTGTTTTATTTATGGTAACTAAAATTTCTCCACGCAACAGACAAATTAACGGGAATATTATACAAAAATTAAAAATATGAGTAAAATTTCAAGGATTTTGTCAATCCGATTACTGTCAATCCGATTACTGATTCATTTAGTCTATTGTGATATTCTCTCAGTCAATACGTTATTTTAAAAAAATAAAATTATAAACGTTGAAGATTTGCGATATATTTTTAAAATTCAAATGGCAGATAAGTGGATATCTTCACAAACATGGTAAAGATTATCCTACGAAGAACGGGAAAATTATGTAAGAAGCAGAATTGAGGACGTTTCTGAAACAGAATGTGATGTAAGTATTTTTGATTGTAATGTTGAAACTAATGTGATATTATATCAACGTATAGTATTATTATTTTACCAGGATGAAAATAAATCTAATATAATAACACCAGGTGATCAAGAAGACGATGTCCCAATAGCAATAAACGAAGATGATCCAGTATCTGATGAAGAAGAGCGAAATTTACCAGAATTCATCCCTGAAGATGAGAGCTCAGATATAGATATTATAGGGGATGAGTTGACAGAAGAACCCGTGGAACAACCGAACCCTATGGAATATAAGGCCAGGGATGGAACAGTTTGGAGTGAAATTCCACCAACAAATCGCAGAACTCTGTTGCATAATATTTTGAAATCGGCGGCTGCAGGGCCAGCAAATAAAACCCGCGGACTAAGCATAATCGAAACGTTCAAACTATTTATAAGTGCGGAAATTTGTGACATCATAATTCGCGAAACCAATCGTAGAGGAGCTTAAAGTTACCAGACATGGAACGACAATCATCCAGATAATATTCGGGTATGGAAGCCAATAAATGAATCTGAATTTTATGGATATCTTGGCATTATAATATTTGCCGGTGTCAGCCGATCCAAGAATGAACACATACTGGATTTGTGGAGGTCTAGTTCTCACCCCCTTTATCGCGCTACGATGGGTGTTCAACGTTTTTATACAATAAGTCGATATATCCGGTTTGATAATGGGAACACTCGTGCGCAACGGTTACTTTCTGACAAAGCAGCTGCTATTTCCGATATTTGGCTCATGTTGAACCGAAATCTTCGAGAGTGCTTTGTAGCTGGGCCAAATGTCACGGTGGATGAACAACTATTCCCATATCGTGGTGGAACACGTTTCACACAGTATATTCCATCAAAACCTGCGAGATATGGAATTAAGGTATGGTGGGTTTGCGACTCCACTACATCGTATCCAATAAAAGGACAAATATACACTGGAACGGCACCAAACTCACAACGAGAAACTAATCAAGGAGAACGAGTTGTTAAAGATCTATGCTGTATTCTCTTTCGCGGAAGTGGTCGAAATATAACATGCGATAATTTTTTTACAAGCTACAGTTTAGCCTCCAGTTTGATGAGTGATTACAATTTGTCAATTTTGGGCACAGTAAACAAAAGACGGCGATTCGTGCCAGCAGAATTCCTAATCGAAAAAGGCAAACCTCGACCTGTCGAGTCGTCTATTTTCGAATTTTCGAACAATATAACTATGTGTTCCTATATCCCAAAAAAAACAAAGCTGTGGTGGTTTTATCCACAATGCACTACGATAAAGAAACACAAGGACCGGCAAATAAACCGACAATGATCTTAGATTATAATAAAACAAAGGGTGGCGTGGACAACATGGATAAAATGCTCAGTGAATATTCATGCAAGAGAAAGACGAATCGTTGGCCACTCGCATTTTTTTATAACATTTTGGATGTTGCGGCTTTGGCAGCACATATTGTTTATGTTGAAAATAAACCGTCACTAAAAAAAAACTCTAGTCACCGGCGAAAATTTTTGCAACAATTATGCGAGCAGTTGGTTATGCCGGAAATAAATGAGCGTTCCAAGAACCCGCAAATAATGCGACATTTCAGTATCAAAAATGGTATTGAAAGTATGTTTGGCCATACAGTGGACGCCGAAATAAGAGTGGTACAAAGCACATCTAGCGCAGAAAAACGTGACGCAAGCGGTAGAATTATTCATAAAGGAAACTGCTACCTTTGTTCTAAGAGAAGACCAACCCGAAAAAATTGGGCAAATTGCAAAAAACCTGTCTGCGCGCAGCATACATTGACCGTAGCAACTTGCGTACGATGCACAACAACAACATAGTTAAATTAATTTTTTTTTTTTTTTATTATTTGTTGAGTTTTATAAATAAATTGAATTACATCATATAAACTTTTCTATTTATTACTTATCTATTTGCATTTAGTGTTAAGATTTAGTTACATACCCGGGTATGTAGGTTGTCAATTTGAGGGGTTACTTTAAAAAAACTTTCCTGAAAGCTAATAATAATAGAGTTTTGGAAATTTTATCCTAAAATTCCATTCATAACATATAATTGTAAAGCTACTAAAAAAATTATGTCGATACAATATCAAAATCTTTTAATTTTTTGGCCATTAAAAATTAAAAACATACCCGGGTATGCGGTTGTAAACACAAGGGTTAAAGTATGTAAAAATTGGATATCCAAATAGTTGTAAATGCTCAACCATATATAAAACTAAAGGTTTAAAACTAGTAATTCAATCATGCTGAACCGTTTCAATAGCTAATGGCTTTCACATGGTCAAATTGAGGTTTCAGTAAATTTACACTATAGGATTTTCTTAAGAAATTGCGTATCTTAAGATTTTCAATATTTATCACAAGATTTCACTATGATTTTTCGTAAGGCCTGAACTAACACTACATTCAAGCCGAACCGTTTGTAAAGCTAATGGTTTTATTTGAAAACCGTTTGGAAAGCTAATTTCATTTGATTTTAATGTTCCAAATGAGGAACTTGTTAACTTTTTAATCAGCTCTGATTATTCAACTAACATAAATGTTATTATAATATTTAAAAAAAAAATATTTAAAAAAAATTGCTGATATACATAAGTAGGCAGACTGAAATGGAAAACCATTGTAATATCAATATACAAATAGATTTTAGCACGGGTATTGGTCGAAATGAAACACCAGTTGTAGCTTTAAAGTGAAGTAATGCTGATTTAGGTGCTTTGTTAATAATTTCCATTTTTCAAATCGTTGGTTTGCATATTTTTCTTTTAAATTAATTTCTTAATCCAGGATTTTAAGCAATACTTGGCGACCAATAAGGATTTACATTTACTTGAAGAATTTAGACACGCAAATACATTACCTGATATGTCAAGAAAGGCAGTTATTGACTATTTCGAGAATTACACTGATGAACATTTTGGATTGTATCCTACACGAGATGAACAGCTAGCTGTATACCACGCCTGTGTTGCTTTATTTCCATCTCTAAAAACAAAAAATGAGGATTTGGAAAATATTGCAAGTTATACTGTTCTATTAAAAGAGTATCAATTAAATAACTATCTTTACAGGACTTATTATTTGATTTAAAGACTGGGGCAGGGTTCTTGATCAGTAAGTTAAAAAATTCGAGAAAATCCCATAAACAAATTAAATTTGACCTCCCGAACTTGTAAATTAGTTCACTTTTTTAACTTATATTTTTATTATTATTAATATTATTTATACATATATGTTTTATCGATTCATCTGGAATTTGACACTCTGAACAATACTCAAACATCTTTTCCAGTAACTTTCAATCAATTGAAAATCTTATTTTGAAGTACCCAACAAAAATATGAATGAATCCAAATGAAATTTAATTTTTTCCAAATTGAATTCAACTTTTGGTCATACAATACAGTATGAAGAAAGGTGCATTCAATTTGGAAAGTTTTTAATTTCATTTGGAAAAGGTTGCCATCAATTTGTAAATAATTTAAATTAATTTAAAAAAAGTTGCGTTCTATTTGGAAATGGTTTCGTTTATTTTGGAAAAAGTTGCGTTTAACTTGGAAAAGATTCAATTTTACCTGGAAAAGCTATACATATACAGGGTGAGTCGGGAGGAATCTGGAATACTCCAGGAATGTATTGTACAGGTGAAAATAATAACAAAAAACCGAAATTTTGTTATCCGATTTTCATTCGTTTTTAAGTTAGCGTAAAAAATACATAATTACTAAAAATTAATAATTCTCATAATAAATGTTCAAAGATACCGGCATTCACCTCTAAACATATTCTGTTTCGTCTACGAAGGGCCCCTGTTGCTGTCCTGATTGAGTCTTGTCTTTGTTTAAGATCGGCTGCAAGTGTCCACTTTTACTTTGTACACTTCATCTTTAAACAATAATCCGCGACTAATTCAACATATCATACTACTTAATTCATTATTAGTACTTAAATAATTACTACATTTTTTTTTAATTTTTAATTACGCTATAACTTAAAAACAAATGAAAATCGAATAAAAAAATTTGGGTTTTCGTTATTATTTTCACGTGTACAATACATTCCTGGAGTATTACCGATTCCACCCGACTCACCTTGACACATGGCCCACGTGGGAAATATGCTAGAGTAAGCTCAGGAAATAAGGCTACTCTAGCTAATTATGAGGATATGAAGAAGGGGAGGCAGTTAACGGCATTGCTGACTTAACTGGGATTAATAGAAACATAGTTCGTACTATCATCAGAAAACATAATAAAGATGGTGAAGTTTTAGCTGAGGTCTCACGTGGTCGAAGAAGGCGGTTCAAACATTCACAAAATAAAATTAATAAAATTGAGGAATGCGTCGAACAAAATCCCGGGATAACCCTCAAAAACATTAAAATTATTCTATTTAGAGAACATTATTGTAGATGTACAATATTCAATGCTCTAAAACAGGTAAAAATTACATTAAAATTGGCTAGGCGCGTTGTTGATCGTATTTGAGCAACAATTGAACCTCGGCGTACATATGCACTAAATTTTTCAACTACTGCAATTAACAGCCAAGGTGTTGTACATCATAAAATATTTAGTAGTTCGAACGCGAATTCTGATAGATTCTGTGAAGTTTTATTGGAACTTTTAAAAGTAATGAATAATACAAATATTACCGATGCTTGGTTGGTATTAGACAACTGTACCATTCATAAAACAGCAGGAGTTAAAGATCTATTACGTGGGATGTCTTTACCGCCTTACTCCCCAATGTTGAACCTAATAAATCTGTGGCCGAAGGTGAAACTTTTAGCTAGACAATACTTGGGTAATCCAACAATCAATCGACCATTAGTTGAGGTAAAAGAAGTATCTTTAAATTCGGTCACTGCTCAAATTGCATTTAATGAATTTGATGTTAAAATTGTACTCTGAATCAGCGGGCGTTGGAATAATTTTATGTTTATACATAATTTACGAAAATAAATAATAATAATAATAAATTTCATGAATTTGCTGAATTTTATTGTGTGAACTATTAATTTTATGAAATAAAATTAATTTCAATTGCTTTGAAAATTGTTGTTAATTTATTTTGAAATAATTTAATTTGTTTTGAAAATGAGCTAATTTACTTTGAAAAAGTGTTATTTGTTAAAATATGTGGCCAAATTTAATAAAACATCGGTTCATTAATCGCAACTATTCATCAATTTATTTAAATGTTTAGTTAATTATCACAAATTCAAAATAAAAAATTATAATTTCATAAAAATACTATTAAATGCTTGCTAATTTCACTGAATCAATCAATATTCAGCGCATTGTTACAATAATTGCTACAGTGATGCTTTAATTATTGCTGTAATATTTAATGGCACTCAACCAACTTCGCCAACGGGTTTAAATCGACTGAGGTGGTAGATCTAAATTTCGTTCCGTGTCTTAAAAATCTGAATTCGCAATGGTGCATTTAGAAAATTTTTTCTAACACTTGATACCAAACGATTGACGTTACTAACGTGAACTAATTACAATTAATTTCGGATAAAAATACCATATACGGAAATAAATGATAAAATTCGATCTCTTTCAAAATTGTCTCCAAATAATTTTACCGATTCATGAAACAATATCGATATCCATAGAAAGGTTTGTTTTTTCTTCAATTCGAATACATTTAAAAGATATTTGTTTTCGAAATTCTCGGATCAATATCTAAAATTCTTAAAATACCATTGGCAATATGTTTGCCAGTACTCAATATGTCTGCCGGTACTATCTGTTATCTTGTAACGGTTTGCCACAGGTGTGAGTGGTTCTTTTATATTATTTATCTTAATAAGATAACCAATAAAAGACATTTAACACCAACCATTATTAGAATATATTTGCAAATTTACTTTGGAGCGGTCAACATGGGCTGGCTAGAGCTCAGGGTAATGGGGTGGGTTTTACCAAAGCATTTGCAAATCTTGATAGACCGCTGGAAGGGAAATAAGGAAGCAAGTAGAGGAAGGGAACGACAGACTATAAACTCACCATGACATATACTTACCTCACATCACCTCGAACTCAAAGCTTTTAGCTACTCATTATGCAGAGAATCACTAACAGAGAAAACATATCAAACCCGAATAAAATTTCTCAATCAAAAAAAAATATATATATAGAAATATTAAAAAAACGGAAATTCAAAATATAGCAGTTTTTGTAAAATTTATTCTAACACAAAAATCTAGCAAATGATAGAAAGAAAACTATATAAACTAATACTTAGAACCAAAAAAAAATATAAATCTACTTTTAAATGATAAATAATTAAACCTACTGACGCATGCGTTTTGATAATAATAAATTATTTGTTCACCACCTTATGAATTTAATAACAAGAGAAAGCAAATTAGTGGAAGAAAATAATTCACCATTACCAAATTAAATAAATATATAAATAATGTTTAATTTTGTTATTTATTATAAATTTCACAACCTTATAGAGATTTTTATATTTAAATTTTTATTATTTTATTTTATTTTATTTTTATCTACGGTGTTCGAACACTACATTAATTAATTTTTGTTTTTCTATTTAAACAGTAGAACTGGTCACTCGATTAGAATGTTAAATTCCAAATAATAAATATAGTTTAATTATTTATTTATTTATTTCACTAGATTATGTTATATTATTATTTCAATAAATAGTTTTAATTTATGTTTAATTAATTATTCTTATTTTATACGTTGAATTGTTCATGTAATTTGTCAATATGCACTATATATTATAGAGCGACCACATTAATAAAATGTACTTAATTTAGCACATGTTTAATTAAATTAAAATAGAACACATATTTTTTTTATTTTTTATTTTTACTATCGTACGATATTTTGGTCCGCTATAAAATCCGACACGGTAAAAAACCGTATGATATTATCACAATCTTAATACAACAAAAATTCAATATTTAATGTTTTAACTATAATTACAAAAATAATATTTTTTTTTTTTTCTTACTAAGCTAATTTTAAGTTTATATATTTTATTGTTCTTAAATATTTCTATCGTTTTTTTCTTTTTAAATTATTTTATTCTTCCATAAAATAAATATCACAAAAAACTCAGAATTATCCAGTAACTAAAAAAAAATATCTCAAAAATTAAATCAGACTTCCACTTGATCAAAAATAACACACCAACTGATTACACCAGATAATATACCATAACTTTTTTTTGGTAACTCAAAATTTTTGGTTTTTATACTGATCGTCATACAAAGCATCATCCCACCATAAAAATATAGAACGGGACAATCTAGAACGCATTCCCCTATTCAACCGGATTTTCCCGCGATTTTATTATATACTATGCGTATATACAAAAAAAAATATATTAAAATTCAATTGCAGGGGTGTTGAACCAAATCAACCTTGGAACGACCAAAAAAAAAAAACTCGTCGTTACAATCTCGTCAATAGAAATCCAAATGTTTTTGTTTTTAACTGTTTCTTTAATTTGATCTATTTGTATATCGGACAACTGATTCATCCGGAACGGTTTAAGTGGTGTATTTTTCCAAAAATGACTTTGAATGAGGATTACCAAGTTTTGTTAGTGGGATATCAGCAGCTACCAAGGCGAGCCATAAGTCTTCTTTAAATTTCGACGAACTGGGTATTGCCATAAAATGTGGAAGTAGTGATTGGGAGATGTTATTCATACGGCGTTTTTCAAGGTCGCGGTGTTTCGCAATGTTTAAATGTTGATCCAATTGCGATTTTTGTTGCACAATAGCGGCTTTTTCGCAATATTTGTAAAATAATACTGATTCATCTGTTCTAAACACATCTTTATCTTCATTCACTATCATTTTTAATTTTCCGATTAAACTTTGTTTGTTTTTGGGCAATGACTCAATAAAACTATTTTATCTTCGGCCAATAAGTCGAGTCGAGCGATTTACCAAACAAGAACTTTGTTGATGTTTGATTTGTGTTTAATATCTTTTAGTCAAGTTTAACTGATACCTAGTAGTAATCGTGACAAATATTAATTCCAGACGTCATTAATGTTGCAATATTTTTTAATTCCTCATGTTTTCCTTCGAACCGCATGGCCAATTGATAGATAAGAGGACCCGGCTTTCCCATAGTTTGTGGATAATGTATCAATAAATTATGCTTAGGTTTTAGTGTTGGTCCATATAAGGTAATATAAAACTTACGATATTGTTGAATTAAACTAGACGACAAGTCTAGTAATTATTTCTACAATATACATATTTCAATAATAAATACAATTCCTAATGAATATGTTTTTCTGAAATAAAATCTCCAATAATTAATCTCAGATTATGTATTTAGTGAATCATTTCTGATGCAGTAGTGCGCAATATTTTAATTTTAAGCAAATCAAAAGTTACTGATTGTCATTTATTCCTGCTGTCAAATGAACCGTAATTAAAAAATTTGAGTCTTTGATTAAATGTTGATACTGAACATAGTTTTTCTATTGCTTCAATACTAATGTTATTTCATAATTTTCTACTCACTCGAAAATGTCGTGCATATAATATGGACAGCATAGTTTTCTGCACAATAAAATCCGTCAATGGTGTTGTAAATACAATTTTCTACAATTCCGGTCAATTTTCGATCATTTATTTGTAAATCTAGACTGAAATTATCTTTATTCCGTGGCTTCTTTTCGTTATTAATAACTAAACTAGTCATTTCTTCTTTAGGACAACGACAAAACCGGTATTAATGTTTTGCAGTATAAGTATACAACTTAATCCCAAATTGTTACCAACGCATTAGGCTAAAAAATTACTTTATTTCCATAAAGCTTTCTATCAATGGTGTGAAACAAACTTGATAAAGAAACTAAAAATATCTTTTCCAGTTTGGACATACCAATCGGTAGAAGACAAGAAATGCTTTTTTGTAATCCGCACTGTCTCGAAATCATCAAAATAAATTCTTAGTGGCAAGACAAGATCGTTCGGCTTAAAATCTTCAATTTTTCCTATTCATCGGTTTGGATAACATTTTTAATTACCGTTTTATCGGAACACAATTCGTCTTTGAATGTTAATATAGAGTCTAACATATTATCAATGCATGGAAAATTAGTAAGTGTATCGTTTAATGAAATATAACTTTTTGTAACGTCAATGTTGTAATTACAATTTCATTGTTTACATTTTTTGGATCTATGCCGCCAATCATGTTTGTTTATCAATTTATTAAAAAGGTACTTTTCAAACAATAATATAATGTTTTAATATCTGTCTTTGACATTTTGAAATTACTTATATAAAGATGTCATTAATTTACAATTTTCTTCCTTTAACATGTCATCAAAATCATTGAAAGTCAACTTAAATGGCGAGTCATTTAATTGTTATCATTCGATTCTGAATCATCATTTATTAGTGATTCTGATAATGGTAAGTTTTCTATTGGTTCAATATTAGATTCTATATTATTTATGATAGCTACGAATCTAATACAGTACTTGTAAAATGTTCTGCGCAATGATTTTTAAATGAGCCAAACTGTGAAAATTTCCGATTTTCATGTGGTGCAATTCCAATATACTTCGGTACTAAAATTTCATGTGGTGCAATCCCAATATACTTCGCTACTATGGAAAATTTTTATGTGTTAAATATATACTTTGAAATCAATAGAAAAATGTTTTTCAAAAACAACAATTCATTTTAGTAATAAAAACGTTAACGAAAACTTACATAAAATATAAATGTAAAAACATAAAACAAATTATTTAATAAAACATACTATACTTTAATTAAATTATTAATCAAGATATATGAATTATCAAAGTTAGTGTTAATCTTTCTATCGTCAACCTTTGTTGTGTACACATCTACTGTGGACTAATAGGAGTAAAAATAAAATAAAAATAAAATTATTTTTAAATCATAAAAAGATAAAGTTTTAATATAATAGCTCAACAATTTATTAAAGTGCTATACAGATAATTATTAATAACTATATTAATAATTGTAGTTTAATTTAATTTAATTTTGTCTGTCGGTATTGAGTTTTATTTTTTTGTAACGGTGTTTTTATATCTGTGGAATTCGTGCTCCGCTTTTTGGTTATATTCGGTTTTTTCAATAGTGTTCTAAATTCTATAATCATTTTTTTTGTGTTGTTTTTATTTTTTTTTTTTTAACGGTGGTGCAATCATTTGTATTGTTTCTTCGATCACGTTTTTTTTAAATGTACTGTTATTATTTTGATTGTACGGTTACTCTAAGGAACGGCACACTCTAAAATGAGTGTGACGGAAAGATAAGTGAACCGTTTTGTTAATTTCAATTTATTTTTTTTTATTTATTTTTTTATATTTCTGTACATAGGAATTATACACTTGTATTTTTATTTCTTTTTGCATATGAATATGTTATATATGGATGTTTATATATGTACATATTTGTGTGTATGTAGTGTATTTTTTACTCCTGTCTATTTTTATGTGCATATTTTATTATTACAATTTTGTTGAACGATTTTCTTTTGTCTTGCGGTTTCTCGCCCAGAGTTATGCACACTTTTCTTTTCTTTTTACTTTTTTTTATTATTTTCTCTCGTCATTTAAGTTATATTATTGTAATTTTGATTTTTACTGTTTTTTTTTTCTCTCGATTTCATGATGTGTTTCAGATCCATCATCTTTATAGTGTAACGAGTTCATGGATTCAACTGATCTGGCATCCGACTTCGAGTTTGCTGACCACGATATTGTTGGTTGCAACTCGGATACACCGTCGGGTACGGAAAGTTTACTGCTGAACTCGGATGGCGATGGTTTCTTAACGGAGCCGAGCCATCGCACTACAGCTAGACGTCTAGGCAAACGTCGTCGACAGCGTCTGCAAAAAAGACTGTCTGGCCTTGCACTAGGCACAATCATGGAGCAGCCTAGCACTTCCGCTGGCACTCCCAAACGAGTGCGTACCATAACCGGTACCACTCCAGAAATGGCGACGAAAAAGCCTCGCTCGTATGCGCAGACCGTCGCGGAATCTGCGATTAAAAAGTTCTGTGTTCGGGAGAACAATCCAGATATCTCTCTTGATGAAAAGAAATTGGGTGTTTTCCGGCTCGAACTTAGTCGTCGAGTTCTTGACTCGGCTAAATCGTCAGGGTTTGTACCGCAGATGCTTGGGTGCTATCTTTCAGATGGTGCTTCATTTGCAGGTGCAACAATGACGAGACCTACAAGTGGTTTTGTGAGACAATCTCCAAAATGAAAGATGTTTGGAGTGGTTGTCAACTATCGGTTGGCGACCCCCCAAAACCACTTCTTTTACTAACTTTGATTCCTGGTCCGCCTGAGGATCCATATGTAGTAACTACTAACATCAAGCTGATGAATCCAGCTATTGCAAGTGAAGGATGGAAGGTTGTCCGATGCAAACGTGAGGCAAATCGCCAATCGATTGTTTTCCGGGTTGACCAGAAATCCTTCGAGAGTATATCTGGTTCCGGTTTGTTGTTGCAGTACGTTCTGGAGAGGATCTCTTTTAAGATTATCTCTGGTCCGTAGGGAACTTTTATTCTTCTTTTTGCCCGACTCTACAATGTCGTCCATCCTTAGAGTAAAACAGATCAACTTGCAACACAGTAAGTCTGCTTCTTTTTAGTTAAGGAGGTTGCTTTCTGTAATGCATACAGATATTTGTCTAATCCAGGAACCATATCTTCTTGATAATGCTGTCTCTGGATTGAACTTATTTAATGGCAGAATCTTCTGTAAGAATTCTGTCAATAAAACTCGAGCGTGCATTTTTATTGGCAATAATATCAATGCAGTTCTTATTCACGAGTGTAGCTCGGCCGATATTACGGCTGTTCTTATTACTCTGGTATCCGCTAATTCCTGCATTAAACTGGTCATCGCCTCAGTTTATTTGCCGTTTGACTCTTCTTCACCTCCTCCCTCTGAGGAACTCACTAATCTTGTGACATGGTGTAAAAACAAGCGTACCCCTTTGGTGATCGGTTGTGATGCTAATGCTCATCACTCGATCTGGGGTAGTACGAACATTAATCACAGAGGTTCTTCGCTGTTTAATTTTATAAGCTCCTCTGAGCTTGAGATTCTCAATACTGGAAGTGAGCCTACTTTTGTCAACTCTATCCGGCAGGAGGTGATTGACATTAGTTTATGCTCCATGTCCATTATTGATTTAATTTTAGACTGGAGAGTGACGGATGACATCCTCACCTCTGATCACAGGTGTATTTCGTTTAATATCAACCTTAAACGACCACCTCTTAAACCTTACCGCAATCGGAAATTAACCGATTGGGGTCTTTTCTCTCTCGAGCTTGGTTCTTTACTTGCGCCACCGAGGGTTATTCGGTCGAGGAAGGACATTGAGGATCAAGCATCGTCACTTGCATTGGCAATTACGATAGCCTTTGAAAAATCATGTCCTCTTATCACTAATCAAAAGATTCGGAACAAACCGTTTTGGAACTCTGACCTTAAGAAATTAAGGAAATCTACTAGGAAACTGAAGAACAAAGCAAAAAAGTCTAAGCAACAGATTGACTGGGATAACTTCTTGTTAGCTCAAAAGGAATATAAAAAAAGTCTAAGATCCGCTCAAAAAGCCGCGTGGTTGAGCTTCTGCGAGGAAATCAACAGTCTTTCTGCTTTCGCTGGACTCAATAAAGCTTTAGCTAAGAACAGTACTTGTAAACTGGATTCTCTTCGTCTGCCGGACGGACAGCTTACCTACTCCAACAAGGAAATTGGTGAGCTGCTCCTTTCCTCATTTACCTGGTTGTGATATTGTCAACTCGGATGATGTTGCAGCCGATCTCACTAGGACGTCTGTTGCGAGTCCCGATTGGAGTTTGGCTCACGAGCTGATCAATCATGATGTCTTTCGATGGAGCCTATTTTCCTTTGCATCTTATAAGGCTGGCGGTCCTGATGGTATCTTTCCTGCTGAACTACAGCGGGGTTTTCCTCAAATTCAGGATCATTTGCTCCACCTTTTTCAAGCGTGCATTGCTTTTAGCACTGTTCAAAATTCTTGGAGCAGAAGTAGAGTTGTTTTTATCCCGAAAGCTGGTCCGATTATACGGATCCTAAGTCCTTTCGGCCTATTAGTCTATCCTCAACTTTTCTTAAAGCTCTGGAAAGAATTGTCGATAGATTCATTAGAGATCATTTTCTAATCACATCCCCACTCAGTAACATGCAGCATGCTTATAGAGCCGGTAAGTCCTGTGAAACCGTTCTACATGAACTTGTAATCAGGATTGAAAAATCCCTTTATAATAAAGAGTTTCTTGTGGGTACTTTCCTGGATATTGCGGGAGCTTTCAATAGCACTTCGTTTGCTACGATCACTACTGCCTGTACCAATTTTGGTATTGATCGCACCATTATCCTATGGATTGAATCCATGCTTAAGTCTCGCACTGTGGAGGCGAAGCTGGATGGTGTGTTAGTTTCTGTTAAGGTCACCAAAGGCTGTCCTCAGGGAGGTGTGCTCTCACCTCTGCTGTGGCTTTTGGTCATTGACGAATTGCTTGTGAAGCTGCAGCAATCTGGCTACATTGCTCAGAGCTACGCTGATGATCTTGTTCTGACAGTCTCAGGCAAACATCTCAGTGTTTTATCCGACCTAACTCAACATGCTTTGACTATTGTGGAGGCATGGTGTGTTGAGAAGGGTCTTCACGTCAACCCTTCTAAAACTGATTTAATTGTCTTTACAAAGAAGAGGAATACTCTTGCATTTTCTGTTCCCTCCCTTTTTGGGAGAACGATCCCAAAATGTGACCACGTCAAGCACCTTGGTGTTATCCTGGATAGTAAACTTTCCTGGAAGAATCACCTGGACTACAAGCTTCAAAAAGCTACTGCCATTTTTTGGCAATGTAGAAGAGCCTTTGGGAAATCCTAGGGCTTAAGCCCTAGGATGCTTTCTTTTATCTATAAATCACTGGTCCTACCGCTACTATCGTATGCCTCTATTGTGTGGTGGCCAGTAGTTGACCTGAGGGCTTCTGTAGCCAAGCTTAATGGTCTACAAAACCTTGCTTGAAGAGCCATAACGGGGGCTATGTCCTCGACTCCACTTCTCGCTATGGAATCCATTCTTTCCTTGCCTCAGTTACGCACCTTTATTCTAGGAACAGCCTGTTCTGCAGCCTATCGTCTGAGGTGCATTGGGGCATGGAATCTCTTCGGTTCTATCGTGGGACATCGACAAATTTTTAGTAATTATTCTTCTTGTTTACCAGAAATCGATATGGTTAACGACAGACTACCCGAATTCCATTTCTCAAATCTTTTCTCGGTGGCTTATCGCTCGAGGGATTTGTGGAGTTCGCATGTTTTTCTTAATAAATTAGATGAGTCCATTGTCTTTTATTCCGATGGCTCTCGTTCTAACCTCAGTGCAGGCTTTGGAATCTACTGTCCTTGGACGGATCTGAGACTTTGCGGTAGTCTTGGTTCGCATTGTACTGTTTTTCAGGCGGAACTAATAGCGCTGACACGTAGGGTTATTGAGGCTTTGAATTTTGCTGTTAAAAACAAAAGTATTATACTGTGTACAGATAGTAAAGCTGTACTTAACTCTTTAAGAAATCCCTTGACTGTTTCTAAACTTGTCAAGGAATGCAAACAATTCATGAACCTTCTTTGTTCTAACAATAAAGTTACGGTCATGTGGGTTCCGGCTCATTGTGTATTCAACTTTAGGTCTTTGAATTTAGATCAGTTGTCCTCTCTGCCTTGGTCTAAACTTGTTCAGTTTGCGAAGGCAGCAGTGCGCATTTGCGAATTGGGATAGAATCCTGGGTTTGCACCATGGGCCTTTGTGGCATTGAGTGCGGAATCCTCGTGAGTTCCGGCCAATTTTAATAGTAATAATAATAATAATAGTGTTAATATTATAAAAAGTCTTTTGTATAAGGGACCAAATTGGCTCTGCTTCGATTGGGTAGAAAGTATTTGTGGCATGAAATTCTTTAAAACATAAGTCTATGGCCTGCAGAGGTGAATCACATTCGTATAGATGAGCGTCAATATCTACAAATCCTTTTATGTTTATTTCTCAGGCAAAAGATACGAATGGTTCAACCTAATATTGTCTTCCCGTTATTCTGATAATTCAATAAAAGTCTGTAAATATAAATGTTTATCGATTTCGGTAATACTTCCTTCTTCAGTTATTGGTAACTTTTAATAACTGAAGAAGGAAGTAATTTGTTCGAGCTGCTATTGTTAAATAATTTTTTTCTTAATCTACACGTTAAAAGCTAATATCCACTGATTTTGTCCCAGGGTGATGCATTAGTTTTCCAGTTTATATATTCCAGTTTACTGTCTGTGATAGTATCACAATTTTGTTCTGGGCTTTAATCGGATTTGTTGACCGATAGCGATGTACGATTCTGCTTAAATTTATTATAAGACGTCCAGAGTTTTCCTGGAGCAAAAGATCTTGTTGATTTGAATTACAGTGGAACCTCTTTTATCCGGAATTCTACTAACCGGAATATCTAATAACCGTAAATTTCGGTTCTCTAAAAATCAAGTTCTTTTATCCGGAATAACCTCTAATATCCGGGAAAACGTATTTTTCGTATTCTTTCATTTTCTCTTTTAATTCGCTTGTGTAATGAACCTACAAAAAACTGTAAAAAGACATCGAAAAGTATTAAGTATTATAGATAAAGTCGACATTATTAAAAATGTGGAGAGCGGTAGAAGCGTAAATATATATACATACTTAAGGAAAACTACGTCGTTGGCCTATCAACAATCTATGATTTAAAAAAAATAATGAGACAATTATTATGTTTTTCGCGGAAAGTTTGACTATAAAAGGTATGACATTGGACAAAGCATTATGCATGTAGTTTAAGCATTGTCGCGCCGATGGAGTGCCATTTTCCGGCCCATTACTAACCAGAAAAAGTAAAATATTTTCATAACGAGCTGAAAATTACATCGGACGTAATTACACGTCAGAGTGGCTACAAAAATTTAAAAAAAGGCATGGCAGACGAAAATTTAACAGTGCAACAAATTTATAACGCCGATGAAACAGGTATTTTTTGGAAATTCCGCCTTTCGCGTAATACCTTTGTAACATCTGACGAGGCGAGAACTTCAGGAATAAAAGTATCCAAAAGAAAGCTAACAGCCCTAGCTAAAACCTTTATCCGGAAAAATGGTTTATCCAGATTGTTCCGGCCCCAGTGGGATAAAAGAGGTTCCACTGTATATGGTAATAATTAATTAACCCTAAAGCTCTTAACATATTTTATAACATATCTTTTTAGCAAGAGCCTCTCAGTCTCTGACGTGGAACTGTTTGTATATATTTAATTTTATTAAAAATAAACATTTAATTATTTTATAAAATTAATTCATTTATTAAAAAACATAGCTTAACAAAAAAAAAACAATTTTCTTTCATTATAGTTAAGATCTAAAGATTAAAATTATTTATTTCTCATTGCAAACTAAACATTTTCGAATTGTTGTTGAGTGTGGCTTACATATACAATTTTTGCAGATTTCGCAAAATTGCTTCTGCATCCTTGACTTGGAATATGGACATAAATGTTTGAAGTTTTGGGTTGCTGGCTCACCAGATCGAGCAAAAAGCGCAGTGGTTAAGCTGCGACGTTTGCATCGGCAGCTACTGGGTTCGAATCCCAACAGAGCCGGGATGCTGCAAAAGGGATTTTTCCTCTCCCGATTACGATCGGTGATTAAATTGAAAACATCTATGCCCCTCTGTTGGAATGTAGAACTCATGGACCGACCCATCTTCTTCCATGTCACTGTACAGGGTGACATGGAGCTATGCAATGCGCAGGTGGTATACAGTACTTATGTGAATGGGCTGAATGAATGTTCGTGTGAATGTAAGTCTCTAAGGAACAAGTTTTTAAGTTCGAACTAGGGAATTGTTGCCATGTTTGTTACGTCGATGAATCGATAAAAAATGAAAAAGGCCAACGATGTGTTTTTCTTTTTATCATGTTCTTGATTGAACAAATAGAACCTTATTACATATGGTGCCAACTCGCTCAGTAAAGTGTGATACAGGACCTGGTATTTCATTTTCAATATCGGAACCCTCGATTTCTTTTTCAACTTCAGTACTTTTAGATATAATTTCGTCCTCAGAATCACTTGTATTTAAGTTCAAATCTTCTTATTTCAAGAAGACAAGAATTTCATTCATCTAATTGTAAAATCTCAGCAGTAAACGCTTTTAGGTTTGCTTCTAGCTTAAAATAACCCTGTGCGAATCTTATCTACCCGAACGAAAACAAAGTCGCAGTTGTCCAGCGATTTTGGAACAAAAATGTCGCTTTGTTTGGATTGACGCGTTGCTGTGGGGATGAGATTTTGCATAGTGGTGCGTAGTTGTTGGATGACTGTGTCGGTTGTGGGTAAAGACGGAAGAGGATTTTCGACGAAGAACTCACCGGGTAGCTTGATGGTTTGTCCATAAACCATTTCCGCTGGTGAGCACTTCAGATCCTCTTTAACCGTAGCTCGGATTTCAAGTAAGATGATTGGTATTTCCGAACTCCAATGTATTGTGTTTTCTCGGGCATTGACGCGTCGGTGAAACCGTTCAACCATGCCGTTTGCCTGTGGATGATATGGTATGCTGCGTATCCGATGTGAGCCCATGAATTTCGTTAACTCCGTGAATAGCTTGGACTCGAATTGAGTTCCTTGATCTGTGGTGATCGTGTTGGGAACGCCGAATCGTGATACGTAGTTATGGAGAAACGTTGTGGCAATGGTGGATGCAGCCATGTCGGTCATGCAGTATGCTTCGGGCCAGCGAGTGAATCGATCGACACAAGTTAGAACGTATGAGTATCCATTAGATGGTGGAAGTGGTCCCACGATATCTATATGGATATGCTCAAATCTACCAGTTGGAATATCGAATCGTCCAATAAGCGATTTTGTATGCCTTTGAACTTTCGATCTTTGGCAGCTGTTGAGATCAACATAGTGCAACAAAATATCCCACAATGGCAACAGGGTAAAATACACAATTTTATTATATTTCATACACATATGCAATTCAGTAATTCTATATTGGTGTTAATTTTTACTACAAAAATTACTAAATTGCAATTTATTTGTTGTTAGTGTAATTAGTATATAAGATTTTGTATATATACTGGAAAAATGAAATAATAAAATCAGACTAAATTCAACCTTAACAACGTGTTTACTCTCTTACTTAATAGACCCCTCCCGTGGTAATCTATTAAGTAAATTCATAAATCAAAGCGAATTTAATTTTAGAATTAAGGCAAAAGCTGAGATAACAGCCGGATACAACAACAGTCGGAGACAACCAAAAACTGGCCACAAAATGAGACTTTACAGCAGCTTAAACAAGATTGAGCCAATTGGGTCTCGCCTTTGTTTATGCAATATCGAGCAGTAATCAATTTACGAGTGGCACGAACACCAGGATGTGAAATGTTGTGCAGTGTGTCAAAAACTGTGCGGCGTAAAGGCTCTGCGATGTATGGGCGATTGTTGCCCGTTGATGTTTCGCAGTAAATGTGTAAGCCTGGTAATTTAAAAAGCTCTAGTTTCATGTTGGAACTAGCGTGACGTCCGGAACCAGAAAGTAAATTCTGAAGTTCTAAGTCTGCTTTTTGTGATTTGATGATTGTTTGATAGTCGAAGTGAATCTCGACTTCCGCAGTTTCCGAATCCGTTGTGCGTGATAGTGTATCAGCTACAACGTTGTCTTTTCCTTGAACATGCTGAATGTCCGTGGTAAATTGACTTATGTAATCCAAATGGCGTGATTGGCTTGGATTTCGTTCAAGTTTAGACTGAATTGCTCTAGACAGAGGTTTGTGAAGTCCCGACCCTCAACAAAATATCTGAAATGTTTGATTGTCAGATAAATCGCGAGTAATTCCCTGTCGAATCCTGAATATTTCTTTTTCTTTGAGAAGAATCCTAATGATTCTCAACAATTGATATTATACTGTTGCAAAACAGCTCCAACAGCTGTGTTCGATGCATCAGTCGTCACACTGAATTTTGCATTTTCCAGTGGATGTGTTAATAAAGTGACGTTCTCCAATTCAGTTTTTAGTTTGTTGAATGCGGTATTGCATTCTTCTGGCCAAGAGAAATTCTTGGAAGTCTTCTTGAGTAGAGCGGCCAAGTGTGAGTGAATTGGAGCGAGTGTTTCAGCAAGTTTTGGAATGAATCTTTAATGAATTCTTTAATGGCATTAATTCGTTCTTGCGAAGGAAGGATGCCATTAGTGGTGATTTTGTGGCTGAGGAAATCAAGAGTGGATGCGTCGAAGACGCATTTTGAGCTCTTGATGTGAACATCAAACTCGCCAAGTCGTTGGAAAAGTGTTTCCAGATGGAGTTTGTGTTGCTCCTCAGTTTGAGATGCCACAAGAATATCGTCAATGTAAACGAAAACGAAGTCGAGTTCTCGAACGACTTCGTTCATGAAGCGCTGAAACGTTTGTGCGGCATTGCGTAATCCAAATGGCATTCGGGTGTATTCGAAGAGGCCAAATGGAGTGGTAATTGCCGTTTTGAAAACGTCTTCAGATGCTACGGGAATATGGTGATAACCTCTGATGAGATCGAGTTTGGGGAAAACTTTGCAACCATGCAAGTGCCATGGAGAAGTTTTGAATGTGGGGTATCGGATAGCGGTCAGGTGTTGTGACCGTATTGATTCTACGATAGTCCCCACATGGTCTCCAATCATGATCTTTCTTTTTGACCATATGTAATGGACAAGAAACTGGTGACGATGATGATCGGCAGATTCCTAATTCCACCATGTGTTGGAATTCACGGAATGCTGCTTTGTGATGCACCGGATCTAGTCGACGTGGTCTTGATACTGGAAGATGTCCTTCAGTAATAATATGATGTACCACGTTATGTTTGACTTGTAAATTGTAGTTTGGCTCCGCTGTTAGGGAAGGAAACTTAGCGTGCCACAGCCCTTGTCGATAGTGAAATGAGTCGGTGTAGGTGTGTCTACAAGGGCCGATGTGGCATGGATTGACAGCTGAGTCGCTGAATCAATCAGCCGTTTTCGACTAAGATCGACAAGTAGCTGGAATTTACTTATGAAATCAGCGCCAATGATCGGTCGATTCACGTTCGCTAAGATGAAAGCGTGAGTGAATTTTCGTCTGAAACCGATGTCTACCTGAAGCAATTTTGTGCCGTAGGTTTGTATAACTGTGCCATTGGCGGCTGATAGTACTAGATCTGATTTTGTAAAGCTTGAATTGAACTTTATAAAATTTTTGACAGGGAGCACCGAAAGGTCAGCTCCCGTGTCTATAAGGAATGTCAGGTGGTTTGCTTTGTCATGTATGAAGAGTCGGCGTGTTGTATGGCGTTGTGATTTTCGCCGACTCCACCGCGGCGTCTAATCGTTTTTTGAGTTTGCTATGTCCATTGCCGATGTAGATTGTCTGAATCCACACGGTGGGTGACATTTTTTCGTGCCTGGATACCAGCATACACCGTCTGTATTTGACCTGGTGCGATTAAAATGTTGGCTGCGGCTACGAGAACGTGGACGATTAGAATTTTGACGACCACAAGAGCGACTACGATTTAGCATGGTAAGTGTTCTTACCATGTTTTCTAGTCGTGCTAAGCGTTCATCGATCGTATTCGATGGTGAGCTGCGGAATCTGTCACGCGCTTCATTGGCGCTGGTTACTGGTGGTCGTTGTCTTGATCGGGATGTATGCACTTCACTTATTGCTGATTGTTGCGCTGGGAACATAGCGTCATGTATGTTGTGCGCGATTTTTCTAGTAGCACTAGTAGTTCTTTGAATTTTTTTTGAATCACCTGTATTAACAGTTCGTTCATCTCTAATGGTTAGATCTCCCAGATCTCAATAAATATTCTACTCGGTCATTTATTTTGAATGAAGCTACAATATGCTGCACCGTTGATTTGCTTCGATTGATAATTTTCCCTATTTGTAGTTTGACAACCATCTCGCGGAAATCAGCACTTGGTTGCTTTTTAGATATATTTATACGTTTTAATTTAAATATGATTCACCTTAATTGATCACCGTAATTTGTAAACTAAATAAAATTTCGGGTTATATACGCACAAATCTAATCGGTACACACTATCGTATGATGAATTTAGTCTAGACTATACAAACAGTACAGAGTAAATTGTTTTTTTTTCACTTCATGATTTATGTTGAATAGGATATTTTTTTTATTCCATTTACTATCACCCAATTTTGCATGGAAAAGCTAGCACCTTAAAGCAGAAATTTCTTATTTCGAAATGCCAGACACCACTAAACTTGCTTAGTTTGTACGATGACTCTTAAATACTTAAATTTGTAAATAGCCAATTAAAACTCGGATCTAGTCGTTCAAAAACATCTGGACAACTGACTATTACCAGCCTAGGCGTGCCGAAGCTGTCACTCTAAACTAACTAGCTAGAAAATCTTAGCTTGAATTTCAATGAACATAATGAAATCCAAATCAAAAATTTAAATTGGATTCTCAAGAGAAATGTTTGGGTTGAATTTCCATAATACAAAAACATGGCTTGCTTTATTTATTTATTAAACTTTAAAACAAATGGTACGAACAATTGTTTTATCAAAATTTCTTTCTTTTTTTATGAAAATTTGAAAATTAACTTTTTTACTAATTAGAATTTTGAAACAACGGAATTTCTTTTTAGAATGTGACGCCATCCCTCAGTGTAATGATATTAGTAATGAATTTTGACAATAGCTGATTGGGAATTGCATGGATTTGGCTAATATTGAAAAATAAGTATAATGGTTTTAAAAATCACTGAATTATGTCAAAAGAGCATTGTTTTAAGAATATAGATTTTGACAACAATGGGTCTTGGAAAAATGGCTAACGTGACAATTAACAAAATATAATAAACATAATGTACACGTAGTGCAGAAAATTCTACGTTTCATCAACATTATTAAAATTTTGCGATTGAAAGGATAAACATTTTCAATAGATATTTTCCAAATAAATTATCGACCCAAACTTTTTGTGTTCGTTCATTAATTTATTCAAATAAACTAACACACAAACTAAAAAAGGATGACATGGTAGAAAAAACAGAATAAATAAAATTTATTTGTTGTTCCAATTCCTGGTTTTTCTTATCAAATAAAAATTATTATCATTCGTATTGTATACCCAAAATAAAATTGAGAATCAGAACAACAACAACAAATCTAGGAAAATTCACTAGGGAAGTTAACTGTTTTTTTCCTTCAATACGCTATATAGGTTTTTTAGGGGTGTATATTGTGTAGAGGGTAGTAAGTTTCAATTGATTTTTGTTGTTGTTATATTCGAGTACATAAACATAAATTTATTGGTATTTGTATTTTCGAACGGATTATACTTATACGGAACGTACAATTTCGATGACAATCATTTTGATACTCTCCCTTTATAAAATTTTCACTGTTATTGGAACTAACTTTGAAATTTATGATTTTAAGACTTTCGGGTCACAATAAATGTGTATAAATATTAGCAGTACATATATGGCAAACCAGAATAATGGGTAATATTTCGTGATCGATAAAGATGAAGATTTATTTATTTTTTTAACAAAAACATTTTGTTTGTAATAAAGGTGTTTAGTTATTCACTGATCCGAATGATTTGCACATAGTCAACTGAATAATGTATTGCACCCGACTCGTATACGTTATGATGTGGTGTGTTGGTAACATATTTTATGGGCGATTTATCTTTTTCCTGTTACAATGCTGCCGATTTTATCTCTTAAGTGTTAATTTTTATGGTTTTACAATGAAATTGTAATAAAAACATTATTTTCTTTTTTATGATTATATCCGTTTTTTCAGTTCTATCATTTATGTACGATCTTCTTTAAAACCTATCCCTTTTTGATGAAGCAAGATAAGGTTAAATATTTTTCTTCCATAATTTTCATGATAAATTGATTCTGACATTACAAATATGTCACAAGCTAAGAATAATATTTATGGGTAGATGCCGTAAAAAATATTAAGAAATAAGAGCGCCGCATTTGAAACTATAAAATTCATAGAATATAACGTTTAGCAATGGAGAAAATAGTTCATTTAGAAAATCTATAAATTAAATCCGTTTACATCACTCTAAAAAATCGTATCCAATATATTAATAATGCTACCGTTCAATGCTTACGTCTCTAATGAAAACCTGCTGAACAATAACAAATACGATATTCGTAGAAAGCAGCTAAGTTACACCCAAGAACCTAGATCAATGCTTGAATAAGCCGAAATTAAGCGAGTTCTATACTTCATTGTAAAGGAAAATAGAAGGAGATGGAATACGAACATTTGTTTCATTTTATCTGCATTTCATTATATCAGTTATGGTAATAAGATAAACTCTGGAACTAGAAACTGTTCACAATAAACTAGAAGTCTAGAAATAGACATTTTCGCTTAAACCAGTAAAAAATATCATACACAGTTAAAGGAGAATGAATGGCATATCGTAAAACGAAATGTTGGTGACGTTAGATACGAGACAAGTTACAACCAAGCAATCAATAGCATGTACCAGTTTTCTTCAAAAAATAATAAAACTTTTTGCAATGTTTTCATGTTGGTGTCATTTTTACATTAAATTAAAAAACCAGTTTTATTATGCCAACATTAACAAACAAACAAAAAACTATATGTATGTATAAAGCTTAACGAACAAAAAAGGGTTAAAGTTTTGAAAACTTTAATGGAGGGTGTCCCATTAGGGGTTCATTTTGATAAAAGTTATTATGCTAAATTATGTAAATTAGATTGATGAAGTTTTGGAAAGAATTCAGACAAAATATTAAAATTAAATGTCCTATTAGGGCACCCTTTCTTTTGATATAAACATAGAACTATGTACATATACATATATTGTGTTTTTGTATTAATTTATGTTTGTTGTAAGTACCGAACAACGTTAAAGAAAATGTGGTGTATGTAGTATATTCTCAAAAGTGCTACGATAATTAAAAACAGAATTTAAAGGCAGATGTATAACTTAAATTTGTCAGACTAACAGTCATAATTTTAACAAAACATTATATTATGGAGGCCAGTCACCAACCTGGGCTTGATAGTTGGATTCATTTTTACTATCGGCCAAAATGTGTGATGTTGCTAAACTTCCATCGTTTCGATCCCTAAATGAAACCATCTAGTAATTTGTCTATGTTTCTTATGTTCATTTTGCAGAGAAATACCCATTAGATAGTCTCTAAAAAATTGGCCACTCTATTGTGGTCTTCCCAATTCCAGCGGATTCTTTCTTTGAAGCCTTCGTACTCCATTTGTGTAACTCAGCATACCACGTAACTCAACATTTTGATGTTGACGAACCCGTTGTATGTGTTTCCTTGCATGAAATGTTATCTCTTCGCTGACGATTTCAATCCGGAGGTCCCTATGTAGGTTATCGTTTCTTATGTACCAAGGATTGTTCACTGTTCCACGAAATATTTTATTTTGAAAAGCTTGTATTTTTTTAATATTGGTTTTCTTAGTACAACTCCAAAACTGAATACTATAACTCCATATACGTTTTAAAACTTGTAGTAGCAACTTATTAGGTATTGACAGCTCTGAATATCTTCCAATTTGTCAATACATGTTTCTTCTTTCTCTTCTTTGTTCAATACATATTTATTGTTAAGTTCCTCCTTTTTCTTTTTAATGTGCTTTTGGTATTTTAATGTCAAACTATTTGGGCTTTGGGTGGTTAGGTCCGCTTTGCATACCATGATTTTGTTGTTCAATACTGGGACGTCCCAATAATTGTAAAACACCAACACAAGTTTTAATTGGTTAAATAAAATTTACTATTTATTTTTATAATTTTATTTTTAGATAATATTTTATATGTTTAGATTTAATTATTTGTTTATTTATTTAATTTAATTGAATGTTATTAAATTCACCACCACTAATAAACTAAATAATTTTTGTCGCCGATAGAAATCGAGAGTCATGCCAAGATATTTGGCTGTGTTAGCATAAGGAACTTGTTTTGAATTTAGTTCTATTGGTATTCAGTTAATTATTTGATTAACTTAATTAACGTGCGTTGATTTTGTTCATTTAGCTTAAATAGTTGTTCGTAGCCTGTTGCAGTTTTCTGGATACTTCGTCTACGTAGTTAAAATTGCAGTATCGTCCGCGAATGTTACTATTGTTGTCCCGCTTCTGTTTGGTTAGTCGCTTGTGTAAAGTCAATACATGACTGGGCCCAGCACGCTACCTTGGGGAAGCCCTGCACATACCATCTTTAGCTCGGAAAATTCTTCCTCACATCTAACGCGAACATTTCTGTTATATAAGATTTCAATATCTGAAAGTATTCTATTAGCAAATCTCGATGAAATTTATATTCCAATCTAGCGTGCCATACTTTATCGAAGGTCTGTGCTACATCCAAAAATATTGTTGAGCATATTTTCTTATTTTCAAGTGCATCTTCAATAATACTTGTAATCCTGTAAATTTGCTCTATGGTAGAGTGGCTTTCTCGAAATTCAAACTGATGTGTTGCTATTAGCTTTCTCTCGGGTTTCTTCGGCTTTGGTATCATAATTATTTCTGCTATATTCATTGCAGAGGTACATATTTCAGTCGGAAGCGTTGATTATTTGAAGAAGCTTTTGCACCCTTTTCTCTGGAAGTGCCCTCACTATTTCACATGTGTTTTAATAAATACACACACGAGAGTTGCATTGAACGGGTGTATAAACGCAACCCAGTTGCAGAGTAAGATCAGTGTAAATTCAATCAGTGAGCAAGTGAGATAAAGTGAAATAGTTAAATTGTGAAGAGCTTAAAGTGCTGAAAACTGTTTTAATTTATTCTCGAATAAATTGTGCAGTGTTAGTAAATAATTCAAGTGTTTTATTGCAAAATCTCTTACGAATCCTTAGAAGAGCTCGAAGAATTCGTAACAATATGTTATTGATTAATCAGACAGAAGCTTGAGTTTAGATGCTAATAGAGAGCAAGAGGATGTTTTTATTATTTAGAAATTCTTATTGTAAAAAAATTACAGTTAAGAAAAACATTTTATGTTTCAACGGAAAATTACGCGTTAAAAACCAAAATTTTCGCGAAAACGGAAATAAAAAAGGTTTGAATATTTCATAAAGTTTTTTATGAATTTTTAAAACAGGATAAAACAAATAAAATAAAATATATAAACAGTAAGGTATCTTTTTTTTTACTGCGTTAATTAAAAACAAGCAGTAGAAGAAGTAAGCGTAATAATAAAATGTTAATTATTAGGTGGGTGTATGGATACAATAAATTTGGATAATCCTAAAACAAATTTTTCTCTTTTCATTTTTGCCTTCAATACCACCGAAAGCTTCACAACACCAACAACAACAACTACAAAATTATATTAAACTTATTTTTAATTACAATTTATTTTTTAACTTTTTCATTTTATTTTTTATAAATTTTAGACAAAAGTTATATCGTAAGGTATCATTCGGTATCATTTAGTTTTCCGAACAAACTTTTAATATTTATGTTAATTCAAACAAATTACTTACATGTTTTATACCACGCCACAGAAGCTGATGTTAATTAGGGTCCACAGTTTTAAGTAAAACTTTTTAGACTGAAGAGAAACAAATTTAAAAAAATTTATATTTATATTTTAAATCATTTCCTAAACTAATATAGAAGCTGTTAAAACAATAATTTTGTTTTATTTTCCAATCAGACACAATGAAAAACAGTCATAATCCTCTTTTGCTTTATAAAGTATTAAGTGAAAGAAAATTTAATTAAAATTTCCAATTAAATGCAAATTTATTGAAACCATTTACAATTGTATTTTATTATATATTGTGTTCCAGTTATAAAGAAGATGACAAAGATGTAAAATATTTATCGTTTCGTCGTTTCAACAAAAACAAATGAATCAATTTAATGCGCAGACAACAAAAATAGTACGCTTACTAATCGTAAAAATAGTAAACGCAAATTGAAAAAATACGTAAAGAAAAAGTTAGAGCCCTGTTGATTTCGTCCCGTTAAGTTTAATTCGCAATTTTTTTGTCCAGTTACTCACTGTGTTAGTGGCACTCTCCAGTTTGACTTCTGTTTCATTTATGTTGTCACCTATTGCTAAGATTGCAGTGTCATCCGCAATATGTTGGTATATAGGTTTCTTCTGTAGTTGGTAGATCTGTGCTGGCAGAAGGCAGAACTTTAACCCATCGTTAAAAGAACAAGATGAAACATTTATTTATGGGCATGGTGAAATTATTATAGTCGAAGCCGAGAAAAATCGATTGAGAATGGCCAATATGACTGATTTATTTTAGAGTTTCGAATCCATCATAATTACCAGTCCCTGTAAGAAACATTTGATGTGTTTAAGTGGAATTATTTGTTCGTTTATATCACAATAATTCTTATATAGGTATAATACTTTGTTCGTAAATTTAATGATTCTACACTAATCCATTTTTGATATTCATTGCACCTTGAATTCAATTCGGTCCTGTAAATGGTACAGCTAAATATCAGATTAGGGAATAATTCCTTAAACTAAATTACAAGCTTTAAGCAATTATTATATGCAAATTGCATGCACTATAATGAATAAACTTATAATAACTAATTTTTATTCATTAATTTAAATAAACAGTTACCCGCAAAACTTAAAATTTGCGTTTAAGAATTCTATTTTTTTTAGGTTTTTCTGTTTTAGTCGGTTTCTTCGTTCTAAAAGAAAAGGCCCGGTTTTTGAAAAAATCCCATGCCGGAATTGCTAAAAAACGCTTTGCCATTATGGCTAAATGAGGATAGATGAGGCTTCGGCTTTGCCACCATTTTAATGGATCATCCATTCGAGGTATAATTGCCTTTTCAGTATATTGCCGTAGCTCAATTATAGCCATAGCGGTAGGCGAACTTTTTGTTTGAATTGGGTTATTGGAATCGAAAAAACTCCAAAATTATTTCTGTGTTTCTTCCGTAACACTAACAACTATTTGTTGGACTATGTTATTCTCTGAACCGCCCTCCTTTTGAATTAATTCAGCAATAAGTCGAGTCAATCTATCTGTTGCTTATTTCCGGCTTGACTCTGAGAGTACTTTTCCTTTGAGCCGAGGATCAAGCCGCGTCGACATCTGCAATATGTAGTTATTCTCTGCAATTAGAAAGCGTTCTAAAAGTTTATTGGAAATTATACGTAATAATTTGGCTGCTGTAGTCGAGGTAATTGAGAGGGTCCCTAAATAATGCTTGACTCCTTCCATCAACACTAAAATTTTGGAAATCGTAACGCTGTCTTTAGCACTGAACTCAACAGTAAGGCCATCAAAATGGTTTAAAATTTCGCATATTTTTATTAAATCTTTCATTTCTGAAGAGGATAACATTTCTATGTGATCAGCATAGTTAAAGCAACTTCAACTGGTTCTCGTAATTGACAGAATCTGCAATTAACACTCACAAAGATGAACAATATTTTAGTTTAAAATTTATGATTGCCTTACCTTTGGAGCATGTAAAATGTCGAGTTCCATCGGGTAACGACATCATTAATTAATTTTAGAAGAGTTGTTGTTCCACTAAGCTCAGTTTAAAGCTGTTTCAGCTTTTCGCTAGATATTCTGTATTTCAGAGATTTCTTTTATCCCATCTTGAACTACCAAACTTAACGGTATGAGCGAAGCATCTCTCGTGTTTATATTTAGATAGACGAACGGCGGCCGATATATTGGCAGCGTTATCTGTTACCACAGCACTAACTTTTTATTCGATTCCCTGTACCCACACATATTCTAAAAGAGATTCTTTTAAAAATTCTGCCGGGTGTCTCGCAGACGAGATATCAATGCAGTCCAGTAAAACAACATCAATTTGCATGTATCAGTCGTAATTGCAACACTACCAGCCCGGCTAATATATTTTTTTACATTATTAAGACAAGCGGCATAGTGCTGGGGCAGTAACGATTTTGTTACCCTATGGTTTTGTTACCTCGATGGCAGCTGATATGTGGGGTCAAGTGCTTTGCTAAAGTTACGGAAACCTTGATCCTATACTATCGAAAACGGTTGAAAATCTTTAATGATGAATTTCAATAGTTCATTGTTTAACCGTTTTTGTTTCGTAATTAACGCCGGTTTCGTAATGTAAGGTGTTAGTGTTTCTTGTGTTGAACAAGGTGACGCTGAAGTTACAACAGGAATTTCAATGGCCGAATTGGATGACGAGGGAAGCTAAGAGTTGGTGTATTTTGTTTTGTTTTAAGCAAAACTGTAGGATGCCGTGACTCAAGGTGGCGTTTGTGGTACCACCACTTTGGTACGAGAATTAACTTTTACATAGGTCGCATTTTTCTTTCTTATCTTTCTTTCTGGGTAAAATGAAGCCAATCTTCGCTTCGTAGTTTTGGTGGCATACTTCACCAAATGTGTTAAGACGAAAACTTTTTTAAACTACGTAGTTTACTTATTAAAATAAACTTAATATATTCTTAAATTAAGTCTTAAACTCTAAAACTAATAAAAAATAAAATAAATTTCAAAAATAATTCACCAAACTAGTAGCAAAACACACAAAATTCGATTATATGAATAACTAGTATAAATTCAAACAAAACCGATTCGGTTAAAATATTTGAACACCACACTAATTTATACAGACACCAATATCAAATATGTATACCCTGTAGCAGCTCGAATATTCGACTCACCGATATTCGATACTGCCACAAACAAAACAATTAGTGAAATTCAAATATAAATCAACTTATTTGAATTAAGCGTTCACTAACCCCATCACATATCCAATAGCCGAACCACCACTATCTAATAGCCGAACCATACTATAAAACATTTATAGTAAAGCATGTCGCCATTCAACCAACATCACCACGAACTAACAAAGTTCGGTGATGTAAATCCATTGCACTCAAAATACTAGTGCAATGTTGACCGCCGCTGGCGCATCTGTTCCTTCACCAAAAATACGACACGTATTTTTGGCTACTACACACCTCAACACGAGGAAAATATTATTAGTCGTCCATTACATTCCTCGATCATCGGTCATACAAGACAACGTGTAACATAACAAAAATAAATAACATACGACAACACACACGGCCATTCCTTTTTCTTTGGTTATAAAAATTAAATTTGGTGGTGATTAATTAATAAATTCTATTAAATAAACATTTATATTTTTATATGTACAATTTAATAAATAAATTAATAATTATAAACTAAAATAAATAAATGTGAAATAAATAAATAAATGTGAACATTTTAAAATTAAAATTAAAAGAAAAATAAATAAATTATTGAATATTATAACTAACAAAATTTATGTGTATATTCAAATGTACTGATCCACCAAAACAACCAAAACCCATTAGCTAATTATTTCGGTTAAAAAAAAGTATAAGGTTAAATCGAGTACATAATACAAATATACAATTTGCTCTTTCTCGCATATTTGGCAGTTTTCTACTAAAAACGAATAAAAGTATGATCAAAACCGTCTATAGATAAGCCGGAACAAAATCAATACTATTAAATGGTTTTGACTACACACGCGATAGTATGTGTCGTATATGTATATGCCAAAACCAATATCGTATATAAGAGAAATAATAAAGCAAAATAAATTGTATCAATTTACTTAGTAACTATTAGATTCGCGTCTGCATTAATTTGTGGTGGCATCTGTGAACGAAGCATATTTTTCCGACTTGTATCTATAGACGGTTTTGGTAAGATCAATGCCTATGTATTAATGGCCGATTAAGTGCGTTTATAGCATTAGTAGTGATCGAGTAATAACAAACAAAAATCGCTCCTTACACCCAGAGAAATGTGGATGGATGTATTATATTTAACATAGGAATATTAACGATCAATTTTACTTAGGTATGAAACATTTTTTTTAAGCACAAATAATGCCTAATTTTAAAAACTATTCCAATTATTTAACAGTTTGTTCCTTGGTGGGTATATCCCATCCTTAAAAATATATTCTCTATAAATCATGGTCTATGATTATCATGAACAATATTGCAAAAATTGGAAATAATATACAGTTACGGTAAATTACAAAATATTTCATTCTCTATCCAAACTAATATAATATTTATACTTAATACGTTTAATCTATTCTATTATAAATGATGAGTAAAAGGCTCTCACAACAGGACTTATTTGGATTTCTACTGTAAGATCAACTAAAACAAAGGACGTAATATAACCAATCATCGAGAATACAATTTTTAAAATAGAATATTGTTCGAGCACATTCTCGTTGCATAATTAGAAGTGTGGTGTTTTGAAAATTGGATTTTTTGTTTTAATAAATTAAACAATTTTTTTAGTGTACAGTGATTTAAGTGCGCAAAATATTTAATTCCAATTCATTAAACGGAATTTATTATTTGAGGTACGTATAACGATTTATACGTGATATTAGTAGAATATTAATTGTGAAATTCATCAATGTTAAACTAGCATATTAGCATATTCATTTATATTGACCCTATTAGAAATTATAAAGTGATATAAAAGTTCTATTACCGTTGTAAAACATTTTAGTATTGCTACTTATGAAATTTTTTCATGTGCATTCAAAATGTACATAAGTATATATGTTATATATGTTATATATATATATATATATATATATATATATATATATATATACAGCCATTCCACGCGAAATCAGACACCCATCCGGGGCCAAGGTGTCCAATTTTTTTGAAATTCGGGGAGATGGTAGATATAGATAAAAAAATATAGTTTGAGTAAAAACTCGGTGGGGTCAAAATACGCGGAGTTCCGTTATAATTTGTTTTTGTCGGAAACTCAAATGTTCACATCTTTAAATTCGTGTATCTTAAGTATTCCTTGTCCGATTTTCACGTATAATAGCTCGTTGGAAAGACAATTGTACGGACTTTCAAGTAACCGTTTTAAAGTTTGGTGTTAATGTACAATATATCGTATAAATTTCAGTTTTAATTAGTATTTTGCTGAAAAATCGAAATGCTCACCCTTTTATTTTTTTATCGTAAAGTACTTGACAATACCTTTCAAATAAGCCATCTTTCACGATGGAGACTCAATCCGTTCGAGTTTTATAGAACAAAACGTCATAACAAGTCACGGTGGAATTTAACATTTCAGTACAATTATTAATTCTAAACTACGAAATTCATATTTTGGTTCTTCCTTTTACAGTTTTATTCAATAAAGTTAATTTATTTACAAATTATTTTAATTTAAAATTATAAAAATTATCAGAATTGTGGTTGTGATGTGGTTGTTACCATTAAGAACAAAGCAGTAATAATGTGAGTTTCTCTGATGGCTTTTACTGAATCAAATTTTTTTGCTATTGATCGTGCCACCATTTGTACAAAATCTAAAAGTAATGTTTGATTTATTTTTTGTAGCCCAATCGAAAAGTTGTTGTGCTTCAAAATTTCAAAATTGTGCTAAGTTGTGGTTTTGCAACAATTGTTCGGTAATATTTTAATGATAAATAAATGGCTTTTAACCAAAAATGATAATATTATTGCTTTTCAATATTTAGAAAAAATTGATAATGAGTTATACATCTATGGTTCGGAAACAACAGCAAAAGAACATTTTTATGACGTTCCGGTAGCATCAAGCCGTTTCAAGATTTTTATAACTACCACAGTGCAAACAAATCGTGTTTATTGGAAACTAAATGACATCGCCCAAAGCTATTTAGTATGGAGTGCTCTGAAGGAGAGGAATATAGATTTTTTACCAATAACCACATAGTAAAATGTAAGCCATATATCTCATTCGTTTTCTAGATTTAGTACCTACTAGTTTAACACCTGTTTTACAATTAAGCATTTGTGTTTATTATTTATTACTAATTATTTAACGTTTAACTTAGATGTTATCAGTTTAAATACATGCTTTTATGACTTTATATATATGCGTTTGATCGCTTTGTATTGTTAATCTATATAGATAATTCTATTACATGTATTTTATTGTATATTGTGTTTCTATTTAGGTAGAATGTATTGCATAGTGGAAACCACTAAACCCAGTGGAATTATTGAATGTGTTGCGGTTTGCATAAAATGGGTTATAAATTCCAAGCTAATGTGGCCCACGTATTATTCGAAGGCGTTCAAAAATAATGCAGATGTGAATTCGAACTGGGTACCATATGATTTCAAAATGCTAAAAAATTGTATCGGTAAGTACTGTGGATTTACATGGTATCTCGCTTTGTCATATTAATTGTAATACGATTTTTTTTTTGTTTTATTTCAGAAACACAACCTGAAGTGATTAACGTTGAGGAGATATATGCGCAGTTCACCAATTCGGAATCGGAAAATTTTACCCGTCGAAAAAATCCAACAACTTATAATTTCAACGATGAAATAGAATATACACCCGAATTGGCTGAAGAACATAATAAACCGTTTCAAGCTCCTCCTATTTCAAGTTTGAAGATGAATGATACTCTGGTCTTTTAGCCTATATATTTTTAAAGAAATATAAATTTATTTATTTATTAGTCGAAACCACTAAACCTTTATTGTTTTATTATGAGTTTTATTTTACATTAACTTCGTACCACAAAATTACTGATGTGAAGTTAAATATTCCTGTAAAAATTCTAAAAATGATAACGTATGAATTCCACAGCAAAGACTGACGTATTACAGTAAATAAATTCGTAAGAATACCGATCCATTAATGTAACATTGACACGTAACTCTTCAGTAACGATCACTGACATTTTACAGTAACCTTGTACCACAAGATGCTGATTCGGTAAGTAAAATTTTCCAGTAAAAATTTTAGAAAGGTTAACGTATAACTTCGAAAATCTTCAGTAATAAATATTTACGTTTTACGGTAACTCGTACTACAAAATTACCAATTAGGTAAAGTAAAATATTCCAGTAAACATACGAAAAATGTTAACGTATGAGATCCATAATAAAGATTGACATATAACAGTTATTAAAACCGCAAACATACCGATCGGGTTATCTAAATTTGACACGTAAAAATTCAGTAACAAACACAGACATGTTACAGTAATTTGAAACTGAAAAAATACCGAATCGGTAAAATCGGCCTGCCCAAAGAGCCACAAATTGCGTTCTTTTGTCGGTATTATATAGGTAATTGCCCGACACGGTTATCGGTATTTTCTGAGTAATTTTGCGGGTCAAAATTATGAAAATGTTTGTCGGGATATATATTACACATTTGATAAATTTCTGGTAGCATTAGATGTATGTTTTAAAGTTTTCTTCGTATTCAAACTTGAATACCCAAAGCAATCTACCAAATTTTGACTTTTTGTACAAAAGTTTTGTACCAAATAAACACAAAATTTGATGATTTAACATCCGACATAATCGATGTAATATCAGAAATTGAAAATTAAAACTGGAATTAAAACCTGTAGATTAAAAATAATTTAAAATGTTTATTTGTTTTGTGTGTTCTGATACTTTTTTACAGATACCGTTTTTAATAAAACACTTTACTTATGTACATCTTTAAGCACCATCAGCCGTTTTACAATGTTGTCAACACAATTGCAATCAATCGAATCAATTGAATCGATTTGAAAATAATTAATTTTTTATAATTTTATGTTTATTAGAAATAAAATATTTGAATGAACTTGTTACAGTTTTCATTCACTTTTATAAAAAGTTTTATGAACGTGTTTTGATATTTTTAAAATTAATAATTAATGATAGCCAATAAGTTGAATATATTTTATTTAGTTATAAAACAAAATAATGAAATTACTATAAGAATGTGCATGATTATGTAACAATTGTTGATTATTACGATAAAATAATTAGTAAATTTACATTGAAAGAAAAACATAATATTAATTTTAAAACTAATAAATAAATTAAGCAAATAATTGTTGCTTATGTTACTTAATTATAATAAATGAATATCTATTAAACTAAATAATACAAATAATATAACCAATTTATTCTTACAAATGAATAACCTGTGCCTTTTATTTAAAACAATATACCTTTTTAAGGAATTATCTATGCATATACGTTAATCATATTTCATCCTTAACAAAGCATAAAGGATGCAAATGATCAATTGTGGAATACATGACTAATAATTGGATAATCTATCTCAAGTTAATGGAATAAATCGTACTTTATCATCGATGATTCATGCTTCCTATGACATCGATCATTCAAATTCGAGCACACATTACACATATATGTTGCACAACTTATCCCTAAAGTAGTCATTAATCTGTGGAATACATGATTAATAATTGGATAACTAAGCATAAAAAGCATTAATAATACTTAATTATGAATATCCAATTTCAAATTAATGGAATAAGTTGAACTTTACTACCGACGATTCATGCACCCTATGACATGGATCATTCAAATTTAAACATAGAATATATATAAATGTTGCACTATTCATACATACAGTAGTAATTCATCATTCCTATAACGAATAATCAGTACTTACTAATATTTACACAAAACATACTTAATACTTCATTATTATTCTTATGAGGTAAGGTTGAAAATAGAACATAACTTTTGTATAAATTGTGCGTTATATGGATATTTTATTCAATCATTTCTCTGGGTGTACAAATCATACCGTCGTTAACGATGCATTAAGCTTGCTTTACATTGAACGATTAAGCAGATCTGCGAGAAACGTCAAAAATAACTAATAATAACTAAAATAACTATAATATTTTAAATTATTTTCAATGTGTGTACAAAATTTAGTATATTATACATTTTAAGTACATGAATTGACGTCTGTTTATAATAGCAGATGAAGCTCGACATCTTTTTTTCGTTTGCATCTGCTTTTTTTTGGTTTACTGGGATCGTTTTGGTATGATTTTTTTTTGCAGACGATATATTTTTCTCGTTCTCGCCTTAATAAATTTTAATCATTGTATCTCAGGTTTTTTGTAGACGTCGAAAGTCGTCAAGTGTAAATCAAGCTTAAGTGTGTATCTACAAAATTCACCAAAATGGTTTTTTGTATTTTCTGTAATGTAATACAATGTTTGCTGAGTTTTTTAGTATCATTGTCTCTCTCAATGTGTCTAAACATAGAGAAATATTAAATTTTGTATTGCATTAGTGTGTATCTACATTATTTTTGGTAGATTTTTGCAACGAGGTGAGTTATACGTTAAATAATTTTGTTATTTAGCAGTTATTTACTACAAATTGCGATATTTAAATTAATTTAATTATTTAATAATGTAAAAATGTTAAGTTTAGTGTTAAATAAATTAAAATAATCAATAAAATAAGTAATATTAAAATGTGTTGTAGATAAGCAAAAGTGAAATATTAAAATTATATTTTTCTGTGTAGATACATAACTATGTTCATTAATGTTTTGTAGATAAACGGAAATGAAATATTAAAATTTTATTTTTCTTTGTAGATACCCTGAATTATGATTTAGTTAATTTTTAAACAAATAAAGTTTTTTAGATTAATTTTTTGAACAAATTTAAAATTATGGGAGAAAGGGGGAAACTTCTAGTTAAACTAGCACTGCAAAAATTAGCTGACAATCGATCGCAATCAACTATAATCACCGAAAAATTATCTCTTCCACCAACCGATATACTGCCTCCAACACCTATTGCTATGTGCACTTCGGCACTTGACTCAGGGTCATCTATTTTTAATAACGAACAATTTATCCTAATCGAGGTACCATCAACAACGGAATCGGTGGCTTTTAATTTAATCGAAAACAGCACCAGCAATGCTTGTAAAATTAGCCGAAATGCATTTAGTTCTACTATAATACCTGAATTCAACTGTGCAGAGAATACCTTGCCAACATTTATGTCACCTGGCGCGAGACAATCAATTCTTGATAACGCCCCATTTATTTATGACAACGATAATATGTTGGTGGTCTCGGAAAACATTCAACCATCACCCCTAATCGAGGAACCACCAACCACGGAATCGATGCGATTTAACTTAATTGAAAATAGCACTAACGATGCTGGCAAAAATAGTATGAGTGCAACTGACTCCAGCTATGATTTACCAGATACCGATTCTGAGGATACTTCGACAAGTATTACTTTTATCGACCAACCAAACACATCAATGGAAAGTAGACCGAATATTGATTATATGTCCGATGACGAGCCTACGAATGATCAAATAGAGATGAACGACTCCAATGATGATTGTAATGATGTTTCAAATAAAAATTCGAAACGAAACCGAGAAAAAAGAAATCGTATGCTCGGTAAAAAGTACCTAGGTTTTCGGAAAATTTCAAACGATACTGGTAAAGTATGCCAAATATAAGACATAGTCAAGCTAGACCGTCAAATGGGTCCAAGATGCACTATTCAAAGTTGTAAAAAATTTACCAAATTTAGTGAGCATTGTGGAGTAATAAGCGAGGTAGATCTGAGTAAAATGTTTTGTAGTTTTTGGAAATTAAACTGGAACGAAAAAAAAAATTATATTAGCAATTTAGTGCTGGAAAACCAAACACAAAGAGCGACTACAGCAGATCCAATAAATTCAAGACGCAACTTTTCTCTGAAATATAGAATCAATCTAAAGGATCGTCAGGTCGAAGTGTGCCAGAACTTTTTTTTATCAACCTTTGGAATTAAACAAGGCTTTGTTTTAAAGAGTGTTCGTAAATCACAATATGGCATTGTACATCGCAATGAAAAAAAATCACGAGCTTTAGCAAATGAAAGTCACGAGTTTATGTGCTAATTTTTGGATTCATTAAATAAGTTACCAAGTCATTATTGCAGAAAAAATACTAATAAGCTATACTTGGAACAAAAATTTGATTCAAAATCAGTTCTGTATGCGGAATATACAAACCACTGCAAATTATTTGGTAAACAATGTGTATCAAGAACTACATTTTTATTAGAATTGACCAGAAAGAATTTTGCCTTATTTAATCCTAAGAAAGACCGTTGTGATACTTGCGTTGCATACGAAACCGGCAATCTTTCAAAATACGAGTGGCAGATTCATATCAATGAGAAAAATAAGGCAAATGACGAAAAATCTAACGACAGCAAAAATGCAATGATTGGGTTATGCCACCTAATTTTTATGGACTTACAGGCTGTTAAAATTTGCCCTGTCATTAACGCCAGCAGCATGTATTTTAAAACCAAACTTGCTTGTCATAATTTCACCATTTATAACAAAGTAACAAAAGATGTGGTATGCTACTGGTTTGATGAAACACATGCTGATCTGCAAGCATCAGTTTTTGCTTCATTTTTGGTAAATTATTTAACAAATACTTTTGTAACTGCTGATAAATTGCCAATAATAATTTATTCGGATGGATGTACTTATCAAAATAGGAATGCAATTTTATCAAATGCGTTGCTAACTCTCGCGATGGAATACAACGTGACTATTACTCAAAAATATTTAGTCAAGGGCCATACTCAAATGGAATGCGACAGTGTTCATGCTAAAATTGAACAGAAACTGAGACACAAAACAATTCAAATTCCCAACGACTACCACAACATTACCATCGAAGCACGAAAGAAACCTTTTCCTTACCGGATTTTTTCACCAGAATTTAATTTTTTCCAGGGCCCCTGTGGTCGGGGGGCACTCACATGTCTCGTAAATCTAAATTGCACGAACATGTTTCCTAAGAATACCACCACAGTATCCTTTGCTTGTCGTAGGAGGCGACTAAACGGTTGGATCGCTGGGCTGACGACCCGCATCCGTAAAAAAAACCAACTGTTTATAAAATTAACAAAAAGAAAAATGGATACCGCCAAAACAACACCGGACCCCCGCTCAAGTACCCGGATACGAGATTTAGGATCGGCACGTGGAACGTGCAATCACTTAGAAAACCAGGAGCGTTGGAGGGTCTAATCACGTGCATGAAAGAGTATCGGCTGGAACTCGTTGCTCTTCAAGAAACTCGCTGGCCTCAAAGTGGAGACCATGTGTCCCAGGGCTATACGTTGTTCTACAGTGGAGATGACCTCGGAAATCTTGGAGCTGGATTTCTTCTTGGGCCGCAGGTAAAGAAGGCTGTTTTGGATTTTCAAGCAGTCAATAACCGATTGTGTATGCTTCGCCTGCGCATGAAGTTAGCCAACCTGTCGATAATTTGTGTACATGCGCCCACAGAAGTCAGCCAGCCCCAAGATAAAGACTCATTTTACAATGACTTGGACGATCTGATGGGATCTATACCCGAACACGATGTTAGAATGGTTATTGGGGACTTTAATGCTAGAGCTGGCAGAAATCAGGCCGACTTATGTGAAAACATAGGTCCGTACTCCCGACACGAAACTGCGACCGATAATGGTGAGAGAATGATGTACTTTGCAATTGCTCATGATCTTAGAGTAGCAAGCACATTCTTCCCTCACAAACAGATACACGTAGAGACATGGACACATCCTCGCAAAACATCCCGGAGCCAAATTGACCACGTGTTAATTTCAAAAGGGCGAGCTCGGGTTGTGCAGGATGTGAGAACTTATCGGTCAGCAACCAAATACGTAGGCAGCGATCATTATTTGGTCGCTGCAAAGCTACGGTGGAAGTTTTCGTACAGGTCGGGGAACACAGCGAAACGGATGGAACGTTTCGACTGTGAAGGTCTGATAAATGAAGATCAAAAGAAACGATATCAGGATCTTGTCAGCGACAACATTGAGGGAGCTAATTACCAGACTGGTAATCAGTACCTCCCAGACAGAGTTCACGCAGTCAGACTGACTGCGTGAACTCTGTCTGGGAGGTACTGAAAACTTCGGTTGTCAGTGCTGCTCAACAGACTTTAGGTATAGTGAAAGTCAGACCCAAGAATGATTGGTTTGATGACGAGTGTCGTCTTGCAGTTGAGCAACAAAATATAGCCCATAATGAAGTGCAACAACGTCTCACAATCGCAAGGAAAAACAAGGCAGCTCTTGCAAGAAGGGCAGCTAAGCGGATTTGTAGACGGAAGAAGCGAGAATGGTGGAAGGCCGAGGTTCTGAAAGTACAACAACTCAGCAATGAGCGTAGTTCACGTAATTTCTTTAAAGGAATTACTGGATTGCACCATACTTTCAGGCCTTCGTCAACCGCCATTCGGGACCGGGATGGAAACCTCTGTGTCAACATCGACGCAGTACTTGACGCATGGAGTGGACACTTTACTGAGCTGCTTGATGTTCATCATGCGTCACAGACTGTTGTTGAGCCACCTCTAAAACAGTCTGCGGAGATTTGCACTGAGGAGCCATCCCATGAGGAATTCACTAAGGCCATGCAGAGAATGAAACGAAACCGCTCACCTGGAGTGGACTGCATTAATTCGGAGCTCTTGATATTCGGAGGGGATACTTTGTGGAACTGTCTTTTCGACCTTATTCGATTAGTATGGCGAACCGAAGTTATGCCTGATGAATGGAAAGTGGCCGCGATATGCCCCATCTTCAAGAAGGGAGACCGCTTGAAGTGTGAGAATTATCGCGGTATAGCTCTCCTTTGCACAGCATACAAGTTACTGTCATACATTTTATTGGATAGAATCACTCCTCTGGCGGAAGGCTTGGTTGGTGACTATCAGGGAGGATTTCGTCCGAATCGATCAGTCACTGATCAGGTCTTTTCGCTGCGGATGATTCTATCTAAATATTATGAGACATCCATCTCCGTACATCAGGTTTTCCTGGATTTCCGGCAGGCCTACGACTCGATCAATCGAGAGAGTTTGTGGTCTGCCCTGGAATACCTAGGAATGCCAACAAAATTGGTACGACTGTGTAGGATGACAGTGACGCAGTCTCAATGCTGTGTTAAAGTTGAGAACAGGCTATCGACAATTTTTGCAGTTAACTCGGGTGTTCGGCAGGGAGATGCTCTGTCCCCGATACTCTTTAATCTCATATTGGAGTACATCTTTCGTAAAACTGAAACACCTCAGCGCAACATCTTATATCGCCAGTCCAATCAAGTGCTTGCATATGCAGATGACTTATGCGTGATTGGACTGAATAGCAACGGAGTGAAAGAAATACTTGATCCGCTTGTAGAGTTTTCAGCTTCTGTTGGACTCCAGATCAATGAGTCCAAAACGAAATACCTGATCTCTGGTTTTAGAGACAATGGCACACCAGATTTTAGTAGTGGCCACCACACGTTTGAGGGAGTGAGGAGGTTCAAATATTTGGGCTCTCTTATCACTCACGATAACAGTGTGGGTGAGGATATTAAAGTGCGGCTGGCAGCTGGCAGTCGTTCTTTATATCCTCTAAGGCCACTGCTAAAATCTAAACACTTATCAAGTGCCGTGAAGCTGAAGCTTTACAAAGCGTTGATCAGGCCCGTTGTTATGTTTGGATGTGAAAGTTGGGCGCTGACGGATGAGTACGAGAGATGGCTCCTTACATTTGAGAGAAGAATCATGCGTGTGATTTACGGCCCTAAACGCGAAATAGATGGTACATACCGAGCTCTGTACAATTTCGAGATCAGAGATCTGATGAAGATCCCCGATATTGTACATGAAGTTAGATCTCAGCGAGTACGCTGGCTCGGTCACGTTCTGCGTGCTGATCCGGAACGAATTGTGCAGCGATCTCTGAAAGGAGAGCCACCATATGGTAGGCGCAGAGGTCGTTGCAGGCGACGATGGCTCCACGATGTAGAGAACGACTTGGCCTCTTCAGATTGTCTAAGACAGTATGAAGACCAAGCTCAGGATCGAAACCGTTGGAGCCAGATTGTTGATTCAGTAAGGGGCCAGTAATGGCCTTTAACACTGTTATTATTATTAATTTTTTCCAGGACTTTTCATCTAATTAAATGTATCCATCTATTAGCCCAGGTCGCAACAATGTCGTTACTCATTTGCGGCAATTACAATACGGATCAAATGGAGTAATATCGTACAAAATTAATTTTGCCGATGAATTAGCTGATCTGCCGACAAGATCAAAAGTACAACATTTTAAAAAAGTTTCAGATTTTCCTCAATTATTTTCAACTCGCAGAAAGATATCTAACAGGAAATTTAATGATTTACAAAGTATGAAAATTCACATTCACCAAAATAATTGGGGATTTTATGATAATTTGCCGCATGGTTAAATAATGCAATTATGGATTTTTAGACTGACTTTTACATTAAGACTGGATTTCAAGTCAATTTTTTTGTTGATTTTTTGTTAAATTTTTATTTTTTATTATTTTATGTTTCTAAGAAAAATAATAGTGCATTTAATGCTTAAGTACTGAATTGTCTGTGAAATTTTGTTTGTTTAGTCAAACTGACCAAATTAATTATAATAAAGAATAGTACAAAAAAAATGTATAGTTTTACTTCATTATAATGCAGATACCTCCTAATGCAATTCAAATTTTTTGTTTCATAAGTGAGTATCTACAATTTTAATTACAGGGCTCAATTATTTTTAAATAATTGATATTTAAAACAATTTTAACAATTTGAATTAAATAATATGTGTTAACATATTTTTACAAGGTCATTTCAGTTTGAAATAAAACGTTTTTATCGCCTCCTGTAAAACACGCAAAATGTAGATACGCACTAATGCATCGTCACCGACGATATGAAAACTTTTTTTTTTGCATATTTTGGTCTTAGATTTGAAATAACTAATAAGTTAAACTCAAAGACACTTTTTCATGTACCTGATTACAAATAACAATATTTTTTCGATCATTTTAAGATGAAAAATTATTCAATTTCCACACTTTTCATTCATGAATTTCAACAATTCTCAGTCAGGATTTTTAGTTTTCGTTTAGGCGAAAATTTGAGAAATTAATAATTTTCGCTATTCGTTGTCCCTTATTATTCATAGTAATCTGCACCTATTTCACATTCGAAATGATATACGTCATATAAAACTATAAGATTATGCAAAAGCACAACCTCTCCCTATGAAAATAATTTCATTAATGATTGTTTTAGTTTACAAAAATATTTTTAACTATTTTCTTGTTTGTTTTTGCCACTAGTAAAAGCAAGTCGGAAGAATGTTTTGGTCTTTTTCATTAATATCAATAAGCGACGTGACGTTATTCATCCACAATTCATCCACGTAAGCTACGACAATTTATTATCTCACAGTTTTTTATCACCTAATGTGAGATAGCACCACAGAATGACCACCCTGATATCCAATAGTTTGGAAAGTACTCAATTTATAGTCCGTATAATTTGAGGATCAGGTTAAAAATATCCGGTTAGAGTAAGTCCGTACAACACTAGCATATATCAAATACAATAAAAACATACCGGTGATTTCCGGATCTTCTCCCATGCGGCTCCTTTGATAACATTATTCTTGTAATATTTATTTTTTTTATCATAAAGGCATATATCTGCTTCGACCGCATTTATTAGTATGCCGTACTCCCTAATTGTGCCTGTAACAATATAAATGCACATAAATAAAAGTTAAGGGTTATGATTTTTTCTGTGTAGTGCGAAAACAAAATATTTGATTTTGTTATTTTACAATAATGGCTCTATCACATACACATCTGTAAATAATATCTGATGTATTGTATTTAAAAGTACATAAAATAATAGATACATATTAAAATAATTATAAATAAAATCGTTTTGAAATTACCAACTATACAACAATAAAACAATTACACACTGTTTGACGTTTTTCCTTCAGTTTTGAGCGATAATATTCGATTTTGTTAAACACTGTTAAGTGAAAGCTGAAATTTAACGAAACTGAACGAAAAGTTCTTACAGTTTCGCTGGTCAGTAACATGCATATCCCTATGATCGCATTGTTACTTAAATTTCTTAAAGACTGGTCAATGCTTTACTTTACTTTTAAAGTTTAAATCTGCACAATGTTTTCCCACTCATTAAGTTTTCCAGAGAGTGGCTAATATTAATAAAAAACTATCTTGCAAACATAAATCCAAAATTAGTTTATTTTTTTTATTAAAATATAAATAAATTTTATTTACAATTTGAATAGAGTAAAGATAATTTTTTTTATAATTTTATACCATAATGAACTATGTACGAGTGTTTAGTAACTACATACATGTTATGTATTCTAGTGTAAATTACATTGTGTTACAGTATAACAGCTTCCCAAACAAGTTCTTATTTAAATTATTTGTGGTATTTTATACACACAAAGTGTAAATATACATAATATACAATATATGTACATGCATATGTATGTGTGATAACTTTTTCAATATTATATTCTTACATACATATATGAATTTTAATTTAACAAAATAATTTATTTGCTTTTACATTTTTATTATTAAACAAAAATGTAATAACCTAAAATAGTTATAGCTATATATTTTATGGTTACACTCCTCTTTTGTACAAATTAAAATTCAAATCAAAATTATGTTAAGTGATTATGTTAAATGTACGATGAAATTTTATATTTTTGTATATCACTATATCTGAAACTTCGTAACCGAGACTCATCGAGACATTTTATCTAATTGAGACATTTAAATGTTCTGAATTATGTACACGCATAGAATTGATTGTTTTGAAAATCTTGATATAATAGTATTCTTTTATCATGTTTGTTTAAAATATTACCAAGTTACATGAAACTACGTACCTATACATAAAGAAAAACTATTGATTTAAGTTCAAATGCTGGCAATCATTCAAAAGAATTACACAATGTAACAGTCAAATATCAGGTTTTTTTGGTTTTGAATGTACAGCGCGAGTTTTTTCCTTTATCACCTTATCCTTTTCCTTTATTAAATTTAAATTTGGCTGGAACCCATTATGGTTCCGCACTTAAAGGGCCTATGGTTCAAACTTTGGTTTCTATCAAATCACGCACACGCGTTCTTCATCCTTAGCAAATCGGAGAAGTTTGAACCAAGGTAGAGAGGATAGTAGATGTACAGGAATTGTCCTTGAATTAAACACATTAGATCTAATACAATCGAAAGCAGGGCAGCTGCCGATGAAGTGCTATTATCATCATCTTCAAGGCATTCATCTCATACGGCATTGCTGGCTAGTCCTATGCGATGGAGATGACCCTTGAAACTACCATGGCCAGTAAGAATCGATACTAGTATTCTTAAGTTATCTTTTTTTAATGAAAGAGCGTACTTAGTCAGCCTCGAGTTGGGCTCACTAATTAAGTATTTCGCCTTTCGGCAGGTGGGGGTGGATGACCACGCTTGCTTTAAGTAAAGTAGAGCAGCATGTTTGTTCATTTTTTTACCAATGTAAAGAGACAACGGAGCAGCAGGTTCAGGTTCAACGAAACATGAACGTGAGCCAATTTTTGCCAAATTGTCCGCGATTTCATTACATTCAATGTCACAATGCGCAGGTCCCCATAAGACCGTAACTTTGTTATTATGGCATAGAACATTCAAATAATTCTTACAACTCTTCACCAGTTTTGAGTTGGCGAAAGGATTATTTAAGGAGTTGAGCACAGATTTACTGTCAGTACAGAAAATAATATTTTCACCATTAACCGCGAAATTATTAGCTGTAATGGCACAGCGAGTAATTGCGATTAATTCCGCTTCAGAAATAGTACAGTAAGTACCCAAACTGCCAGTAGTACTCAGACCCAGCGATGGGCAGGATATACCGCAGCAAGATCAGAAAGCGAGCCATCTGAAAAAAATGCTAGAAAAAGAGATGGCACAGAAAATGCATCAGTATTCTTACGTCTAGTGAATACAACTAAGTCAGTTTAAGAGGGGTTCGCATGAAAACCCTCATCAAGGCACCACTGTTCTACAATAAGAAGAGCGTGTTGCGTTTAATCAGATAAGACATTCAAATGCTTACCAGAAACCGGATTCCTGAAGTTTTACAAGGAGTTCATTATGACCAAAAGCCACAACAGAGGTGAAAGCACCCCTCCTTGTGGACAACCCTTGGCAACTTTGACTGAAACCGAGATTTCATGCAGCACGGAGATAAATATGCATAAATAATAAATAAGCATAAATCCAATCCATTTGACAATGGTAGATTTGAAACCAAATTTGGTACAGTTACTAGTGCAGAAAGCGCCTGCAATATCCAGGAAAGTACCCACAAAAAATTCACTATTACACACTATTCTTTCAATCCTAGTTACAAGTTCATGTAGTACAGTTTCATAGGATTTGCCAACCCTGTAAGCATGTTGCATGTTACTGAGCAGAGCGGTAGGTAAATGGTGGTCTCTGATGAATCTATCAACAATCCTTTCTAAAGATTTGAGAAAGGTCGATGACAGGCAAATAGGCTGAATTGACTTGGGGTCGGTATAGTTCGACTTTATATTTTTCGGAATAACTCTACTCTTGCGTCAAGATTGTGGAACAAAGCTAAAAGCAATGCAAGCCTGGAACAGATGCAGCAAATGTTTCCTTATACGGGGAAATCCATGCTGTAATTCAGCAGGACAAATACCATCAGGACCGGCAGATTTGTAAGGTGCGAAGGAGAATATACTCCAACGCAAAACCTCATGATTTATTAATATGCAAGCTAAATTCCAATCAGGAGTTTCAACAATAACTTTAGTGGTTTCGACATCATTATCGGAATTTAGAGTACTACAACCCAGATAATTAGTAGGAAGAAGTAGTTCAGCTACTTCCTTTTTAGAGGAAGTAAGCTCACCATTCTCGCAAAGAAATTAATCCAAGATGTCCTCTGTGCAGAACTTAACGCTTTTTAAAGGCCTTTTTTTTGTGCATCTAGGAAGTTGTCCCAGTCAGCCTGAAAATTAGATCTCCTGGCTTTATTCTTCAGCGCCCTAGTGGTTTTCCTTAACCTTTTAAGATCAGAACACGAAAACGGTTTGTTCTGAGTTTTATGATTAATGATAAGTGAACACAAAATCTCGAATGCAGTTGAAATTGCTTTCGATAGTGCAGAAGCCTGTAACTCAATATCCACAGTTGAACAAATTTCCTTATGTGATTTAAGTATGCAACCAAGCGCAAGAGAGAATGAAACCGAATCGGTTAACTTCCTATTACGGTAAGGTTTAAGCGACGGTATTTCAAGGTTGATATTTAAAAAAATACAACTGTGATCAGAGGTGAGAATGTCATTCGTCAATCTCCAGTTTAAAATTAACTCAGTAATGGGAATGGAGCACAAACTGATGTCAATCACTTCTCTATGAGCTGAGTTAAAAAAAATTGGCTGACACCCAAAATTGAGAATATTAAGATCCGAGGAACTTATATAGTTAAACAGAGCAGAACCCCTGTTGTTTACATTCGTTCTTTCCCATAGAGTGTGATGGACATTAGAAATTAGCATCACAACCCGTTAGTAGAGGAATATTTTTCTTCTTACACCATGTTACAAGGTATGTAAATTCCTCAGAAGGAGGAGGTGTTATGGAATCGTATAAGGTAAATAAACTGGTGCAATCACTAGTTCAATATGGGAGTTAAAACAATCAATACTAGTTCGTGCAGCTGGGATATCAGCTGAGCTGCACTCTTCAATGAGAGAAGCGTTAACATTATTTGAAATATAATTGCATGCTCTGATTTTCGCGGCAGAACTTTTAGGAATAATTTTACCACTAGAGGTGTTGAGACCAGAAACAGAACCATCATAAAGATAGGGTTCCTGAATTAAGCATAGATCTGTATGTGATGTAGCAAGCAACTTCCTTAATTCAAATGAAGCTGATCTGTTTTACTACATACATAGATGCCATATTTAACACCAGCAAAATAAAAGAAATAGTAAAAGCATTACGGCCTTGCGATAATCTTAAAGAAGATTCACTCTAGTACGTACTGCAGAGACGATCTGAACCCAGCAAAATAATCAAAGGACTTCAGATTGATCCTGGACACAATCGTTTGGCGGTTAGCCTCTCGTCTGTGTTGGATAGTTTTCCATCCCTTGACCGAAACATTTGGATTCATCAAACCGATATTAGTCATTACCAAACTTGGTTTCTCTGGAGGACCAACGGCCAAAGTATGAATGATGAGCGGTGTTGGAGGGTCACCAACTGTCACCGAATTTGGGCACCTCCTCAGCACAGTTGAAATACGCGTCCGCTTGGGTGTGGACGATGAAGGTACGTTCGAATCCTCAGTAATCGAACCGAGCACAAGCCCTGAGAGCTTCCCCTGTTGACGCTAGCGATTACGTTTGCCTGCGCGTCTGATTTTTTTTGTTCGATGGCTGGGTTCGGCATTGGACCCCTCACCATCCGTAACTAGTTTACGCTCAATTTCTGATTGGATGTCGGAGCTGAGACCACCGATACTAGCAGTATCGTGATCGTCCAGCTCGACATCGAACTGAGAAACCGTACCCATAATTGGACCTGTCAAGCAGAATCTAAAATTAGTAAATGTTACTATTTTTTTTTAAATTCTATGTGACACCTGAAAAAAAAACCGAAACACTATAGTTTATCCAAACAACAAAACTACTTACGCCTTGCCACATAGCCATAAAGTATGTATTCGAAAAAAAAAATGTTTCTCAGATTTTGATTTGTCGCATGCTTCTATGTCCTCTGAATCCAAATTGACCATTTTTGAAAAATGTCTGTGTGTTCCTGAATTCTAGTTCATACATTTAAAATAATTTTTTTTATTTATCGTACTTATGCAGCTCTGATAGACTTTTGGTGGAAATCTACTCAAGAAAACTCGAGCTATTCCCATATCAACATAAATCTGCATACACAAAAAAATTTTATTTGAGTATTTTTGTCACAAGTATTCGTGGAAATTTGTAAAAAAGGATTAGAGAATAGAAAGTTTTGTAAAAATCACCTGGACCACAGATGCTGGATTAACATTTTTAATTTGGGTTATCAACTGGCGTCAGTAAAGAAAGTTGGCGCAACATTAACGATATGCAAATCGATCGCTAATCAGAATTTTACAATCACCAAGATATCAACAAAGCGAAAGCCTGTATGTGAGACGTCCGATTTACTAATAACTATGTAGACCTGCATCTTTTGCTAATTTCATGAGATAGGTAAGGTTTTAATTTTGTTGATCCTCAGACATCACATGTCGTGTGAAAGTTCCTTGCTTATATTTATGAGGGGAACTATTTGATGGATACATTTGGGAATTAATTTCGTCGTAATTTAGTTACTGCCAAAAATAATTAAATAATTTGTTTTAAAGGAATGAAGAAAATCATCTCATTATCACCCTTTACGAGTTCAACTATATGGCTAGCAAATAATATTATTCAATATTTTCACAACTCACAACCAAATAAAGCCATCAAAAAAAACTTTGTTCATCTCTCATCCCGTTTCACTTTCATTTTGTTTTGTGTAATTTTTTTCTTGTTATTTGATTTTATGACTTTTTGTTGTAACCAATGCCAAAACAAAAAAGTTGGTAGAAAGAAAATCTTTTAGACTCAAAAATTACCATAATCATCAACTTCAACGTATCCCAACGTATTATCATTATTATTATTTTAAAAGTAAAGTTGAGCTTTTTTTTTTGGCATGTTATTCGCTATATAGAGTAAGGTGGAAGGAATATGATAATGTACGTTAAAATATAGGGATTGATATACGTATCATCACCAAAATTGTAAGTTGCATGAACACAATATAATGGAATGAAAATGGAAAAGTTTTGCCTTCGTGTGTTATGTATCATAAAATAAAAAAAGAAGAGCAATTCAGTATAATGAGAATATAACATACACATTTGAAATTGGTTAAAGTATGTAAGTCATCTATATAGTTATGGATTTTGCCCTTTATAGAATCATAAATCAAGCGATTAATATGGTTTGAAATCAACTCTCTTGTTCGAATCGTAATTAGCATTCTTATTATTCGAGATATTCTAAGCTATGTTGCCATCTATGACACATAACCCAACATATTCAAACACAACCAAAATCAATAATTTAATATTCAGAACAACAGCCACGTCTACTTTACTACACATAGAGACCTATACATTCTTAGAACCAAAATATAATATTTGTATGTTATTAACCTGTTTTTAATGTGTTATGTTACGAAAGAACATCATCATCAATAAAAATATCACCCTTTTCATTCTAGACATACCATACATTACATACATAAATAGCCATTGTCCTAATGTATAACTTTTATGTCATTCAAAATTTGGGGATGGAATATACATTTTAAATTTACATAATTTTATTTTATGTTTTGGGTTTTGCCTCTTTCACTATATATTCATACATGGTTATATACAAAAGAACTGATAAAGTTTACAAAAGTATGTATTATGTATTGTTGTTTCTGGTTTATTGATATTTTATGTTTTAGTTAGACATTTTTTTTTTTAATAAATAAAGAAATACTTATCGTTCAGTTAGTAGAGAATCTTTTCTACAACGTTGGTGTTCCAACGAGAAACTTAGTAAACGTAAATCGTATTTGGGTACATGATACTATTATGAAACAAGGTATCAGGCACATCGTGATACGTGTGCTGACGTCACTAGTAATATGTCGCGACCTTAGAACAACAAGGTTCTATTTGCACCAAGATATAATCTGAGTAAGCGTGGGGTACAAGGTACACCCTATATCTTTTTAATGCTATTTAGAATTGAAAAGGTTTTTGAAAAGATTTTCTCAAGTATTAAATTTTAGTTAGAACTACTAGAGCGGAAAAAAAGAAGATTGAGGTGATCCTTGGATGTGATGCTAATGCACATCACACAATCTGGGGCAGCACTGACATCAACGAAAGGGGTGAGTTATTTTTTAAATACTTATTAAATACTAACCTTTAAGTGTGTATTATTGGGCAAGAACCCACATTTCCCACAAGTAATTCTAGAAGGATAAACTGGAGCAAGTATAGCGAAACGCTTAAAGAGCTAATTACGCCGGGGCCCCTGAACCGCCAGCGACAGTGGAGGAAATAAATTGCATAGTGGACACAATCACTAATGCTTGCAACCGGTTCTTCAATGCTGTTTGCCCCATAGTTAAGCCCAGGGGTAAGCATAAACCAGCAGGATGGTTCAAGGAACTGGAAACCTACCGAAAGGCATGTAGGAAAGCCTTTAATAGAAGCAAAAAAACGAGAGAGGCTCAAGATTGGGACTCCTATAAGGAGGACTTAAAAGTATCCAAAAATAATTAAGGAGGGCACAAAGAAGGTCATAGAGACTCTTCTGTGATAAAATGAAAGAAGTCTCCAAGACCTCTCGCCCTAGGTAGATACTGTCTACTAATCCATCCAGTCCCAGTTATTTAATTAAACCGGATAGATCTATGACTGCTTATATGTAGTATGGAGATAGGAACACCAAAACGTGATATCCAAGTTGAATATATCGCAAACGCCACAGTGGAAGCAGTTATGTTTGGCACAGTAACCGCTTCAGGCCAACGCGTGTAACGATCGATCGACGTGACACAATATGGCTGATTACCAGAAATCGGTAATGGACCAATGATGTCTAGTTGGATTTCTGAAAAACGGTCTGAATTTAATTTGAAATTGGCGAGAGGACTCTTAGTGTGTCCTGAAACTTTGGATTTCTGACAGTGTACGCAATGTTGTGCTAAATTCTTTGAATCTTTCCGGAGATAAAATATTATTTGACCGGAGAGAAGGTCAAATAATATTTTTAGTTAAAATGTTAGTGGTTGCTTTGGTTCCGGGATGGGATAAGTTATGGAAGGATTCTAAAACTGGTGTCCGAAAATTGAAAGGAATGAATGGACATGCTGTGTACCTATCGAAATATCGCAATAAATCAGTTTATTGGAATTAAACTGAATATGAACTTGTTTTAGCTTTAATCATATGTCGCCTTGTAAAATATCTCGGTCTGAGAATAACGTGAACTCGCGACCTTCGAGAAGATACCTTAAATGCTTAATGCTAGAGTAAGCTGCAAGCAACTCTCTATCATAAGCACTGTACCTTTATTGTGTCTCGTTTAACCATACAGAGATGAACTGAGCGGTTGCCATGTGGCCGAAACCAACTACTGAACCACTGCTTCAATTGCGAAATCGGATGCGTCTACCATAATTGCTAAACGAGCAGCAGGTGATGGTTGTGCAAGGAGTGTCGCATGACATAATTTCTCCGTACAGTTGTTGAAGTCCATTCGCCGGAGTCTTATTATTCTTTTTGTAGCCCTTCAAGAAGTCGTTAAGTAGCATTTGATCTTCAGCAGCGCCAAGAATGAAACATCTGTAAAAATCTATCATTCCGAAGAATCGTTTGAGTTTAGTAACTGTCGTTCAAATTGTTTGATTAAGTCAAACCATCTAACATCGTTTGTTTCTGAATGTCGATCAAGAGGCCAGTATGTTTAACTCCCACTTAAACTCCTTACGAAGTCCAAGGTCCAGTTTGAGTACTTTAGAACCATATGGTTGTACCGGTGTACCGTTCGCAGGAAATAAATGTAATGTCGAATGATTTTTTTTAAATGTTATTGACTTTTACGGGCAAGATGGAAACATCTGCACCGGTATCGACCAAATAATATAATTCTAAAATAATGTCGATAACTATAAGACGACTGTTGTTGAAACCATCGTCGACAACTCAGCATGGCCATCTAAAAATTTGGATTGGTTTCTGGATTATTAGTTTTGTAAAATTTGCAACCTCTGAGACACATTCTTGCTTTTTCTCCAAATTTATAGTGGTAGAAGCGAATGTCATAATTGCGAAGCATCTTATGTCTTGATTGAGATCTAATATGAGTCTGTCTTTCTTTAGATGATGAACGTGCTCTTGTGTTCGAATTGTTCCCGCCTTTGATTAATGCTGAAACTTGGTAAATGATATTAATTTTGAATTTATTCAGCAGATCTTGAAAAGATGTTGTCGCTTGTAAGGTGTTAACTCTGGAATATGTCTTTGTTTCCAAAACGGCACCGGCTCTTTCCGCAAGAATTTAGAGGTTAACGTCGTTCTCAAATGGTGGTAATACTATTTGGGCCTGTGAAGGTAATCTCGACATCCATAATTGTTTAATGGATTTTTCTGGGAAAACTGCCCCAGCATTTAGTTTGAATTCACTTAATAATTGAATAGGTTTTTTAACTCCTAGAGACAAACCATGTATAGTAAATTATTGATTTTTGATTTTTCAGGCTCTCCCAAAACACGAGTTACTTCATCTTTGAAAGTAGAATAAGGATGGGTACGGTTCTCTCGTATTATTATGTCGCCGAACATATATTGCGTAAGCAGGAATCTAACGTGCTTACAGCACGGGAGTATTTGGTTTCTTCAGATTTATTTCCAGCAACTGCGAATTGTTACTCAAGGATTTTAAACCAATCAACTGGATTCTAGTCTAATGGTTGCGGTGGTTTAAGGCAACTCAATATAAATTAGTTGCCATCGTAGGCTGAATACCGGTACCTATTTGTAAATCTTTTGTCACTTACTTTGCGACTACCTTTGTGACTACCAAATTTTAATTTTAATTTCTTTATTAATAATGTTTGCCATAAACATACTAAAAATCAAGAGGAACTCACGTTTTACAATCAGTGTTATTAGGATGAGACGTACGACTGATATTTAGTTGCAGCTGACCACCGAGTTGTGACTGACCACCGAGTTGTGACTGACCTTCGAGTTGCGGCTGATCACCGAGTTGCGGTTGATATCCTAGTTGAGCCTGATATCAAATATTTGATTGATACAGATAGGACGCAGACAAATAATTGTTGCAGCTTAAGGTTATGGTTTTTAACTCGTCAATATACGATTTAAGTTACATATTTGTGATTAGTATCACGTCGGGGTCACCAATTTTTAGACAGTGCTAGTGTGTCGAATTTGTGTTAATAAGGACGATACTCATATTTAACTCCACTCCTAATGTTCAAGTAATATTAATCACAACTATTTATTATTAATCACCATTGAATCAATTTATTAATGTGTTTATTTTATATTGATAATTTAACTTTTGTATAAAAGATATAATTTATATATCTTTTAACAACGCCGGTTAGAACTTTCTCGTTCAAAGTTTTTTAAGAACTTATTTAAAAAAACATAAAAATCCGTTTTATAATTTGAAAACATGATACAAAAAATAACAATAAGCACCTCTAAATTTTAACAGTTCTATGGCATAGTTCAAAATATGTAATTTAAACCTTTGTCACCTCGTCCTCTTGTGTGTGCAAGCAACATAACCGCCGCCACTTCAAACTTTTAATAATGGTTTAAGGGATTTAACTATTAATAACTTTACTAATCTGCTTAGAATATTTCGACACAACCTGATCGATCTTACCTTGTTTGTTATAACATCATGATTTGTGTGAACCGAGTGATTTTACGTTGGTATATGAAGGAACAAGCATATACATACATATCTATATCTACACTACTTCAAAAATACTAAAATAATTTTCATTAAAAATTTAAATTAAAAATGTAAAATTAATTGTTTGTTATTTCAATCTGTTTAGAAAATTAAATTGAAATTCCCCCTTATTTTTTTCTGTGTTGTGTACCAAGCATTTCTACTTGTGTTTTCATTTTTTTATTTTTATGAGAAAATCAATTTTTATTGCAGTTGATTTTTTTTTTCAAAAAAAGTATGAACAGTAAATCCGATTTAACACTTGGTTCCCATAAAATTTTATTGCAATTCATAAAGTAAAAAAAATGAATCGAAAACTGGTAACCATCAAACGATATATACGTATACATATGGTATATATGTATATACGTAAGAGAACTTTTGATGAAAATGAAAATTTAAGGTTTTAATACTCTTAAAGTGGCACCTGAGACGTCATTACTTTACGATTCGATACACCAAAATAATAGTAAAAAACTTATCCAAGAAATGAAATTTTCGTATCAATTTTCATGTTTTTCACTTGTGTCAACCTTAAAAAAATCGTTTACGAAAAAGAAGAAAAATCAAGCAAGCAGAAAAGAAATTTCACCAAATCGTGTTACGATAAATTTGAAAAATTGTTTTTTGAGATTTCGCCGCACACACAGAGACATACACACACACACGCACATACAATCAATGTGATATTGGTGATGATATTGCGGCAATCATAATGATGGTTGAAATGAATTTATTTTATACGTTTCTGAATCGCTAAAATTAATTAACTTGCAGTGGTACGACAAGCATCGTGTTGCGAAAATGGTGGATTAAGATAATACAACACAAGATAAAATTATTATTTATATATTTTATTAAGAGTTTTTTTAATTTAAATGTTATTCACATGAAATTTATCCTAAACCTGTCGTAAAAGCAACAACAACAAATTAATATTTAATTGAGTGAGTGTAAAAATATTTATAATAAAAGTCTCGATATAACGAATTTTTAAATTTTTATTGTGAATCATTTAAATAAGGAATTTATTTTTAAATATCTATACGGATACACATTTAATGTGTATAAGTAAGTCTACATATACATATACGTCTGTTTTTGTATTTGAATTTTCTATTTGAAATAAGTATGATTAAAAAAGTAGTAGTTTAATAAGATTTAAGCGCTTCTTGTCCCCTCAATCCAATTAGCCACTTATTAGAAACATATGAAAGTATTAAGAGAAATCAATAAATTTCAGTTCGATTACTTAGAAACAAAAATGACCAGTCGTAAGTAACTGAAAACCTATATTTTGGAAATTTCGGCACAAAAACCAGACCTATTCAAAAATATTTCGGCTATGATGGCCCCTTATTAGAAACACCCGAAAAAATTCGGACACTTCGACATATGTATTTCAGTTTTGTTACTATGAACCAGAATTGTTCAACCCTAGGTAGGGATGGGCGTTTACGCGTCATCTATTATTTTCTACATAGACGTGTCGACAACCCATAGATAACGTCAACAACGTAAACAGCGTCGATAATGTTGACAATTCCTATAGTGGTTTTGACAGTTAGTTCTGAACTAAAGGGTGACCAAATTTCGTTAGGAAAAATGCGTTATTGGTGATAGTTTTGTAAAATATGGCTCAAATGACATGAACCTACTTCGCCGTCATGCCTATCCATTACAAAATTATTAAATTGACCCAAAACAGTGATATATAGCGTTATATAGAGTGGGGCTCCTTTTTATTACGGTGGAACGGTATAGAACAAAAGGTTATAATTTTCATTAAAAATATTCCGGGGAATTTTAACTATGACCGTGCCATAAAATTTAACACACCCCACTCCATGGTAAAACATTTTCGAGTTCAGGAAGGCTAGAAGTGCTACCGAGTTATTAAAACAATCAAATCGTTCAGATAACCACTCCTATTATTGTGGCAGGATTGTACTGTCCACTAAGACATTCTATTAAAAACAAACAATATTGAGAGTTCTTCAAGCGTCTGGGAAAAAGGTTCATAATAGGTGATGACTTTAATGCGAGGAATACTCACTGGGGTTCTAGATTAACTATAACTAAAGGAAAAGAATTACTGATTCCCATTAAGGAAAACGGATGTGAATCCATTTCAACTGGAAAACCAACATATTGTCCAACTGACCCAGGAAAAATACCTTACCTGATCGATGTTTTTATAACCAAAAGAATTTCTGGACTCTGCTCATTTTTACCATCGCCATACATTTTCAATGCTGCTACATCCCTCTTTTATACAGTTAATTAGAAAACCATAACACCGTTTGAATAGAGAAAAATGGTAATTTTACAAAATCTGACTTTGTAAGAAATTAAATTAAATTGACAATACATCATTAGAGAACCTCTGATAACTTCGATCAAGAAAGTCGAGGATCTTACCCATTTTGCTTTAAGTTTTAATCGAGACTTAAACTCAGCTATACCTATTTGATATACTTTCAGTTTGTATAGGGAAATTTTTTTTTGAACATAATTGATGTACGACTTAAACTTAAAACTTGTATGGTCAGGGGTCAATATTGTGACCCGTCTAGAAAATCGCATCAATCATCATTGACTGGAACGAAAGTTTTATAATTTTTAAGATCATAAGGAGAAATAGCTTGTCAGATTTTCCACTTCTTCGGAATACACTGCTTGGAATGTCATCGCATTAAATGTTGCACTATGCAGTTCAGTGAAGTTTCAAAGAAAATTAATGTTGGGACATTTTTAGATCAACGCAGCTTCTGTTAAAAAATTTCCCCAAGTTTCTCAATTCAATTGAAAAGTAGATTATATTTGCATAACATCAAATATATATGCGGTGGCGGGCAGGGTGTGACTTGAGTGATTGACTTTGGATTCGTGAACCTAGGTTCGTATTCAAATTGGTTCAACACACAGCTTCTGTTGATTTTCATATTTTTCAAGTAGTGGCATGTATATACAAGATGGGTATATAGCGATGAATATAAATGATTTGTATAGCATGAAATATATATGCAGCGGTGGTCGAGTAAGCAAAGTCAGTGACTTTGGATTTATGGATCTAAGTTCGATTCTCGATCGAGCCAAACATTTTTTAATTTAATTTCTCCTGTCAAATTGGTGAAATAAAATTACTCAAATCCCAACTCAGCTTTTCTGTTCAAAACTTCAATATTCTCCATGTAAAAGTGGCAAGTATAAAAGATGGGTATGGGTATAGAGCGGTAATGAAATTGTACGGCGATGGTCAAATAAGCAGGGTCCATTTCGGTTCCCATTACTCTACATAGAAATTGGCATTTCTCAGGATTTACTTTAAGATTATATTTTCTAAGATTAGTAAATACTTCTGTTCAGTTTTGGTTGTGTTCATTGAGAGTTTTACCATAAATTACAGAATCGTCAAGATACACTAAACATTTTAAACCATTGAGCCTACATGAAACATAATTCATTAGTCTCTGTAAAGAACTAGGAGCATTACGAAGTCCAAAACTCATACGATGAAATTGGTAATGTCTTTTGGATCAATAGGGACTTGATGGTATCCATATGAGCAAGGTCGATAGTTGAAAAATAATGAGAACGACCTAGTCTATCCAGAACGACCTAGTCTATAGGTAATGGAAATATATCAGGAATGGTGACGTCATTTAATTTTCGTTTTTCGTTAACAATGCGCCATTTCTTTTCATTCGTCCTAGATTTCTTGAGTACACATAATATTGGGATATTCCAATGTATTATTTCGATGAAATGTTGCATCTGTGACAGATAACTTATCTCCGTCAAGTAGAAAAATCTCATAGAACGACCGATAAATTAGCACGATTGATAAAATAGCAGCTTCTTCCTCACAATTTAAATGACTTAGATTAATTTTCGTTACTAATAATGACAAACGGTTTTGAATATTTGGATTGAAAGAATTTAAATGAAAAATGTGAAAATTATTTAAAGACTCTGTTTCAATATTTAGATTAGAACTCAAATCGATATCGTATTCATTCGAATTTACTAGACTAACAACTGTTGCACCATTTTTAATTTTTAAAACAGAATTGGCAATAAATACTCCAGGAAGTATTTATTTTAAATGGCCAATTTGTTCTGAATTGTTAGGCAATGAGAATTTTATATTAACGTAAATTTCTGTACGAGCTGGAATTGTTGTTCTATTAGGAAGTTTCGAATTATACAAATTTAAAAATCTTCCCCTAGTATGCCGGCATATTGTATGGGAAAATCATTTGAAACAACTTGAACACAAAAAAGTTTATCTGGAAAGTATAATTTTAACGTAGATAATCCAATCGTCTCAAAAGACTCGTTTGAAATTCCGGTAATCATACGTTTCCTGTCCGGATAGTAAAAAGAATCTGGATTCAAATTTTAAATTTTAACTATGCTAAGATAAGCACCAGAATCTATTAAGAAATATAAAATTTTATTTGGATTATGCTCTAAGATTATTTCTAAAAACATTATCGTATTAAAACCAGTTTGAGAATTTTGAAATGTTGAGATATTGTAATATTTTGTAGAACTTGGTGAATCAGTTTTTATAAGGCTCTGTGTGAAACGATTAAAAGTTGTTAAAAAGTGATAAAAATTAAAGATTTGAAAAAATGTATCACGGTCGGAACAGTATATAAATTTTGACAAAGGTGTTAAAAAATCATAACCTACTATTTTTCTTGTAAGAACGTACATTTTCAACAGTAATGGAGAACCACAGTTGACGATTTATTTCCTGAGAGTGTACCGACACTATAGCCACTCGCCAGCCCATGGCCTTCGACGTCCAACTATAACCCAACGGCGGCTATCTCAGGTTATTCTTCAACGCCATCTACGTCTAGGTCGAGCTCTGCTCTAGATAATAAGATCAGAATGAGTCCACATGACAAATGTAATGTATGGAAAAATGCGAGAGACGAGACAAACGACTTGAAAAATAACTAAATATTCTAATGGGAGTATATGGCCAGATGGTGAAAACCGATTACCCCAATATTAATGTTAGTTGTTTCCTCATTTCGTCGGGTTCAGACGTATCTGATTAAGCGTTGCGTTCCTAAGCTCTAACTATCTATATTAACAATATTTCTCCATCGCGGCTATGTGCCGTGTTAAATTTTTGAATAGCGGACTATTTTTAAATACCCTTGTGTCGTGAACAGAACATGGATAACCTACCAACACATATCATTAAATATGTGGTACTATCCATTACTGCTTGGTTTGGAGTGACTAAAAACCCTTATAGTTGATGTATTCATTATGTTTGTTCATAGGACGTTAAATCTGTATGTGACGTCCATCTATAGCTCCGATTGCATTGGCAAAAATACCGGTTTTAGATCGCCTACAAAAATTCATCCTAATTTGCATCTGGTCTTCATCTGCTGGTGGTTTTATGATGTCCTGCCTGTGTGCCGTCAAATGGTCCAACATAGATTAACAGTAAATCTATAAATTACATCTTTATATGGTATTTCAGAACTATTATCATTTATACCTGTGTACTTACCGCCTGATGCCCACAAACCCGCTAGTTATACGATAACTACAACCGGCTGCCATCCAGTGTAAAACTACTTTTAATTCATATTCGTTAGCCAACCCGTTATGTTTATTCGGCATTAATTGCACTATTTTTTAAGCGAAATTAATTCGAAGGTATTCTTGAGTTTTAATTCACTTCCATTTAAAATCTCGTTAACATCGTCCGAAATCACCCTTAATTTACAGTATTCGATTGGCTGAAAAGTAAAATAACTCTAAAATTATAAAAAAAGGATTCTTTCTTTTTTTATAAAAGATTCCTAATTTACATAACTATTGACACTTTGTTACGATTATTGACATGCATTGCTGTAGCTATTGACATAATATATTTTAGTAGTTTGGAATGAAAATCAAAACAAAACTAGGTTTTTACTATTTTATTAAATAAAAAATTAGATGAAAATTATTCGACAAATAAAGAATTTTATTTTTAAATAATACAAAACTATAATTCATTTAAATAGCTAGTTTAGGTGATACGTATTATCACAATATGATAACAATGTCATTTAGTTTGTTAAACTTAAACAGTCTTATTATCACAATAAGTTTCCAATATAAATCAGTCTTTCTCTAATTGCACTTCACTTTATGTGGTACTCTCTTAAGTACTTATCCCTATATCTTCGAAGTTCGGCGGTTTTTTACTCAAAGAATATGTACAGTGGTAACACATTTGACCCTTGGCTATTTTATTACTGCCGATGTCACCAGTTAAAGCTTCAAACAACGTTGAATCTTGCGTATCACCTTCTGTATGAACACAATTTAAATATATTATCTGCCTTTTCAATCCATAACTAAAATATATACTATATTAGCTATTCCTGCAAACTAATTGTGGATTGTTATTTTCTTTCGAGTATATTTATTTATAAATTGGGTAAGTTATCTTTGACTTCATATGTACTACTTATGCATATACACGTGTACTTATATAGATCGCCTTTTCTACTATGTACACTGAGAAAATGTATAGGTAAAATACCATAGTTTTTACGTATTTTCTAACAATAATTATAGTCTGTTTTGGGACAACAAGAATTTATGGTTACTTATACTATATTTTAGCAATCAAAATAATACATAAGGGAGATTAACAAATAGATTATTGAATTTTCGCTGATATATAAGGACCATATTTCTATATTTTAGAAAGACTTCCTATAATTCCATCTCCTATACGATCCAATACGTTTTTTCTCAGTGTGGGTGTGTTATATCACTATCAATGTATATAAAACTATCTATTTGGGAAACATCAATTTCTTGGGTTTCGCTAAGTTCATCGATCTGAAATTGAACTGTTTCGATCGGTTCAGTAGAACAATTCTATAGTGTGAATAATAATTTGAAATTCTCGTCAAAATTTTCCAAATTAAATGGGGCTCTTAAAATGTCATCAAACAGCGTTATTTTTGACTGCCCAACAATTTTAGTAAATTATGAAATGTTAAGAGAAACTTCATTCAGTTCATTCAGTGGGGCCGTATTTGCCTCGCAGACCTCAGCCGATTTTCCCAGACATTTTGAAAACTATATTGAAGAATAACTCCATGTGTAAAGGCCGCACGCTTTAAATCCATTTTCTAACATCTGCGGTGTAATGCATCCATCAAATGCTTTCAATAGCAAAGGGGCAAAATACTCTCTGGTTAAAAAGGCGCCTGGATTTTCTATCCGGCACTGAAATACAATTTTGGTCCAACCATTTTTTAGTGGTTTGAATGCAGCGTAATCACATGGCTGCAATATTCGTATGGCATTAGGATACAATGCAATAATAATTATTCCAAGTCGCACACATAACTCACTTACTTTTAGGGTCATATGGGTTCTATGGCCATCTACAAAATAAATTATTGGAAATGTTGTATTATTCTTTACCAGGAACGGGTGAAAATGCTTTGAAATATATTCATAAAATATTTCTTTTCATCCATCCGTTGTCTGAAATACCAAAAGTCCAGCTTTTAGGTAGCGACTTTCGAATTTCCTCCGGCACTCTTTTATATGCATATATCACCATCGGCGGTACAGTTTGGTCATTGGCACTAAATGTGCACATAACTGTAACATTCGATTTAGCAGCTACACGGTCAATTTTGTATATGTTTCTCGCACCTCTAGCTGCAAGAACGAAACGGGTCTTAGGACAAAGCAAGAAGTTGGTTTCGTCTCCGTTGCACTTACTTTGGAACTCGCTGCAGTGACCGGGTCTGGTCTTCTTATGGATACATTAAGATTTCGTCTTATAAAAGTTTTAAACTTTTCTCCTGATACAAACGTCACAGCTTTTACAAATGTGTATTGGTATCATGGAAGGACGCAGATTACTAATTTGTTAGCTGTCGGGCCAATTGAAACTTACATGATTCAGAATAATTAAAAAACTCTAACAAGGTAAACGATTAGTGAGATCAGCTAAACTGGCTATTGATGGTAACGTAAGTTAGTAATTAATGCCGTTTTATGTGTGAGGTAAAGCCCAATTTAAGCAAAATGGTTCACTATTTCTAGATTAAAGTTCGTTTGTTTGATAATATAATATATAAGACTCTGAATCGCCAGTGAACGGACAGAAAAAAATTTAACTATCCGTATTTAATGCCCCGGAATGTCTGTAAACGCCATCTGATGTTTTTTTTTTTTAGTTATGTGAGTAGCTCATGACTTTTTAATTATGTTCTTATAAGTCCGATCAATTATTCATCTCAGGTGTAACCACCCCCACAAGAACTTGATTTGACTTAAAACAAACTGAACAGTTCACAACCGTTTTGATTAAATCTAAACAAAAGAAGATCGTAGTCATTTGGGGATGAAATTTAAACGGCTGTGTAATTATGTGCTGTAAGAAAGGAAATTTAAATTCTTAACAATAATTGAATTAAAGTTTATTTTTTATATTATTGCAAAATTTCATTCTCGATTAGGGTTGGTACTCGTACAATACTCTCTAAAACTAAAGTATTAACGAACGAATAAAATAGTTCCATTAATTTGTTCAAGTATGTCTTCTACTACTTTTAGTTTTGGTATAATTCCGAAATACGGCAACTGTGTTTTTTTTAATACTACGACAACAAATTAAAATGTTTTTTTATTATTAAACTAAAGTAAAAGTTCAGAACAACAACCAATGTACAATTTTAGTTTTGCAGTAGTTTGTGGATTTCAATAACATCAAAAGTTATTTCAAACCAAACAAAAAATAACCACAGAGTTAAAATACAAATTGAATTCTATTTGAATTTTATTGCTGACTTTTTTTGTAATGTATGTATGTAGTTGAACTCGTACATGTAGGTATACCTTTTACAAGACAAGCCAACGTAAATATAAAGATTGATTTTGATTTTATGTTGTAGTATATTTGGTTATATAGGTATAGCTGTATAGTACTAAAACATTTGGAAAAGTTCAACAAGCAACGAATATACTTTTGGAAATTAAGTTTTTCAAAAGTTGTTGACCAAAGAATTTGTTTGTGTCTGCAGAATAAAAGGAAACTTGAACACAAAGTAGAAAGTAAAAAAAATGAATAGAATGAATAAGTCTTATCTATGGTCTTTGTAACTTTTGGCAGAGGGTATACATGCATACAATCGTGTCTCGTTCAACCGTAGCATAATCCCTTTCAAATACATTTTAATATAATCTAAGCGTCGTACAATTGGACACTCCTAGAAACAAACTAAAATGATCAATGAGTCAAATTATAGTTGATAAATAAATCCTATAAATAATTTGTTTTTGAAAATTTCTGGTTAATCCTGTTAATCGCAACAGGCAACAACAAGGGTATTTTGCCAGCCTAGACACGGAAATGAGGTTATCAGATACTGAAAGCTTTTTGAACTTTCATTGAATGACACGTGCAGGGAACGGTTTTTCCCGTGCCAACCAAATTAATGTAAAGAAAAATCAGCAAAGGGTTTGAACAACAGTGGTATTTTCGATATTGTTTAAGAGTAATGGACGGGAAACACGTTCTAATACAAGTAAGAATTTCATAATTTATTTATTTCATATAATTTTTGTTTGCATTACGGAATTTTTTTTTGGTCATGAACACCGTAGCTTTCATTCTGACTGCTCAGCTTGGGGGGGTTCTTCAATATTGACACAAACTCTAGATCAATGTTACTGACCGTTTGGAAAGGAAAACTGCAATTAATTTACCCACTACCGAATACTCACATCAAATTAGGTTCCCGCCGAAACAAAGAACAAACCAGTACCATCAAACTTATGACGAGTCGAAACTTTATTGGTTTTTAAAACAAAACATTTCATTGTTGGCCGAATCTCGTTTATTCTCTAATTAGGGAAATTTATTTCGAAGACTTATCGACTGATGCCATTAGTGTGATGTAAACGTGATTTTGCAGTTGAACCATTGGGACTTTGAGAGTCTATTTGTTGGAACTTGGATCACGACATACTTCCTGTCAAGCGTACCTGCGCAATTGGGAAAATGTCACTTTTCTCTTAAATGTTTGGTGACTGCATGCCAGCCTTGTGGGGTTTTTGTTGTCTAAAAAACATATAACGAAATGGAACTCACGATGCGTAAATAAATTCTATATTTTTAATATTCCTTCACTACCTGTTTCAGTTCATCAATCAATGCCGGATAAACTTCAGTTATATTTATAGAGATCACTTGATGTGATATTGTAAATAAATATGATAATCTGTGGCAGCTCTACGTAGAAGCTAGAAAACGTAGAGTGTCAGCCAGCTGTTCCTGTATTGGAATGGTTTTTCTCATATTAGTATCCTTTTTTATGATTTTGGGTCCTATTCGATTTACGAACGCCGCATATCCATAATTAAATCGGAATCACTATATCTGTAACAATAATCATTAAGATGAACATTTTCAACACACGAATTCGCGATATCTTGAAAAAAAAAATATCTCTACAATCGTGTGACAGCCAAATGCATATTTGTCCAATATCGCAAAGTCATATTCGTCTACTATTTGCAATCGTATGGCCGCGCCTTTGCTCTGATGCAAATATACGTTTCTTTTTATGTGTAACAAAGTATTTTACATCAGAATAATTTTTAAACCAAACCAAAATTATTGACAATTTGAATACTGTTGACAATCTAACGTTTTTATTCGTCTGGCCCTCAATAATCAATTAAAAATTGTCTCGTTTGCTGTAATCGCATTGCGATTCCAATAAATTCAATGAAATTAATCGTGCGATTGAAGATGTAATACTCATCTTTTCACATGCCTGTGAAGTTTTTCACACTTTTTTCCACATACATACATACGTATACATATCCTATTGGAATATTGAAACTCTAATTGAATGCTAATTGATTTCGTTCGTGTTAGTGCGTAAAAGTGCGTGTGCGTTAAATTCCCGGTCCAACAAGACTTAAATGATTCCATTATCTCGAGAAATAAATTGGCCACGATTTTTTTCTGGAAACTTCGAGTTTGGCCGAATATGATAAATGGCCATTAACACCCTTTTGGTAGAGATTTGAACTTGTAGTGTAATATTTCTTATTAAATTAACACTATTTTATTATATTATAAGTTAGTTTTTATTTATCATTCTTTATAGTTAATTTATTATAATATATAATTTTATATTTATAATTATTATTGATATTATTTATTCTGTGATAATTTTAGGTTGTTGTCGTATTCCGATTGTTCGTATAATAATGATTTTTTGCAAATTATCGCGAAAAGATCATTGAACTGAAATTGTCTTTGTTGCATACAGCATAGAATATCGATAATCGATTATAATCGATATTCTCGCGTATCGAAATATTTTTATTCAGCAACTGAGCAATGTCTCAAAACTAAGCGGAGCGAACATAAATATTTTTGCAACGGCCGATGCTATTTTATTTAAGTAATTGTTATGCCGCTACCTCATTCCCTTCCTGGATCGAAAACCGTAGTGTTTAAAGGTGAAATCTCACAGTCTTGTGGACACTACGATTTTCGACTGGGCTAACCACAAGTATTCCGTATGCTGGCTTGAGCCTGTCGATGCCAATTGTCGTGAGTTTTCCATCGATGTCCACAACAAAAAATTTGCTCAATTTGCGGGTTACTGGATATGGTCCAGAATACGGTGTACTCAAAGGACTTTTAACTCAATCAATGCGAACAAACACATAACTCTATCAATGCGAACAAATACATGTGAGCAATTTTCCAGATTTTTGGGGATATATGTATCCTGTTTGGTCGGATGTCTCGGTTCTGTAGGAACTAAAGCTCTCATGTTGGTACGAAGCTGCTTTATGAAATCTGAAGTATCTGTGTATGGGTTCGAATTTTGATCGTTGATGAAGAATTCACCGGGAACCTTGATGTTTTGACCATACACTAGTTCTGCTGGAGTGCAGTTGAGGTCTTCCTTGACTGAGGTTCGAATACCCAATAAAACGGTTGGGAGATCGGAACTCCAATGGAATGTATTGCATCGAGCTGTTAAAGCGGCTTTAAGTTGCCTGTGGAATCGCTCGACAAGACCATTCGCTTTTGGATTATACGCTGTTGTCCGAATTCGATGCGTACCTAGGAGCTTCGTGAGCTCGGTGAACATTGTTGATTCAAATTGTGTTCCTTGGTCTGTCGTTATATAAAGTGGGACTCCAAATCTACAGATATACTCACTGTAGATGATCTTGCTTACGGTTTTGGCAGTCATTTCTCTGATTGGAAAAACTTCTGGCCAACGGGTAAATCGGTCGACCATCGTTAGAATGTAATGATAGCCATTCGATTGGGGCAGTGGACCAACTAGGTCCATGTGAATGTGTTCAAACCTGCCACTTGGTAGCTCGAATTTACCAAGTTCTGATTTTGTGTGGCGGTGAACTTTGGATTTTTGACATTGGATACAAGATTTCGCCCAGTTACTTGTATCAGTATTCATTCTTGGCCAGAAGTATTTGGAAGAAATTAATTTTCGCGTGGCACGTATTCCAGGATGTGATAAGCCATGTAGACTATCGAAAATTGTCCATCGTATGTTCTTGGGAACGAAGGGTCGATTTTTACCTGTCGATGTCTCACACCAAATTTGCTGCTGGTTGTCTGGTAGGTTGACTTGTTGCAGGTTGACTCTTGATTTCAAATTCCGAACTGAAATCAATTTCTGCAATTCGTCGTCGCCTTGTTGCTGTTGTAGTAATTCTTTCATGTCGAAAGAGGAGACGCTGATTTTTGGTGAAAACGTCGCACCAGATCGAGACAAACAGTCGCTCACCACATTGTCTTTGCCTTTGATGTGGTGAATGTCGGTCGTAAATTGTGCAATATAATCAAGATGTCGTAATTGCCGGGGACTATACGTTCTGATTTTGACGCGATTGCTGTAGTGAGTGAGGTTTGTGGTCGGTAAATATGGAGAAATTTCAACCTTCGACGAAATGACGAAAATGCTTTATTGCTAGATATATATCAAGAAGTTCTCTATCAAATGTATTTGAGTATTTGATTTCCGCTGGAGAAAGTTTCTTTGAAAAGAACGCAAGTGGCTGCCAACATCCATTATTGCGTTGTTGTAAGACAGCTCCAGCTGCTATATTGGAAGCGTCGGTAGTAATGTTGAACTCTGTGTCGTTCAACGGATGTGCCAAAAGAGTGGCAGCGGCAAGAGAACGCTTGACCTCTGTGAACGATGCAGTGCATTCTTCAGGCCAAGAGAAGTTTCTTCTGTGTTTGCCTTTCTTAAGTAGTATGGCCAAATGCCTGTGAATAGGCGCTAACAGTTCGGCTAAACGTGGTATAGTGGTAATAGTTCACCATACCAACGAACTGCTGTATTTGGCGGATTGATGTTGGCTCTGGAAAGTTTGAAATTGCTTCAACTCTGTCTTTTGACGGGAGGATGCCTTCTTTCGAGATTGTGTGGCTCAAGATATCGAGTGACTTCACGCCGAAAACGCATTTTGATGCTTTAATGTTAATTCCAAATGCGGAAAGACGTTTAAAAACTGTATCGAGATGTTCTCTGTGTTCCATCTCGGAGTGACTAGCAATGAGGATATCATCGATATAAGAAAAGACGAAGTCCAGCCCTTTTAAAACTTCGTTAAGGAATCGCTGGAATGTTTGGGCTGAGTTGCGAAGACCAAATAGCATTCGTGTGAACTCGAAAAGCCCAAAGGGAGTTGTTGTGGCTGTTTTATGTATAACCTCAGGAGCCATGGGAATATGATGATAGGCCCGTACCAAGTCTATTTGTGAAAAAATATAGTAGCGCCGGCGAGTTTCAACGAGAAACTGTGGATATGTGGAATAGGGTATCTATCCGGGACTGTGACAGTGTTAAGCTGTCGATAGTCTCCACAAGGGCGCCAGTCCTTGTCTTTCTTTTGCACCATATGCAGTGGTGAGGAAACTGGAGATGACGAGGGACGGCAGATTCCGATATCTGTCATACACTAAAATTCAGTCCTTGCAGCTTTCAGTTTCGTAGCGTCAAGTTGTCGCGGTTTTGCACAAGGTAACCTTCCTTGTGTGACGATGTAGTGTACTACATTATGCTTCACAGGCAAATTTTAATTTGGAGCTTCAGTGAACGCGGGATATTTCTTTAAAAGAGCGTCGTATGAATTGTTAACGCTGAAATGTTTTAACGTTGGCGTATCAACCTGAGCGCTGGTTGCGTTCACGACAAGGGTTGTAAGCGAATCCCAAAGTCTTCTGTTTTTCAAATCGACCACGAGGCCATATTTAGACAGAAAGTCAGCACCTATAATAGGTCTCTCTACTGCCGCGACTATAAAGGGATGTGTGAACGAACGCCTGAGACCGAGATTGACTTTTAGCAGTTTTGTACCGTAAGTGGAAATTGGGGTACCATTTGCTGCGGTAAGAATGTAAATGGTGTCTTTTGCTTGTCGGGGAAACTTTTTAACGGGTATCACAGATACTTCAGCCCCCGAATCGATCAGAAATTGTTAATGGTTTTCATGATCGGCGATGAAAACACGGCAAGATAAACCAATCCCACTGTTTGTAGTAGAAACAGCAGGATTTATTTGTTTTCCGAAGACCTAGAAAATTTTGAAGTAGCCTCACCATGAGTTGCTACCGGTCGGAAATTGCACGGCTTAGTACAGTTGCGTGCGCGTGAGCCAAAACGACGGTGGTAATAACAGAGTCCGGAGCGAGAAGATGATCTCGTCCGTGATCTGGGTCTGTTTTGGAAATTACCTCTGTGTGGTGATCTTCCACGGTATCCAAAGCTCATGTTGGATAGTGTACGTTGAAGATCAGCCAATTGTTGTTGCGTCTGGTCGAGTTGTTTTTGCATTCTAGCAAGGTTTGATTCACCGTCAGCAGTTGCCTTGCCAAAGGATGGTTGCTGTTTAACTTCAGCTATTGAGGGTGTGGTTCTGGATTGAGCATAAATCCAGATTTGGTCGGCGACCAGTAATAGTTCCTGTATGTCCTTTTTCGAATCCAGCGCCAGGATTGCTCGTAAGTCATCTGGCAATCGTTTTAGCCAGAGATTTTTGAGTAAATCAGCGTTTACTAAAGTAGAATCGCCTGCTTTTTGTTCAAGCAGACGATAAAAGTGGGACGGTCGTAGGTCTCCCATTTTTTGGAAACCAGAGAGCAACTCGTCAAGTCGTTGCTCTTCGCTAATTGTATAGCGGTCCATTAACGCGTGTTTAAGGGAACTGTATTTATTTCCTGGCGGTGGATTTCTAAGGACGTCGAGTATCATCGGTATCGTTGTTTGTGGTATAGCAAGGGCATGGGCGAACTTTTCATCATCATTCTCCATACGATGTATGAAGAATTGTTGTTCAATTACTGTGAGCCATGCCCCTGGGTGTTCACTCCAGAAGGGAGGAATCTTCGGCTGTGGTGTTGAGGTATATGTACCACTCGATGTACCCGGTTGATTTTCATCATCTGTCTTTGTCTGATTTTAGGTGGCATTTTATCACTGCACTTTATTATACGAGATTATACAACGATATATTTGAGATTAGGCAACGGTCGAACAGAAATATTTATTTTATTTTATTTATAAATGAACAATTTGGCTTTAAAAAAAATAAAGGATACCCGAAAAAAAAAATATGATTGCGTACACGAGCAAGTGAATAAAAATATTTTGTCCAGACTTATCGGCAGAGAAATTCAAAATTGTTTGACGGATTATTACAGCGAAATGCGAACAATCGAAACACTCACAAAGGTAATAAGATAAGAAATTAAGAAAATTCAAACAAGAAAATCAAAACAAAAATTGAGTAAATTAATAGGTTTTAAAAAAAATTTTAAGAAAATCAAAAAAAAATTATAGTAAAAATTTTAATAGAGAAAATAATTAATAATATTAATGAAAATCTTATCTTGTGTCTGATTAATATTATTTGTTGTGTGTTGGGTGGTATATTATCCAATTATGTGTTTTTAAATGTTGTTGCACAAAATCCACTGTTGCACGGACGTTGTTGGAAATGTTTTTCTGCTCTCAACTGTAGTTGCCAGCTCCCTGGCTCCCTCGATGGGCGCTATTACCTTTGTGGGGGCAAATGTTGGCCCGATTAATGGTCACTTGTTTCTAGTTTTTTTTTTTTCTTTTTTTGCTTTATGTTGCACAGTTTTATATAATTGAGCAACAATATTAAACAAATGTTGCTTACACTTACTAACTTTTTTTAATTTTTTTTATTTTTTATTTTATTAATCGAGTTATATGTATTTTTTTAATAGCGAGTGTATATTATTCAAATTGTTGTGAATGTTGTTTATATTTTATGTGAACGTTATTATATTTGTGTGTACGGCACTAAGTATCACTTTAACGGTACTAAGTATCACTGTAGTTTATTTCTCTTTATTGTACTTTATTTTTCACTGTACGAATTATATAATAGTTTGTACCGTTTGTAGCGCAATATTTTATTCACGAATCTGTATATGCAGCACTATATATTGTTTGTTCACTTTTCTTTTATATCCATTCACTTTTTTTTTTATTGAACAACTCGAGTTTTTATGTATTTTAATTCGGCACATTTAGTTTTGTATGATTAGCGGATCACTTTGTTTTATTTTTATAACTGTACCGATCGATCACTTAACTATTTCGTGCGCGTCGGGGTCACCATTTAAACTGTAATATTTCTTGTTAAATTAACACTATTTTATTATATTATAAGTTAGTTTTTATTTATCATTCTTTATAGTTAATTTATTATAATATATAATTTTATATTTATAATTATTATTGATATTATTTATTCTGTGATAATTTTAGGTTGTTGTCGTATTCCGATTGTTCGTATAATTATGAATTTTTGCAAATCATCGCGAAAAGATCATTGAACTGAAATTGTCTTGGTTGCATACAGCATAGAATATCGATAATCGATTATAATCGATATTCTCGCGTATCGAAATATTTTTAAGCGGCGCGGACATAAATATTTTTGCAACGGCCGATGCTATTTTATTTAAGTAATTGTTATGCCGCTACACACTCAGGTTCCGATAGTACATGAAATAGCTCATTAAATTCCTCATCCAACAAGACTTAAAGGAATCTATTTTCTCGAGAAATAAATTGGCACCGAATTGTTTTCTGGAAAGATCGAGTTTGGCCGAATATGATAAATGGCCATTAACACGCTTTGCCAGAAATTTGGATGCAAGTTCCGATAGTACATGAAACAGCTCATTTAATTTTTCGTCCAACTTGCTTTAAAGTTATCAGTTATCCAGAGAAATAAATTTATGAAGAATTTTTTTATTTTATTTTGGCTTTGGGTTTGGTACCAGTAACACACCTGTCCAGTTATGTTTACTCTAGTTCTAGTAGTAGATGAAACAGTTTATTTGATTCCTTGTCTAACAAGCTCATTAGATATCTTTTATCCGAAAAAACATCTGAAATGAATTTAAACATTTGTTTTGTCTTCAGTTCGTCTTATATTTTATATTTTAGTACTAAAAATTTCAATAGGACTCGAATTTTTTCTTATTGGAATTCAATTTAACAGTGTGATACTAACACATACATATATAAAATCTGTGAGTTTGTGTAAAACTTCATAAGCATTGATAATAGTTTATTATCAAATAAATTATTTTGTTTCTAGCCCCATGGGATTTACGATCAGTTCCAGTACAAGATAACATGACACTGTTAACGTGTATACATAATCCTTGGTATCTTGAAAAGATTATCGACGGGAAAACATCACTAGCGTAATAGTATAAATTCAATTAGTGTATTATGCATTGTATACATAAGAAGTCGTATCCATGTACAGCATCCAAATTAAACAAAAAAATATAATTAAATTAAAAAGTTTGTACCCGTGCTTCTGCTGCATTTCGTATAATTTTCTATTATTAAATGAAAATATTCTTGTCTAGTTTTTCTCGTTTAAATTTAACTCAGTTTTTATTATTATTTTGTACCAGTTGTGAATTCAAGTCTTTGTACCATAGCAAATTTTTCCTTTTTTTTTTTTTTTATTCATCTCATTATTTCTAATATCTTTATTATTACTTTTATATCTTATCTAGTGTTATAGCATCGAGTTGCAATATAATGCATAGTAATATGCATGTTTACTATTATATGTTTTTTTGCACTAAGTTTGCAAATATAATATTTATTGCAATGTAAAAATTATATGAACAATTTTTTAATAAAAATGTAATACGAGGACTAAAACACAAAACAATAAATTTATGGTACGAAATGGGATTTGTCATTTTAAAAGGTATTTGGTTAGGAAGTATATAGCATTTTTGATTTTTTTTAATCTTTTATTTTCTTTATAATCTCTACTAGTTCTGGGGCTCAAGGCTCTCCCGGCTGTTTAGCACTTATTTGCGTCCTTGCCTTACGCCATTTGGTCAGCCAAATCGAGGACAGACGGTCACAGGTCCGATTTGTTTTAACCATCTACACCTTGTATAGCTCTATGCCAGTTTGCACGATGGCTCGGCCCATGGATTCTGAACTCTCAACAGAGGGTCAAAGATGTATTCTACATCATTCCAATCGAAATCAATGATAAAGAATCCCTTTTGCATCCCGTCCCTATTGGGATTCGAACCCGGTACCTCCCGGAATTTGAAGACAAAACATTAAAAGCACTTTTTTGGTTTTGCTGGTTGTGACCCAACTTTCATTGGTTGTCATTGTCCGTTACATTATTAAAAATATTCAAATGTTGATGCTTATTTGGATCCGCAAGTTGAGACACACAATTTCAAAGAGACACATTATTTCTTGGCGATTTAACTGATTTTACGAGACATGTGAGTGCCCCCCTGTGGTCGAGGGGCACTCACATGTCTCGTAAATCTAAATTGCACGAACATGTTTCCCAAGAATAGCACCACATTATCCTTTGCTTGTTGTCCAAAACAACACCGGACCCCCGCTCAAGTACCCGGACACGAGATTTAGGATCGGCACGCGGAACGTGCGGTCACTTAGAAAACCAGGAGCGTTGGAGGGCCTAATCACGTGCATGAAGAAGTATCGGTTAGAACTCGTTGCTTTTCAAGAAACTCGCTGGCCTAATAGTGGAGACCATGTGTCCCAGGGCTATACGTTGCTCTACAGTGGAGATGACCTCGGAAATCTTGGAGCTGCATTTCTTCTTGAGCCGCAGGTAAAGAACGCTGTTTAGGATTTCCGAGCAGTCAATTTGTGTACATGCGCCCACAGAAGTCAGCCAGCCCCAAGATAAAGACACATTTTACAATTATTTGGACGATCTGATGGGTTCTATACCCGAACATGATGTTATAATTGTAATTGGGGACTTTAATGCTAGAACTGGCAGAAATCAGACCGACTTGTGTGGAAACATAGGTCCGTACTCCCGACACGAAACTGCCACATATAATGGTGAGAGAATGATGTACTTTGCGGTTGCTCATGATCTTAGAGTAGCAAGCACATTTTTCCCTCACAAACACATACATCTAGAGACATGGACACATCGTCGCGGAACTTCCCGCAGCCAAATTGACCATGTGTTAGTTTCTAAAGGACGGGCTCAGGTTGTGTAGGATGTGAGAACTTATCGGTCAGCAACCAAATACGTAACTACGATAGAAGTTTTCGTACAAGTCTGGGAACACAGCGAAACGCATGGTACGTTTCGACTGTGAAGGTTTGATAAATGAAAATCAAAAGAAACGATCTCAGGATCTTGTCACCGACCACATTGATGAAGCTAATTATCAGTCTGACTGCGTGAACTCTGTCTGGGAGGTACTGAAAACTTTGGTTGTCAGTGCTGCTCAACAGCCTTTAGGTATAGTGAAAGTCAGACCCAAGAATGATTGGTTTGATGACGAGTGTCATCTTGCAGTTGAGCAACAAAATATAGCCCATAATGAAGTGCAACAGCGTATCACAATCGCTAAAAAACAAGGCTGCTCTTGCAAGAAGGGCAGCTAAGCGGATTTGTAGACGGAAGAAGCGAGAATGGTGGAAGGCCGAGGTTCTGAAAGTACAACAACTCAGCAATGAGCGCAGTTCGCGTAATTTCTTTAAAGGGTTTACTGGACTGCACCATACTTTCAGGCCTACGTCAACCGCCATTCGGGACCGGAATGGAGACCTCTGTATCAACATCGACGCAGTCACAGACTGTTGTTGAGCCACCTCTAATACCGACTATAGAGCCATGTAGAAATTGAAACGAAACCGCCCACCTGAAGTGGACTGCATTAATTCGGAGGTCTTGATATTCGGAGGGGATACTTTGTGGAACTGTCTTTCCGACCTTTTTCGATTAGTATGGCGAACCGAAGTTATGCCTGACGAATGGAAAGTGGCCGCGATATGCCCCATTTTCAAGAAGGGAGACCGCTTGAAGTGTGAGAATTATCGCGGTATAGCTCACCTTTGCACAGCATACAAGTTACTGTCATACATTGTATTGGATAGAATCACTCCTCTAGCGGAGGGCATGGTTGGTGACTATCAAGGAGGATTTCGTCCGAATCGATTAGTCACCGATCAGGTCTTTTCGCTGCGAATGATTCTATCTAAATATTATGAGCAATCCATCCCCGTTCATCAGGTGTTCCTGGATTTCCGGCAGGCCTATGACTCGATCAATCGAGAGAGTTTGTGGTCTACCCTGGAATACCATGGAATGCCAATAAAATTGGTACGACTCTGTAGGATGACAGTGACGCAGTCTCAATGCTGTGTTAAAGTTGAGAACAGACTATCGACAATTTTTGTATTTAACCTGGTGTTCGGCAGGGAGATGCTCTGTCCCCGATACTCTTCTATCTCATGTTGGAGTACATCTTTCGTAAAACTAAAACACCTCAGCGCAACATCTTATATCGCCAGTTCAATCAGGTGCTTGCATATGCAGATGACATATGCGTGATTGGACTGAATAGCAACGGAGTGAAAGAAATACTTGATCCGCTTGTAGAGTTTTCAGCTTCAGTTGGACTTCAGATCAATGAGTCCAAAACGAAATACCTGATCTCTGGTTTTAGGGACAATGGCACACCAGACTTTAGTAGTGGCCACCACACGTTTGAGGGAGTGAGGAGGTTCAAATATTTGGGTTCTCTTATCACTCACGATAACAGTGTGGGTGAGGATATTAAAGTGCGGCTGGCAGCTGGCAGTCGTTCTTTGTATCGTCTAAGGCCATTGTAATTAAATCATAGCCAGGAGATTTTTTCGTATTTATGTTATGGCTAATTTTATTTTTCAACTCTCATAGAGTTACAGGTGGTATTTTCCTAGAATCCTCCTTGTGCACTGGTATTATATTTTCATCCACGGATTGTCTAGCATATGGTTGGAACGTTTCTTCAAGATGAGATGCGAACAGTGCTGCTTTCTGTTTGGCACTTGTTACCCAATTTCCCTCATCATTTTTTATTGGCGGTATTTGATAATTTGGTCTTTTTAATGCTTTTGTAGCTTTCCATAGAGAATACTATGTTTCTTTTGGTGTCTGTAAGTGGTGTTTTTAGTTCTCCAATTCTTTGCTTAAGCTTATTCCAGAGGTAATTAAAAATTCTTTTGCTTTGTGGTGCTCGGTTTCTCTGCCATGTTTTCCTTGCTTTCTGTCTTTCATTAACCAAGTCCCTGATCTCGACTGGATAAATGAAATTATTGCGCTCCTTGTTTTGGATTACAGGGGTGCTATCCCATGCTGCTTGTTGTATATTATTGATTAATAGTTCCACTTCATTTTCTAATTGAACCGGATCCTTGATTGGTACAAGAAGATCGGTGTTATCTTCAACAAATTTCCTAAATAATTCCCAATTGGTTTTGTTATTTGTTAGTCTAGGTGGATTTTCCTTGTTAACAATCGTGGAACTAACAGTCATAATGACGGGCGAGTGGTCTGATGAGAGACTTTCACTATTTTCTAGAAAAATGTGGTTTTCGGATATACCTCTTGTAATGTAGAAATCAATTAGATCCAAAGTTTTCCTTGCGTCAGTAGGCCAGTACGTTGGTTTTCCTCCTGAATGAAATTCACAATTGTAAGCTCGACCTGCGGCGTATTCTCTACCCTTTGGAGTTGTTAATCTTGACCCCCAGAAACAATTTTTTGCATTAAAATCACCTCCAATGGTAAAATTAAATCCCAGCTGGTTCAATACATTTTTATAATCCTCTTTATTTAAACTATATCTTGGAGGACAATAAATTGAACAGACATTGAATATTTTTTTTATTGTTAAGTTGAATGCTGATAGTAGCTACCTGCATACTTTCTTCTTCAATTTTTATTCTCTCATGATGTTGAATATTTTCTTTCACAAATATTGTTGATCCCCCTCTTGCTCTTTCTGCTGGATGTAAAGCGTGATAAGAAACGTAACCACGTATTTTGGTGTATGAGGTTCTAGTAAGATGGCTTTCTGATATTAAACATATATCAATTTTTTCAGTATTTAAAAAGATCTCTAACTCTGGAATATGTTGGATTATTCCATTTGCATTCCAGATAATAATTCTTAATGTTTTATTTATCATATTAGTTTAGTGTAATATGGATGTTATTTCATCCACTGTTTCTCGGCTATCTAGTCGCCTGTTCAAAGCATCTATGGATCTCTCTTGTCTTATAAGCCGTGTATTTAGCGCTTCGATGCTTTTAAATATTTTTTCAAGCATAGATGTATCTTTCGAGTCTTTGAAATTTACTGATTTGTGTGGGGTCATACTTTGTAGCCCGGATGCCACCACTTGTGAAAATGACTTGCGATCAGTTACTTTACTCGATATAGATGTGGTAAAGTTTCCTAGGTTGGTGTTTACGCTATTGGCTATCGGCGTTTTTAATAATATGATGGACCTTGCCGTGATTTGTCTCTAATTTTTTGTAGTTCTTTAGCTAGTATGCACCCTCTGTAGTTTGCAGGATGTTGCTCTTTGCAGTTCACACATGTTGGAGGGGAATTTCTATTTGGTGGACATGCCTGAGCAGCATGCCTTCCAAGGCACTTTACACATCTTGGCTCTCTATTGCAGTATTTTTGCGTATAGTTAAAACCTTGGCACTTCTTGCATTGCACTATAAGCCCAGTGGATTTCCGTAGTGCTTCTATTTTAATCCTCATATTTAAAATAGCTCTTATATTAAAGATGGCTTCTATCTTTTCTTTGTTATTGAAAGTTAACATAAATAACGGGAGACCTCTTTTAGTAACTTTAAATTCGGACCCTTGTTTGACCTTCTCTCTTTTTATTATATTTGCTGCATTTTCTATTTGCAGTCCTTGTTGTTGGAGAACTTCCATAATGTCTTTTATTGCACAGGTTGGATGGAGGCCCCTTGCCATAACCTTTATTGCTTTTATTTTCATATGTACACCATTCGATTTTCTCTAAATTAAACTTTGTTGATAAGTCTATAAGTATCGGAGTCCGGTGTGTAGATTATCCATACATTGATGTTTAAGGATATTACTCTGTATTCCTTATCTGTAATGGATTTTAAAATATTTTGTACAGCTCCATAATGATATTAATTGGTGGTGGTTTTTCATCTTTCGGTGGTTTACTTTTACATTTATCTCGTTGATCCTCATGGGTACCTTTGCCTCCTTCCTATTAGTAGATTCTGTCTGCGAGCTACTAGCTACTTCCGGAGAGTATTCTGCTTTCCTTTTCTTGTTTGGACGTTTTTTCCGTTTGACAATCCATTCGGTCTCTTTTGTTTACTCCTCCTCATCAGTATAGAACTCTGTAGTCTCGTTACTAATTTGAGGTTCATCATTGACTTTGGTTAAAAAAACTGTTCTTAATTCTTCATTTTCCTGCATCAGCACCATAATTTTGCTACTAAGCTGATGCGTCATCTTTACAATTTCATTCATTTTTGTGCGTAGATTCGCATTTTCTCTTTATAACCTAGTGTAACCAGTTGATGATGCCATCAGGCTTGAAAGCCCTTCTTGTGATAACAAGTTTAAGTTAAAATTTCCGCTGGCACCACTTCTAGCATTAGGAGGCTTGATCAACTACCGAGTTAATACTTTTTTCTTTTGTAGGGGATCTTCTTATATTTGGTCTTCTTTGGAACGGATTTGATGTTCCCTGGTTATTGTCCTCTTCAGAATCCATTCTGCATAAAGCGTGGATTTACCAATGTTGATATTGGTGTACCATCTTAATTTAAATGGACTCATCGAGCCAATAATTTTAGCCGGTAGTGTATATAAAATAATTAAAAAAGAGACTACTATCACTGCACTTTTTGACTATTTTATTTTTATTTTATCGCTTACTTTATCGATTTCACGTCCAAACCCCGCAACGATTGAAATCAAAAATTTGTATCAAAAAATAGTTTCAAAAACAATTTAAAATCTCTGTTTCAATCGTGATCAATAGCAGCTATATTGGCGTGTTTGCTGTATAGTAGCTAATCTTCTATTGTTTGAGTGTTTTTCGCAAGTTTTCAAATCTTATTTCTTTTGCGTAGTTGCTTCAATAAATTATTCCGCAACTAGCATTTGTTGCCGAAATTGATGTGGTTTTAAAATGTTGATTGTATAAAATTATTTGTTATTTAGGCTGCGGTTTCGAGAAACTTTCTGGCCTGGAAGTAATTTTATTTATTGACTTGGATCAGATGTTTCCAAAAATAAGTCAGTTGAGCATTAAATCAAGGTTAAGGTTTAAAATTGAGTAATGGCGATTAGAAAATGTAAAACCAACCAAATTTAATTTTTTAAATTGTTTTATAAATAATTGAAATTCTACAGAGTTACTCAACAAAGAATCTATATCCATCCCCTGATTACTCGACGGTATCTGGATCAATTAACTCCTCATTATCTGAATGGTTTAAAACACAGCCTCAGTCGGTTTTGTCTTCTCAGTCCAGTGAGAACGTGTCTTCGATAGAATTTGTTAGCATTGTCCAACTACTATTCTAATGGTTGGTAAGTAACGCTACTATATATTGTATTTTTTTATTTCACAGAATTTTGATCAATTTCTTGGTTCAATAAAGGGTTCAAAATATTGAACATTTTCAATTCAGCTACTCGACCACAGCTGGACGTAAAAACTTGTAATCTGCTAGTCTCAACAATTGTAGACGTATTAGTTGAAAAACCTGTGACGGCTAAATAGTTGATACTATAAAAACTGGTTGTACAGTTTTTGTGACGATGGTCACCTTTCTTCGGGCTTCTTATGCTTTATGCTGTTGCCGAAGACTATGTATACGAAATTATCTCGTGTACTGAGAATTATCTCACACACTTAAAACCATTTATGATACATACACTTCGAAATGGAATTAAAATATTTAAACTAAATTGGTCAACTATATATAAAAATTGCATTTGTAATCAATTATATTTTATTTATGTAATTTGTATCACATAATGAGTATTATGATCCATAAAATTGAATTGATGTATTTAAATAAGAAAATAAAAAAATTATAAAATAAATTTAAATTGTTCTTATTTTGGAAATTAAAATAATGGCTGTAAACAAGAAATAATGCTGAAGCATGTAAGAAAATACTTTCTATAATCTAGAAATATTAAAACTAGTATAAGAAAAACCTAGAAGTATAAGAGAAAACCTTACTCTAAAATATATTTATTGTTTCTCGTACCAAGAAAAATAATGCCTACCGCAAGAAAATACTTGTTTATTACTAGAAAATCTCACTTAAATTAAAAGATGTATTTTAATCAATTATACGAAATAATTATTCTTAATCCAAGATACAATCTATTATATTTTTGAGATTAATATACCTCAAAACAAGAATTTATTCTTTTAAATCAAGAATTGAAATATGATTTGTAGCTTATAAGAAATAATTATTAAAAATTGAGAAAAGTGATGTTCTCTACAAATGATATTTCTTTGTTTTAAGACAACGAATTTCGTCCAACAATAAAATAAATGTTATTTTAATATATAAATGAAAGTTTAAGGTCAAGAAATTGTAAGTTCACATTATGAAAAAAATATCGTAGCTGAAAAATAAGTGCTCAATTTGATTGAATCATTCAGTTTTTTCTTCGTTGTAACCAGTATTTTTTTCCGTGATATGCAGAACGTCTTCCTTTTATTTGAGAAAACTTTTTTTATGACATTTTTGTTCCAGTGTACAGTTCAGTGTTCTTCTGCGGCTCGAATTATTACAAGGCCAAGACGAACTTTTCTTTGTTTGTTTTGAAAGTTTTTTAGACGCTGTTGTAGTTTAGAAAGACGCTGGTAGACGCTGGAATTTTTTATAAGAAAACACACGTCCAATTTTATTTTATTTTAGTTCACACTTTTATTATTTTATAGGTTACAAATTTTTATAATTTTATTTTTTAATTCGTTTATTGTACACCACTATTTATTTATTTAATGTTAATTTAATATATATACATAGACTTATTTTTGGTAAAAATTTTAGAATTCAATTTATTTATTTATTTTAATCCGCCATCAACTCGTTGTTGACTTTCGCTTGTTTCTCGGAATTATATATGTGTTATGTGTTGTGATGACGTCGCCTTCGTGATCTTTTTTTGATGAGGGAACACATATATTTATTAGGTGATAAAATCGACTTTTTTGGTATTTTTCGTTGACTTGAAATAGACTTTACCCAAAATAATTATAAATCACTACTTTACAAGGTATATATGTACCGTACGTATAGTGTAAACAACATCCAGTTTTATCTAAAATATGGTGGCGGTCTGGTGTAATAAATTATTACAGGTGGTTTATCGACATTTTGGTATTTTTCTTTGAATTTCAGTAGGTTTTTATTAAAATTAGATGATTTTTACACAAAATAATTACATTTTATTTTTCGATGACTTACCAGTGAACTGTAATTAATTTGTAATAAATTCTGGCCCAAGTTTCATCTCGATATCACAATTATATCAAAAGTTACAAAGTGGCGGTGCAGGTTCAATTTGATGTTACTCCACCCACGATTTTCTCGCGAACGGCAAGTGTAATAAAATCGGGACTTGGTGTAATAAATTGTAATAAAATTGTAATAAATTATGGGCTAGGTTTCATTGTGGCGGGCTGATTTGGCTGGTGCAGCTTCAAGGCACTAATTTATTTTAGGATTTTGTATCTCGTTGAAATTTCTATTTCTATTGAAACATTTTGTATGAAGTATCGGATTGATTTTTTCCAGAGTTGAAAAATACGAAAATACAATTGATTACCGTCAAATAAACAAAAAAAACTTTTGAAATTTGTTTATTAAAAACGATTTTCTAAAATTATTTTTAATTCGTTCTATTTCTATTTTATAACAATAAAATAATTACTGTAAATCATTCAAATCTTTTAAGATTATGAGCAGCCTACATATTTGAGGCTAAGTTTTTGATATCGTCTCATGTGAGATCAACTTTTTTCAGAAAGATTTTATTATCGTGTTGTAGATGCGTTTGTATCGGAGTCAGCCGTGAATAGTATCAAAAAAAAAAAATCGCCTTAAATTTTAAAAGAACATCCCAAAAATTTAAAAAAAGGATTACGCCTTTACAAAAATTGAAATTTTGTATTTACCAAATAAATCATAAATGTACTTCTATAACAGGAGAAGGCCATAAAGATTTGAAATAAAAGATTAATACCGTCTATTGTTATATTGTAAAATCCATTCTTATCTGTAATTTAACTAAAAATATAAATACTCTTAGACATTTTATTATTTTATTGATTCAAAAATACAATTTTTCAAAACTTTAGAAAATTTTTTTACCAAAATTTGTTAATAGACATTTTTATACAAAAATAACGAGATATTCAAACGAAAACGATTTCTGAAAATCATATGCGATTGAAATGTTATGTGTTTAACACGTCGGTAGTATTAATCGATAACTGATCCCACTCAACACAACACGTTCCATAATAAATATTAAACTGCTGTAATGAAATTGTGTAATGCAATTAATACACCTTATCTTCCCGCAAGTCATACCAAAAATCGGTTACTATTTTCGAAATTAGAAATTTCGGTATGAATTAAAATGCAATACTGCAATTTAGTTAGATGTTGATTATGAAGCAGTACACAAAATTATTTAAGGCAGATTACGTGCAGCGATACTTCAGGTTTCATAGTTTTCAAATAGTCTTAAATATCGAGAATTCCGTAATGAACAAATACAATTACTACTAGGATTTTACAAATATAAATAATAAATTCAAATATAAAATCTAGCCTTATATTAGGCTAAATTTTATATTTATCAAAATATGTAAAACTCATCGGTATTGGCCTTTTCAATATGCCTACCCATTTCCATATAAACAATCTAATTTAAGCCTATATGCTCTCACCCCCTTGAAGTTATCCCAGGATTTCATCCCATGATTTTAAAAAAAAATACCTCTGGCAACACTACCGTAAATAATCCATCCCAGACTTTTTAAAAATACATATAAAATTTATATAGTTTTTTCATCCCAGGATTTTTTACATTTTATACTATCCCACACTTTTTCGTATACAAAAAAATATGTATGTATACAGTTAGTACCAAAATACTCATCCCAGACTTTTTTAATATGTAAAATTGATTTGGTGGAAAATAAATTATTATGTGCAAGTCTTTTTAAGGACGGCTAATTTATCTTTGTGATAAGGTTCAAGACCCTGTTAGTAACCATTACGCCAGCTTTAATAATTATGTGATCGTTGGAATTTCCACCAAATAAATAAATGTAGTGCATTTGCCAACATTTCAAAGTAAAGCTAAATCGAAAAAAAATTCGTATGGCCAAACTTTTATAGGGTCGGCTTTTTTCTCATATTGATTGTGTTTGAGACCTAGTTGGCTACCACTGTGCCAGCGTTGATGATGTTTTGCCCGTCCGAATTTACGCAATATAAATAAATGTGGTGCCTTTGCCAACTTTACAAAGTAAAGCCAAATCGAAAAAAATCGTATGGCCAAACTTTTATAGGGTCGGCTTTTTTCGCATATTGTTTGAGTTTGGGACCTTGTTGGCTACCACTGTGCCAGCGTTGATGATGTTTTTCCCGTCAGAATTTACGCAATATAAATAAATGTGGTGCCTTTGCCAACTTTACAAAGTAAAGCCAAATCGAAAAAATCGTATGGCCGAACTTTTATAGGGTCGGCTTTTTTCGCGTATTGATTGAGTTTGGGACCTTGTTGGCTACCACTGTGCCAGCGTTGATGATGTTTTGCCCGTCAGAATTTACGCAATATAAATAAATGTGGTGCCTTTGCCAACTTTACAAAGTAAAGCCAAATCGAAAAAATCGTATGGCCAAACTTTTATAGGGTCGGCTTTTTTCGCATATTGATTGAGTTTGGGACCTTGTTGACTACCACTGTGCCAGCGTTGATGATGTTTTGCCCTTCAGAATTTACGCAATATAAATAAATGTGGTGCCTTTGCCAACTTTACAAAGTAAAGCCAAATCGAAAAAAATCGTATGGCCAAACTTTTATAGGGTCGGCTTTTTTTGCATATTGTTTGAGTTTGGGACCTTGTTGGCTACCACTGTGCCAGCGTTGATGATGTTTTGCCCGTCAGAATTTACGCAATATAAATAAATGTGGTGCCTTTGCCAACTTTACAAAGTAAAGTAAAATCGAAAAAATCGTATGGCCAAACTTTTATAGGGTCGGCTTTTTTCGCATATTGATTGAGTTTGGGACCTTGTTGACTACCACTGTGCCAGCGTTGATGATGTTTTGCCCGTCAGAATTTACGCAATATAAATAAATGTGGTGCCTTTGCCAACTTTACAAAGTAAAGCCAAATCGAAAAAATCGTATGGCCAAACTTTTATAGGGTCGGCTTTTTTCGCATATTGATTGAGTTTGGGACCTTGTTGACTACCACTGTGCCAGCGTTGATGATGTTTTGCCCGTCAGAATTTACGCAATATAAATAAATGTGGTGCCTTTGCCAACTTTACAAAGTAAAGCCAAATCGAAAAAAATCGTATGGCCAAACTTTTATAGGGTCGGCTTTTTTCGCATATTGATTGAGTTTGGGACCTTGTTGGCTACCACTGTGCCAGCGTTGATGATGTTTTGCCCGTCAGAATTTACGCAATATAAATAAATGTGGTGCCTTTGCCAACTTTACAAAGTAAAGCCAAATCGAAAAAAATCGTATGGCCAAACTTTTATAGGGTCGGCTTTTTTCGCATATTGTTTGAGTTTGGGACCTTGTTGGCTACCACTGTGCCAGCGTTGATGATGTTTTGCCCGTCAGAATTTACGCAATATAAATAAATGTGGTGCCTTTGCCAACTTTACAAAGTAAAGTAAAATCGAAAAAATCGTATGGCCAAACTTTTATAGGGTCGGCTTTTTTCGCGTATTGATTGAGTTTGGGACCTTGTTGGCTACCACTGTGCCAGCGTTGATGATGTTTTGCCCGTCAGAATTTACGCAATATAAATAAATGTGGTGCCTTTGCCAACTTTACAAAGTAAAGCCAAATCGAAAAAATCGTATGGCCAAACTTTTATAGGGTCGGCTTTTTTCGCATATTGATTGAGTTTGGGACCTTGTTGACTACCACTGTGCCAGCGTTGATGATGTTTTGCCCGTCAGAATTTACGCAATATAAATAAATGTGGTGCCTTTGCCAACTTTACAAAGTAAAGTAAAATCGAAAAAATCGTATGGCCAAACTTTTATAGGGTCGGCTTTTTTCGCATATTGATTGAGTTTGGGACCTTGTTGACTACCACTGTGCCAGCGTTGATGATGTTTTGCCCGTCAGAATTTACGCAATATAAATAAATGTGGTGCCTTTGCCAACTTTACAAAGTAAAGCCAAATCGAAAAAATCGTATGGCCAAACTTTTATAGGGTCGGCTTTTTTCGCATATTGATTGAGTTTGGGACCTTGTTGACTACCACTGTGCCAGCGTTGATGATGTTTTGCCCGTCAGAATTTACGCAATATAAATAAATGTGGTGCCTTTGCCAACTTTACAAAGTAAAGCCAAATCGAAAAAAATCGTATGGCCAAACTTTTATAGGGTCGGCTTTTTTCGCATATTGATTGAGTTTGGGACCTTGTTGGCTACCACTGTGCCAGCGTTGATGATGTTTTGCCCGTCAGAATTTACGCAATATAAATAAATGTGGTGCCTTTGCCAACTTTACAAAGTAAAGCCAAATCGAAAAAATCGTATGGCCAAACTTTTATAGGGTCGGCTTTTTTCGCATATTGATTGAGTTTGGGACCTTGTTGACTACCACTGTGCCAGCGTTGATGATGTTTTGCCCGTCAGAATTTACGCAATATAAATAAATGTGGTGCCTTTGCCAACTTTACAAAGTAAAGCAAAATCGAAAAAATCGTATGGCCAAACTTTTATAGGGTCGGCTTTTTTCGCATATTGATTGAGTTTGGGACCTTGTTGGCTACCACTGTGCCAGCGTTGATGATGTTTTGCCCGTCAGAATTTACGCAATATAAATAAATGTGGTGCCTTTGCCAACTTTACAAAGTAAAGCCAAATCGAAAAAAATCGTATGGCCAAACTTTTATAGGGTCGGCTTTTTTCGCATATTGATTGAGTTTGAGACCTTGTTGACTACCACATTGCCAGCGTTGATGATGTTTTGCCCGTCAGAATTTACGCAATATAAATAAATGTGGTGCCTTTGCCAACCTTACAAAGTAAAGTAAAATCGAAAAAATCGTATGGCCAAACTTTTATAGGGTCGGCTTTTTTCTCATATTGATTGTGTTTGAGACCTTGTTGGCTATCACTGTGCCAGCGTTGATGATGATTTGCCCGTCAGAATTTACGCAATATAAAAAAATGTGGTGCCTTTGCCAACTTTACAAAGTAAAGCCAAATCGAAAAAAATCGTATGGCCAAACTTTTATAGGGTCGGCTTATTATCAATATGCGAAAAAAGCCGACCCTATAAAAGTTTGGCCATACGATTTTTTCCGATTTGGCTTTACTTTGTAAAGTTCGCAAAGGCACCACATTTATTTATATTGCGGAAATTCTGACGGGCAAAACATCATCAACGCTGGCACAGTGGTAGCCAACAAGGTCCCAAACTCAATTAATATGCGAAAAAAGCCGACCCTATAAAAGTTTGGCCATACGATTTTTTCGATTTTGCTTTACTTTGTAAAGTTGGCAAAGGCACCACATTTATTTATATTGCGTAAATTCTGACGGGCAAAACATCATCAACGCTGGCACAGTGGTAGCCAACAAGGTCCCAAACTCAATCAATATGCGAAAAAAGCCGACCCTATAAAAGTTTGGCCATACGATTTTTTCGATTTTACTTAACTTTGTAAAGTTGGCAAAGGCACCACATTTATTTATATTGCGTAAATTCTGACGGGTAAAACATCATCAACGCTGGCACAGTGGTAGTCAACAAGGTCTCAGACTCAATCAATATGCGAAAAAAGCCGACCCTATAAAAGTTTGGCCATACGAATTTTTTTTCGATTTAGCTTTACTTTGAAATGTTGGCAAATACAATGCATTTATTTATATTGCGTAAATTCTGACGGGCAAAATATCATCAACGCTGGCACAGTGGTAGCCAACAAGGTCTCAAACTCAATCAATATGCGAAAAAAGCCGACCTTTAAAAGTTTGGCCATACGATTTTTTTCGATTTGGCTTTACTTTGTAAAGTTGGCAAAGGCACCACATTTATTTATATTGCGTAAATTCTGATGGGCAAAACATCATCAACGCTGGCACAGTGGTAGCCAACAAGGTCCCAAACTCAATCAATATGCGAAAAAAGCCGACCATATAAAAGTTTGGCCATACGATTTTATCGATTTGGCTTTACTTTGTAAAGTTGGCAAAGGCACCACATTTATTTATATTGCGTAAATTCTGACGGGCAAAACATCATCAACGCTGGCACAGTGGTAGTCAACAAAGTCCCACACTCAATCAATATGCGAAAAAAGCCGACCCTATAAAAGTTTGGCCATACGATTTTTTTCGATTTGGCTTTACTTTGTAAAGTTGGCAAAGGCACCACATTTATTTATATTGCGTAAATTCTGACGGGCAAAACATCAACAACGCTGGCACAGTGGTAGCCAACAAGGTCCCAAACTCAATCAATATGCGAAAAAAGCCGACCCTATAAAAGTTTGGCCATAAGATTTTTTTCGATTTGGCTTTACTTTGTAAAGTTGGCAAAGGCACCACATTTATTTATATTGCGTAAATTCTGATGGGCAAAACATCATCAACGCTGGCACAGTGGTAGTCAACAAGGTCCCAAACTCAATCAATATGCGAAAAAAGCCGACCCTATAAAAGTTTGGCCATACGATTTTTTCGATTTTACTTTACTTTGTAAAGTTGGCAAAGGCACCACATTTATTTATATTGCGTAAATTCTGACGGGCAAAACATCAACAACGCTGGCACAGTGGTAGCCAACAAGGTCCCAAACTCAATCAATATGCGAAAAAAGCCGACCCTATAAAAGTTTGGCCATACGATTTTTTTCGATTTGGCTTTACTTTGTAAAGTTGGCAAAGGCACCACATTTATTTATATTGCGTAAATTCTGACGGGCAAAACATCATCAACGCTGGCACAGTGGTAGCCAACAAGGTCCCAAACTCAATCAATATGCGAAAAAAGCCGACCCTATAAAAGTTTGGCCATACGATTTTATCGATTTGGCTTTACTTTGTAAAGTTGGCAAAGGCACCACATTTATTTATATTGCGTAAATTCTGACGGGCAAAACATCAACAACGCTGGCACAGTGGTAGCCAACAAGGTCCCAAACTCAATCAACATGCGAAAAAAGCCGACCCTATAAAAGTTTGGCCATACGATTTTTTTCGATTTGGCTTTACTTTGTAAAGTTGGCAAAGGCACCACATTTATTTATATTGCGTAAATTCTGACGGGCAAAACATCATCAACGCTGGCACAGTGGTAGTCAACAAGGTCCCAAACTCAATCAATATGCGAAAAAAGCCGACCCTATAAAAGTTTGGCCATACGATTTTTTCGATTTTACTTTACTTTGTAAAGTTGGCAAAGGCACCACATTTATTTATATTGCGTAAATTCTGACGGGCAAAACATCATCAACGCTGGCACAGTGGTAGCCAACAAGGTCCCAAACTCAATCAATATGCGAAAAAAGCCGACCCTATAAAAGTTTGGCCATACGATTTTTTTCGATTTGGCTTTACTTTGTAAAGTTGGCAAAGGCACCACATTTATTTATATTGCGTAAATTCTGACGGGCAAAACATCAACAACGCTGGCACAGTGGTAGCCAACAAGGTCCCAAACTCAATCAATATGCGAAAAAAGCCGACCCTATAAAAGTTTGGCCATAAGATTTTTTTCGATTTGGCTTTACTTTGTAAAGTTGGCAAAGGCACCACATTTATTTATATTGCGTAAATTCTAACGGGCAAAACATCATCAACGCTGGCACGGTGGTAGCCAACAAGGTCCCAAACTCAATCAATATGCGAAAAAAGCCGACCCTATAAAAGTTTGGCCATAAGATTTTTTTCGATTTGGCTTTACTTTGTAAAGTTGGCAAAGGCACCACATTTATTTATATTGCGTAAATTCTGACGGGCAAAACATCATCAACGCTGGCACAGTGGTAGCCAACAAGGTCCCAAACTCAATCAATATGCGAAAAAAGCCGACCCTATAAAAGTTTGGCCATACGATTTTTTTCGATTTGGCTTTACTTTGTAAAGTTGGCAAAGGCACCACATTTATTTATATTGCGTAAATTCTGACGGGCAAAACATCAACAACGCTGGCACAGTGGTAGCCAACAAGGTCCCAAACTCAATCAACATGCGAAAAAAGCCGACCCTATAAAAGTTTGGCCATACGATTTTTTTCGATTTGGCTTTACTTTGTAAAGTTGGCAAAGGCACCACATTTATTTATATTGCGTAAATTCTGACGGGCAAAACATCATCAACGCTGGCACAGTGGTAGCCAACAAGGTCCCAAACTCAAACAATATGCGAAAAAAGCCGACCCTATAAAAGTTTGGCCATACGATTTTTTTCGATTTGGCTTTACTTTGTAAAGTTGGCAAAGGCACCACATTTATTTATATTGCGTAAATTCTGACGGGCAAAACATCATCAACGCTGGCACAGTGGTAGCCAACAAGGTCTCAAACACAATCAATATGAGAAAAAAGCCGACCCTATAAAAGTTTGGCCATACGAATTTTTTTTCGATTTAGCTTTACTTTGAAATGTTGGCAAATGCACTACATTTATTTATTTGGTGGAAATTCCAACGATCACATAATTATTAAAGCTGGCGTAATGGTTACTAACAGGGTCTTGAACCTTATCACAAAGATAAATTAGCCGTCCTTAAAAAGACTTGCACATAATAATTTATTTTCCACCAAATCAATTTTACATATTAAAAAAGTCTGGGATGAGTATTTTGGTACTAACTGTATACATACATATTTTTTTGTATACGAAAAAGTGTGGGATAGTATAAAATGTAAAAAATCCTGGGATGAAAAAACTATATAAATTTTATATGTATTTTTAACAAGTCTGGGATGGATTATTTACGGTAGTGTTGCCAGAGGTATTTTTTTAAAAATCATGGGATGAAATCCTTGGATAACTTCAAGGGGGTTATGCTCTCCATATAAGAAGAGGAACGCAATCACGAATATTCATACATATTTGCATAAAATAATGATACGATATTTTATAATTTTTTATTTCCGATTCCGACCTATATTTTGACTATTTCTAAGTTGTGGCCTATATTTTGAAAATTCTCATTTTTACAAATATAATTTGTATATAATATATCCACTCTATTATATGCAAATCATATATTCACTTTTATACATACGTAGCTTCATGACACTCATCAAATCGATCAACGTAATACCTGATCAACACCACAGTGATATTGTGACAAATAAAAATTCAAATCGATAATTTTATTTAAAAAAAAATCAATTTATGAATCACAATTCATACCCATACAATTCATATTATTTTCTTATAAACTATGAAATGCATATAAAGCATACATACATACATATGTATATGTATATGTATACAACCACAACTGTACCAACATTAAATTTTTCCCTTTTAATTTTTCTATTATCAATGAAAAAAACAAACCCGTTTATAAAATATACATATCTACTTATCTACTGATGCTTCTCTACATTTCAATATAATATTTTTCTATACTAAATTTTGTTGAAAAGATTTTTATTCGCCACGTGCTTCATAAAAATCTTTTGCAAAAGACTGATATTGTTTTTCGAGTCTCTTTTAATCATTTGCAAACGACTGATATATTTTTTGATGTTATTTTAGTCCTTACGCATAGACTGATATTTTGTTTTGAGTTTATATCACTCTTTGGTGATCGATTTTTATTTTTTTTTCGTATCTCTCTTTTGGTGATGATTTTTTTTCTATCAAATAATAGTTACTATCGCATAACAGTTATTTTGTTTTAGAAAATATTACGCTTTATTGATGGATACGTGTAGTAGAAAGGGAATTAGTTAAAGGCGAATACTTTTATATTTAAAGAAAAAATATCAGTCAGCTGACATTGAGTTGATAAAGACATGGAAAAAAAAATATTAACGATTATTTTCATTCCCTGCTCATTATACATTTCCAATGAGATCACCAAATCAGTGTTTCTTGTGTGATGACGCATTCCAATCAAATAGTCTTCTGCCATAAAATCTTTTTATTTATTCCACAATTCAAGTGGATTTGATGGAAAACATGTTGATATGATTATGGCATATAACATACGTATTTGATGTGGAGAAGAGTTAAATCCCAAAGCGCATCATTTTCAAGTAAACCTAATTTCTCACATGCTTCACGATACGTCACACATAAATGACCATTTACTCTTCGCAAATGTTGAAATGAACGTGGTCCAACAACATTTACTAAGATCAACCGCAAATAATAACCCGGATGGCAATCAACAGGTGTTCCTTGTTTTCGTCGCGTTGACACAATTGAAAGAATGCAGTTAATGTTATTGCTGGTGGTTGTGCTTCTCTCTGCTGTAAATTTGCATCGGTAAAATACACACGCTGGCCATTTTCAAGATGAACAGCCAATTGAACAACAGCAGGATATCGCTCATGAATTGGAAATGAATAAATTCTCCAAAGAGCTTCATTAGTGCTAATGTCGCGCCCCATTTGATATTGGCCGATTTCATCATTGCTTTTGTCACCAGCTACTCCAAAAACAGCCATATCAGCCTGCCTTTATTCACATATTTGCAAATATTCACATCGGCAAGTTCAAATTACAGGTACAAAAAATTGTACTAATTAAACAAGGTATGAAATGAAAGACAAATAATATAATAATTTCATTATTCTTTATTTTGAAATAACATCCATTTTTCTAAGGACAATTCGTTATAATAAATAATGTTTGTTTAATGTTATCTTAATGCGAGTTGATGAACAATATGTTTAGTCAATTCCTGAGTATAAATGAATAAACTTGACGGTTTTCCAACGCGAGAACACGCCACATATAATTGGCCATGTGAAAAGACCGGATTTTCTAGATCCAACCCACAAATCGACATTGTTTGACTTTGAGACTTATTAATAGTCATGGCAAATGCTACGCGAATTGGAAATTGCAGACGTCTGAATGGAATTGGTGAGTCTGAAGTGATCAGTGGGATTCGTGGCAGGAGAACAACTTCACCTTTAAATTTGCCGTTCAAAATTGTAGCTTCAAGAACATTGCCCATAATTTATTTTATGACTAATCTTGTACCGTTGCATAGCTTAGGTGCATTTAAATTCCGAAGCAAAATGATAGGTGAGCCAATTTTTAATCGCAAGTTATGTGGTGGCATTAAATTAAAATCAATTAATAAATTCAGCGAATTCAAAAATTCAACAGGATAGTTGACTGCTGCGTTAGGATCGGTAACAGTGTCGATTGATTTGAACAATATCTCATTGCCGGGCAATGACTGTGGTATTTTGAAGTTAATAGCGTCAACATCGATATTTTTTGCAGCTAAAATAGCTCGTTCACGAAGCCACGCATGTTTAATATAATTAGCTTGTAAATCTTGAAATATGCTTTCAATCAAAGCATCTTTTGTATTTACAATGTTGCAGAAATTGTTTGGCAATTTGATGCATTGTGTGTCTCCATGCAATGGCATTGTTCCATTTCCAATGTTGAGCAATTGCTCGGAAAATGATAGTGCCAATGGATCGTTTTGCAGTTGAACACGTATATTTGTGTTAAGACGTAATGTACTGACATTTCGCCATAGATATGATTGTTTTATACATGCGTTATTTTCATCCGCATATGTAGCGCGTGGAATGAACGGCAAGGTTTGTCTAAAATCACCAGACAGCAGCAGTAAAGCACCACCGAAAAGCCTGGTGTTGTTATTTAGATCTTTCATCATTCGACCGAGAGCTTCAAGTGATTAATAGTGCATAAAAATAAAATATTAGGTAATGACATGTGTAAATTGTACCTGTTGATGGATTTCTTTGTTTGATATTTAAATGATATCCATTTTCTCCTTCCCAACTGAGTTATTTCTGCGTTTGATTCGTATATCTCGACGTTCAAATGCGTCGCCCACCATAACAATTGCAACTTCATTAATGGTCGGTGCATTATATCGGCCCGTGTGCTGCCCAGAGGGTACTTTGTCTGCTTTGATGACGATCGTATAGTTGTCGTTTTGCAGTTTGTTTGAAACAGTATTGAACAACTGGACCAGTTGATTGTGATTTTGTAAAAACGGTTTTAAAATACCCACAATTTCTCGCTCCTCCATATCTGCTCGATATGGTTGTACTGGCAGCGTGCGTTTATAATAATTTTGTGACAATCAATTCCACAAGAGTGACTCACTACAGATCTATTATAACCCTGTTAGGTACTGTTTCGAATCTAGGTCAGGTCCTCTTCATTGCTGTATATGTGCCACCTTACGATTAATCGTATCGAGGGCGATCGTCTAAAATGTTCACTACTCTTTTGTCAATAATAGCCTCAATTTTGCCCCAAATCTCGCAATACAGTTTTGTTTGGCGATTTCAACGGCCATCTGGGTTATAACGGTTCTTGGGATAAAAAGACCATTGGTTCAAATTTGGTCCACAGCGACGTGACTCCTGAGCTACTCCCAGGTAGACCATATCTTAACCCAAGGTACAAATAATTTCATCTATATGTTAATTCGACTAAGATTCAAGAATAAATATGTATATTTATGGACATGTGAACTAAAACCAACACATTATTTCTATTATTGAAAGTTTAAAACGAAAATAAAAAAATGTTTATGACTATAATCAGAGCCACCTATATATACAGAGCCGTAAGGATCAGCCATGTTTTTTGTCGAGCTTTTTCTAGAGGAACTATTGTTTGCATTATCCCATAAGAATCAATGTAAAAATGACCATTTTCGAATTACTTTTCATCAATGAAAAGTTTAACCTTTCGTTTCGATAAACACTTTGTGGAATTTATTCTATATTGAACCAGCACATATCTGAAAATCAGAACCTTAAATCTTTTATTAATTTAATAGACATTAAATCAAAATTAAATATGAATTTATCATATTTATGTAAACATGAATTTATTTGAATGTGTAGGTAAGTAAATAAACAAAACATATTATATTGTCATCCTTTCGATCGGTAATTTGTCTCTTTTTTAAAAATTTAACCTCACACTTTTGCTTTTTTTAATTTCGCTTTTTCTATTGCGATCGCAGCATGCTCGAATAAAGCATTATTCTATTTCCTTTTGTATATTTGAAAATGTATCACCACATATTTCTATTTCGTTTATCTTGTAGCGAAATCGGGAAAAGGGATAGAGTACAAAATTATTCTAATAGGTTGAGATCGCAATAGAAAAAAAACAAAATTGAATACACGAAACAGCGTAAAATTTAAAAAGAGAACATAAACATCGATCGATTGAAAAAAAATAGTGATGTTGACAACTTACAACATGTCATAGGGAGTTCCAATATCAGCTGCACAATTTATTTAGAACCATAATTATGCACAAATGCGTAACAAAACTTTACCAAAATAAAATGGAACCGTGCCAGAAGAACTGTGATAGTCATGGTGTTCCATTTATAATCTAAAATCCAAAATTTACGTTGAAATTGAAGTGAAATTAGTTTGAGATTTATTCAAACAAAATCATGCAGCTTTTATTGAAATACCCTTTAAATATTTTATTTTATTCACAAAAATATATTTCAAAAGGAAACATAACCACACTTTTACTATTTTCTCTTTTCGTCTTGCAGTTTAATTTTATTGCGTTGGTATTTGTGTGTATTTATATCAATTCAATGGAGAAATGCTTTTTTTCTATAAATTTTATTAATAAATATAACAAAAATTAAACAACTTCTTTGATCAGGCTTTTAATCAATTATAAAATGATAATTGTAGATTCTATTTCAATGTTAAATTACTTAATCCATCGACATTTTCATTGAAAAATATCGCACCGAAAAAAATTTAATTTTTCATATATTTTGTATGGAAACAATGATTTTTTCGTCAATTTTAGTTCCTCTAGAAAAAGCTCAATTTTTAACCTTAGGGCTCTGTATATATAGGTGGCTCTGCTATAATTCTACAAAGAAAGCTCTAAAAATTTAACTACAGTTACAAGTTAATGAATGCTACATACATATATATACTATAATTAACGAATTACCAAACTATGTATCCACATGTGCATAAAATGTATCGTTTTTATGAATCCTAAAATAAATAGAAAACTACTGTGCATTCCCATAATTTTGTATGTATGTATGTACGTTAAATATACATTTTGTCTTCACATCGTACACCAAACCAGCTCGCTCACACGATGAGAAAATTGTTAGAAAACAATGAGACAATAAAATTCAGAGAAATTAAAATAATAACCGTAATATTTTAATTTTTTCGAGCAATATAAAATAAAAGATTTTCGTTATGGTATAACTTTTGTTGTCATTATGATATTTTATATGTTTTTTTAAAATAAAATTTATAACATTTTTATTGTTGCAAGTGTACAACAACAATAATCTAAAAATTTTGTTGAAATATTAAAAGAGCTTTTTTGTTTAATGTTTGAAACAGCAAAGTAAAAAAAAATGTTTATAAATTTTGATGATTGTAATTTATTTATCGTTCCGTTTATTTTTTTTTTATTTTTGTTTTAATTTGCATGAAACATTTTCTAAATAATATTTCCAGTTTTCATGGAACGAAACGATTTCTTTTTTTTTTTTTTTTTAATATTTTTAAGTTAAGTTAAATGTTTGTGATTAAATACAGCACCGAAAAAAATTACTTCAATCTGCATTAAAATAATTAAATTAAATATAATTATTATGTTTGTGTAGGGTAGGGGATAAAAAGATATATACTAACATTGCTGAAATATTGTTGATCACAATATGTGAATTTTTCCATATAATTTTCGTAAAAATATAAAACAAGTACGAGTGAATTGGTTAAATGAAACAGTAAATTTTTTTTAAATGCTGCCAATGGCTTTATTCTTGAATCTTTCTACAAAAGAAACTAACAAGCAGTATCAAATCTTAAGCTAAAATTATTACATATTTTAAGTCTTAACCAATGTTAATACCTGTTATTAGTGTTCACTATTTAATTAATTTAGATTACATTTATATGTAAAACCTAAACATTTATTATATTTAAAGGTTCATCAGTCAAAGTGGATCTGCTCTTGTAAGTCGCCTAAATCGTGGCTGTTTTAATATATCCCTGGCCAATTCATTGGGATGTGTCTTTGAGTTTTGAGTAATATTTCGAACTGAATTCTTTAATGATTTCTGTAATAGTATTAATTCCAAGATCATCGTGTAGATTACTATTTCGAATGTACCACGGAGCATTTGTACTACGAAGTATTTTCGGGTTCGTTGCAGGAGTTCTCTGTTTGACGCGCTGGTGGATCCCCATAATTGAATACCATATCAGCTGAAATTTCCTTCCCATCAACCAATATATTTTTTGAAAATTTTCCACAAAGAATAATCTGTCCTCTCGGTTGCCGAGAGTTCATTTAAATAATTCTGTACGGATTGGTTTTCTTCTTCCCGCAATGCAAATCTTAGAGTCTTAATAGCTCGGTTTAATTTCCATTTCAACAATGGTGGTTTTGTTTCTTGTCATCGGCGGCGAATTTTCCGCTTTTCCTGGATTAGTTCCTGTATATTATGTGACAGTTTATTAACTTTTTCTGTACTATTTAAGACAGGTGTAGCCTTTTCAGCTGATAATGGCAGGACATCTTTTAAATTTTCTTCCGCCGCATCAACATCATCTGGTGTGATAATAGGAATATTCAGTACACAATTTTGTTCGACTAGCCTCTTATATTGATCCCAATTAGTTCGGTTGTTTGTAAGCCATTTTGGCGCCTCTATTCTTAGTACGACGGTGCTCACTCTTACAATTACAGGTGAGTGATCAGAAGACAGATCATAGCAATCGGAGGCCTTAGTATATGTACGAGGAACATAGCCTTTAGTTACACAAAAGTCAATTAAATCCAGGAACTTTCTTTTTATCTGTGGGCCAGTACGTTGGGTGACCGGCAGATAAGTAATCTAGGGACTGTTCTTCTATAGCTTCATAAAGTTGTTTGCCTTTCGGCGATGTCGATCTGGAACCCTATTGGGTGTGTTTGGCGTTGAAATCACCCCCCGCAAGAAATTTATTACCTAGCTGGCTGAAATAATCCATGAACTGCAGTTTTTTTATAGCATGTTTTGGAGGACAGTACACTGCTGATATGACACAGTTTCCAGACCACTGCTGCTGCCAGATGCTCGTTGATTGGATATGTTCTTTCTCATATTTCATAAATTCATAGTGTTTTAATCTTGTTTTTATCAGTACAGCTGTGCCTCCATGTGATTTCCCATCTGGGTGCTTTGTGTCATAAACAGAGTACCCATTAATTTTGAAATAGTTATTTTTGGTGAAGTGTGTATCACATATTAACATTATGTCAATATTGTGCTCAGTGAGGAATGGTTGAACCTCTGCTTTATGTTGTGCTAGGCCGTTTGCATTTTATATGGCTATTTTGAGGACAGTCATTTTTGATGTTTAACGACTATCTGCATCAACGCGTTCATATTTTGCATCATTAGATTCATGGTTCTCTCCATCATCATCGCCATGAAGCTTTGCATCATGTTAGTTAACTTGCTTAAAGCCCTGTGACGTTTCCTTATAGTATCCCAAGCATACTTGCATATGAAACCCCTTGATGCACACTACTATTTACAGTTGCTTTTGGTTGGTTATTTTGTGCGTTATGATATGATACTTCTGGTCGTACTTTTGGTTTAGTGGAAGAATGAAGATTAAGCATTCGTTGCTCTGCTCGCTGCCTTGGATTGAATCTTCTTTTCAATTCTAGGTAAATTGGACACCCTCTATAATTTGAAGTATGATTTCCGCCACAGTTGCATGCATTTGAGTTATGGAGTTCACCATAGATAACACAAACATCGCTTAAAGTGCAATATGCTTTAGTGTGTCAATACTCTTGACACTTAACACACTGTACCGGTCCAGTTGTTTTTCTGGCCTCCTAAACGATAATACTTCTATGCAGTAGATATTTTAAGTCAAATATTGCATGTTTCTCTTTGATTTTTTTATTATCTGGTTGTTGTGAAACCGCTGCTGACCACTCCAAAGAATACCATAAAGTAAAGAAAACGCCTGAATGTTAAAATAAAATTATAATTTAAAACCTATGGCGGAAACAAATTGAACTTAAAAAAACGAGCACACATTTTATGGTAATAACCTAAATAATAATAATTAAATATAAAATTGAAAAACGCAATTTGGCAATTATTAATTAATATTAAAACATTAATGTGTGTCAAATTGTAAAAACAAAATAAGTCAATAACAACAATTTTTAGTTGAAGAATAATTAAGGTAAAATTATAATATATTAAAGTCAGTTGTAGTTGAAGTCAATATTTTAAGTCAGTTGTAGTTGAAGTCAAATTAAAGTCAGTTGTAGTTGAAGGTAATACAGTCGCAGTCAAAGTCTAAGTCAAGTCATTAAGTAGTAAATAAATAAAGAAAAACCTAAAACTTAAATACTCAGTGTTATAAATTTAGATCGAGAATACTCATCATTCATCAATCAAGTAAGTATAACTATAACACAAATTATTATTGATACTGTCATAGCCCCCATCCGTGGTAAGCGAGTATCAATAATTAAATCATCCTACTAACATACACGGCACCGTTCTTTACGACATTGGTGAACGAACCTCGTAAGGCAAAACGAGGAGGGAAGAAAGAAGAGCGTTTCAGCGCTCAACTTCCCTAGTGGCAGGTGTCGATAAAGAACTGACTGATAACTAACATTCAATTACATTTCTCCTGAATATTTGGATTAGTCCAAATATTCCAGCTTAATAACAGTATAACACGACATTACCAATAACCCACACATATAGACATTAACACATTTAGACTCCACACTTCCATACCCCTCAAGTATAAATAATAAAACCATTTATACAATATTTATATATTAGAACATTCCCTCTAATATAACATTTGGAATGCTCTAAAATATAACAAATATATCAAAAATTAAAGAATTAATTTGATCAGGTCCACTTAATCCATCGACATTTTCATTGAAAATCATCGCGCTAAAAAAAATTTCATTTTTCATATTTTTTGTATATATAGGTGGCTCTGGCTGAAGGCGTTGGTTTGGTAAAACGGTTTTATGCACAGCTTTTGGTCTCCCAGAATCGCCTGTATCAGCGAGCTGAGAGACTGATTTTACATTTTTACGGCTAAATCGACTCCTTCTTCTGTACTCTCTAATCCTGAGATAACTAGTTTAGGGTCAGTCAACAGATTAATATTACGAATCATATCAGCCAATTTTGGCTTCGGTTCAGAATGAGCAGGTAGTGTATTATAAAGTCGTTCGAGTCGTAATTTTAAATGAGGGAGATCCGAATTATATCGCTTATAAATTTAAATTCCTGCTTTAGTCGAATGCACATTGAGATATGCACACAGAAATCCGTTGTAGGGGTTTTAAACCCAATTTATTACCGATTTATAAATATATGTCTAAACTATGATTTTTGTTAGGTGATTCTGCCATGAACATTCGAGACATTTTACTTGTGTTATGGAGTTCAATGTGGAATTCATTGAAGTGAAATTTTGATATTCTGTCCTCACCTCGACATCCCACTGGACCTAAACCGGTATCTAAATGCTGTTTGGCTAGACATACTATTCGGTCTTATTGAATACCCAGTACCACAAAAAGCAGCCTGGCACTTCTTAGCAATATTTTTGTCAAGTTTTCTAACGTAATATGATTTGGCAGAGATCATTGCAGCTGAACCAGTAGGGCACTGCACTGTAAAGCATCCACATTTACAATTGGCGTTCTTTTATTGTTTCAATAGCATAGGCCCACGACAACTTTCCTATATAGCATACTTTCCGTAACATAAGTAGGCGAAAAGTTCGTTACATTATGTTTTTGTTCATTCTCGAAGTTTATATTTAAATCGATATTAAACTTTGTATGTAGATAAATGTACAATGTTTTATGAACAATATTCAAAACATACAATGGGAAAAAGTAAAGTATTTTAGAAAATTTAAGATTTAAAAGATGGAAAAAAGAGATACATAATTGAATCGCGATTTCTTTGAAAATTATTACCCGCGAAGAATAATAAACACTGTGTTTTGTATTCATAGCGTATTGTAGAAATAACACAAAACAATGCCTGGAAAAATTATTTTACGGGAAATCGTTTGTATGCTGTTTCCCTCCCTATCTACATACACTCGTACGTATGTCGTAAAATTTATTAAATTGCTCCTTTTGTTGTATTTTATCGCATTCCAATGAGTTTTCTGGTAAAAGCTTATTTTTTTTACTGTTTTTTACACAATAATATGATGATTGTTTTTTTTTACATCAAACGATTTAATATTTTCCAAAGAATTTAAAGTTCGATTAAGGTACACACAAAATATAATGAAAAATCAATTTTCATTATTTCGTTATAAAAAAATACCTGAGAGCTTCTTTAATAATTAAAATGTAATCATGTAATGTATTTATGTAGGTAATGTTATTATTGTACGAGAGGGCTTGGTTACATTAAGAAGGAATTAAAAGTTATCTAATAAACTCGTACAGAAAAAAGGTAAAATTTGTACCGATGAGTTCTCCTTTGTATATACACAGACTTGGATGCATTTTCATTAAAATACATAAGTATGTATATGTAAACAGGTTATCAAGAATTTAGAAAAAGAATATAATTACGAATTTACCGCATCAGGTAGGTTGTGACTTGAAAAAGGATGTTTGGAAGCAAAAACCTGGGTAAAGGTATAGAAATTAATTTTTGATCAATATTGTAGTGAAATAACAGCTACAAAAATGATTTAATCAAATAGCGAATTGGAGCGCGCTTAAAAAGATATTGAAGTTAGTTAGTCACTTCACATTGCGTTTAAAAGCCGATTTTTACTTTTTATAACAGCAGATAATCAGGGATGAGCGAGGAACGCTAAGTCATCTACGCGGTTGTCGACACGTAAAAACCTACGTAGGTTACCTAACAATATTTATTGTCATGTAGAAAATGTCAGCGTAATGTAGACAACATCAATAACCTAGAATAGTTTTAGCAATCAATTTCATAACACAACAATTTCAAATCCAACGCCCTAGTTTTTATGCTTAATAAAAGAATGGCTTTAATTAAGCTATTCGAAAAAATTCTGATGTGTGACTTTATCACACAGACGTGTCTAGTGTACAAGGAGGTTAATTTTTTTCTTACTCCCCAAATATCTCAGGTTATCAGGACACAATACTACTCTCTGTCAATTGCGAATTTATTAGAACCGTCAAAACTAACGATTGAGAATAATTAAAATTTCTAAAATATTAAAAAAAGTCATTCTAATTATCTCGTAAAAAACTTAATCTTAATTTAATTTTTAAATATTAAAACTCTATGCAAATTAATATATAAATAATAATTTAAATAAATGATAAAAAAATTCATACCGCTAGATTTCTTATAAAAATACGTTTCATTTGATATATCACATGACATAACCAAAATTAAAAATTGTATACAGCATCTGTGGTCCAGATGACATTTTACAAAACTCTACGAATACTTCAGAAATAAAATTCCAATTTAAAAAAATTTTTTATGCAGATTTAGCATTCAATAAAAATTGAAAATTGGAATATAATTTGACGAAGTATTCGTGGACTTTTGTAGACAAAGATTAGAGGATAGAAAGTTTTGTAAAACATTTTCTGGACCAGAGATGCTGGTGATGGATCTACATTTTTAATTTTGGTTATGTCATGTGATATATCAAATGAAACGTATTTTTGTAAGCAATCTAGTAGTACACTAGATATTTTTTCACAACATTCAGATGGTTTTTTAGAAATTTAAATAATTCTCAATTGCTGTAGTTTTAACAGCTCTAAAAAATTCGCAATTAACAGAGAGTTATTGTATCTTGAAAATTCTGAAATAGTCTAAACACGTTTGTGTGATAAAGTCACGTAATTTTTAACACGTGTTCGTATTATTAGAGTTTTCAGGCAAATTTATCGACAATTGCACATCAGCGGCGTCTGGAATAAACCCGTTACTTGATTGACAGATCTTGGTTAAACCATAGAGTTCTCATTTATAAATTGTTCAAAAATTTATTTTACTATACTCGGCATAACTTTTTGGAATGAATTATTGGCATCCACACATTTTTTTTTGCTCATACATACATTAAAGCATTCCTTATAAATTCACAAATGCATCAAAATGAATTCCCATCGATTTTCACAAGTTGAATAAATTGAATTTGGTTACATTTTTTTATGTAATGACATTTTGAAAATTACCATGCTTGAAAATTTTAAAAACATTGTTGGTGTTATCAATCCAATTCTAATCCGTTGAATCCTTTCTAAAGCATTACCAAGATTGTAAGTTGTGTGCGATTTTAATCATAAGTTGGCATATTCAGATTTACGACTGGGAAAGTTTTAGATTTGTACAAATTCGCAGCAAAGTCCATTGATTCATATATTGTTACGTAAAATATTTAACAACTTTTCGATATTTTCAGATATTACTCATAAATCCGAAACAATTATGAAAAATGATGACGCGTAAATGCCCATCCCTGTATGGATTTATAGATTCCCCGAAAATTGGACGATTGGCAATTTCTAGAAAAACAATTGATCTAAAAACAATTGATCTAAAAACAATTTAGAGAAAAACAATTCATAGAATCACAATTCACAAAAACAAAATTCTTCCCATTAACAATTCCTCAAACATTCAGGTACCGGCCCCTCAAGAGAATCTTTGAGGAGCGGTCGGTTTTGGAAACAAAAGCATTGCAGTTCTTTACGGATGGGTCCAAGCTACACGGTAAAGTAGGAGCTGGATTCTTTTGTAATAAATTGGAAGTAGATATATCAGTTCGTCTCCCTGATCACTGCAGCGTGTACCAAGCAGAGGTGATAACGATTGAGGAGGTCTTGAATTGGTTGAGACATAATGCGGTATCTTAGATTGATATCGCAATTTATGTGGACAGTCAGGCGGCAATCAAGTCGCTGGATTCAGTTTTTCTGACTTCCAGGTTGGCGTTGGATTGCCACTTGCCTTTGAATGAGATGAGTGAGCATTTCAACATTGAGATAGTCTGGGTCCTCGGCCACTCGGACGTCATGGAGAACTGCAGGGCAGACGAACTAACTAGGTATGGTACAACTCTCGAACTGCTATCGGAAAAGGCAAATTTGGGAAGGCCTATTAAGGCACTCAACTCAAGACAGTGCTTAAAAAGGAGCCAGTAGCCTCACCGAATGAAAGGTGGACCAACACTTTCTCATGTAGTAGGCTATTCCATCTGAGCCAGTCAAAAGCATCGAATCGACAGACAATACCTTATCAATAGAGTGTTTGGAACCATTCCTCAACACATCATTAGCAACCGACCAAGTGACTATAATAATAATTTTTATCAGTAACAATGGTATCTATTTTTATCAGTAACAATGGTATTTATTTGATATTCAGATTGAGAGCTTTACTTTTGAATATCGTTTATTAATTTTCACAACACGGGATGCAGCAATATTCTTGTAAATTGAACTTATCTCTGCTGAAGTTATGAGAAATCATAAGCAGAGACTTTAAGAACGAACTGAGTTACATCAAATTTGTTATGATCAACCGTCTTAGGTCTAGTTCCTTTGAAACTAAGCTCAATATCAACTTTAATTAAATGATGAACCACGTACAAAACAATGATCAATACAAGTGACAGTGTTACTAGTTACCCTCGTAGGTACGTTAATTTTCGATTGTCTTTTAATGGTGGTAAACGTAAAATACAGTAAAACCTCGATATAACGGACCCCGATTAAACGAACTTCGGATAAACCGGACAAAACTATATGACATATTTTTCAAAATTTTGAAGTTTTTCAATATTTTCAATTATTAGTCCGTTATAATCTATATTTATGTCACCTTCAATAATTACATTCTGGGTATCAGTTTAAGCAAATAAATCATTATATTCAGACACAAACATAGATACCACGATATATTATAAATTGAAGGTCACTGAGTGCATCAATAGTAAGAATATCGCTTCGATCGTTCACCTTCAAACAAACATGTTCATTTTTAACTTGAGGACATTCTTTCGCTTTTTTCAACCTCCAGGCTTCCATGAAGATTATCCGCTTAGCAGCACAGTGACTATGGTTCATGTACATAAAATTACCGGGAGAAAAACCAAGCCGGTCAGTTGAAAGGTCTTTCCTTCCTCTACGTAAATGTGTTGTTCAGCTTCAGATGACGATTCAAGTTTTCTCTTCTTACTCTTCCTGGACTATTTTTTCTTTTTTAGGATCCAGTCCGTCTTTAGGATCCCCATCTAATTTATTCTCATCAGTAAATTAAATTGTGGAATAGTGAACGCTCCTTGGTACATAAGAAACGATAACCTACATAGGGACCTCCGGATGGAAAACGTCAGCGAAGAAATAACAATTCATGCAAACAAACACATACAACGGCTTAGTCAACATGAAAATGTTGAGTTACGTGGTATGCTGAGTAACACAAATGGAGTACGAAGGCTCCAAAGAAAGAAACCACTGGAATTGGGAAGACTACAATAGGGTGGCCAAATTTTTAGAGACTAACTAATGGGTTATATCTTTGCAAATTGAACATAAGAAAGATAGAGAAATTACTAGATGATATATGTAATCAGTTGTAATATTTAAAACAATAAAAAAAAAAAAAAAAAAAAGGAAATTAAATTAGTTAATATTCTCTGGTTCAATACCTCCAATTTCGCTTTCTTTTGAATCCCGATTAAATTGTAGGTTTTTATTTTCTCGTTTTAAATGCTCGATTTCTTTTTTTAACTTGGCAAATGCTTGATCCATTTGCGAATCTTTTCATCTTTTCATCGAACCTGTGCATCTTTTTTTTTTATAGACAATGTTTGTTTGACTATGCCTATTTTATTTTGTTCGTGCAAATCATTAGAATGTAGTTGTTTCTCTTACGTCCATTTATGGAATAGAGAAAAAGATTGAATGTAAAACTGCCTTAACGAGTTGCTTCTTTTTTCTTTTGTAGGTAATTTTCCTATATTTGGTCTCCTTTGGAACGGATTTGATGTTCCGTGACTAGGCAATACACCGAATATGCTGTCTTTTTCAGTGCGTTAAAGTTCATTCACACCTTCACTTTCCCCTGTCCCAGTATCTACTGTAGTGGCCAGGTGGTGTACATTGTTGTCGTTGAATTTGACTGGGAGCCTACTTACTTCTGACGGTCGCCGGCACTGGGTTTCCAAGTCCCTGCACCGTAAAATTCTAAACCACCTCAAACAGGAGGAACATACTCTGTTTGAAGTCTCACCTCCTGGTGAACAGACAAATTTTCTCGCAAATTTTAGTCCAAATTAATTAATCAAAAAATAATTTATGTTCCAATTCATATCACAAAGTTAATTTTTGTTTATTTAAATAAGCTTCTTAAAGTGTCCCGTTAAAACATCGTATTTCCTCATCTACAGCACAAACATATTCTTCTAATATAGTTGTTGATTAATGTTTTCAATTTTTTTCGTATCTAAAATTTCCGTTTGATTTGAAGTATGTTTCTCCAGAAGCTTTACCCGTTGATTTTCTTTATCCGGTACCTCTGTAGCCTAATTCTGTAAAAACAAGATACAAGTGAAAAAACGAAATGTTAAAAAAGTTTACACAAAATAAATTTACTCAATTTTTATCTTGTTTCGCTTAAATGGTATTCTGTAAAGCAAAATACTCAGCGTGTAACCTTTATCTTGCTGAATAACTTTTTTCGTTGTCTAAAACCACTTTGACGTTTTGTTAGAGAAAAACACACAATTGTTGCCGTTTTGAACAATATTTGATAAATTAATTGTTTATTATATAATATAAATTATAATATAAAGTTATAATATTATAAATATTAATTAATAAGAAACAAATTAATTAATTGATGCAAAAAAATTGCATGTTAAGTTAATACAAACAAAAATTAATTAATTATATCTATATATATTGAACCAATTTAATTTATTTCAGAATGTTTCGATTCGCGATTATCAACGAAATTGTGGAAAGACGGCGAATAAGACGTCTTCGAATATTGAGGTTGAGATTAAGGGACACACATCATAACCCGTTTAATATCCCAAAGTATATTTCAGCGGTCCTACAGACTTCCAAAAAGTTTGGTGTATAAGTTAGTTGATGATTTGCGACTATCAATGCAAGAATCACAACGCTGTACATTAATTCCGGAGCAAATTCAAATTTTGGCATGTTTGAGCGTTTTGGCCAATGGTAAGTACAATTCTATTGTCACATATGGAACCTTATTCAAATTTCATTATTTTACTTTTAGGTAGATATCAGCAAAATGTTGGTCACGATTTTCTGCTAGGTATATCCCAAACTGTGGTATCTAGGTGTTTTGATTTGGTGAGCAAAGCCATAGAAGATAACTTTGGTGCAGCAACAATAAAATTTCCTAGGACCGATATTCATATGAGTTCCATATCAAATCGACATAAACTATACAATTTTTCATTAAATTGAAATTATTTTTATATAACGTAAATTTATTTTGCAGGTTCTATGGAGTTCCGGGTGTAATAGACGCCATTGACTGGAGCACGCCTATTATAATGGTAGGAAAAGGGCACATACGAAAAAAGTGCAAATTGTAAATTAAGTGAATATACTTTAATGTAAACAAAAAGTATAATTGTTCGATTTCGTTATAGATTTGTGATTATGATTTAAATATAAACAATATATATATAATAATAATATATATAATATATATTTTAAATATGGAGGAACAGCGCATGACTCTTATATTTGGTCGAACTCCCAAGCGAAGACATTCATTATGAATTTACATCGAAACGGGAATAATAACACTTGGCTTATAGGTATATATTCTGAATCTAAATTCATGAAACATTGTAATAAATGTATCAAATAATCTTTCTTCAGGTGACAGTGGTGACATGCAACATCCTTGGATAATGACTCCAATCCGTAATGCAAACAATGCATCGCAAGAAGCGTACAATGTTGCACATAGAAAGGCCCGTAATTGTGTTGAGCGATGCAACGCAGTTATTAAAGGAAGATTCCGGATTTTAGGCAAAGACCGGGTACTAAGATATTCACCACAAAAAAATTGGACAATCATCAACGCATGCGCTGTTCTGCACAATTTAATGGTACGTGCCCATGTGTAACGGCGTACATTATTACAACCGTTCCAATTTGAGTTGGTTTAACTCCCCTGACTTACGTAAAACGCGGGAAAAGTACTGCAAGATGAATGTAGGGGAAATGATTGTTACCATTTCTCGGATATAAAAAGAGATCAAATTTGGATGCATGCGGTCAGGATTAATTGGGCAAAAACAAGTGTTATGATATACAAGTCAGTGAGTTTTTTTTGGTCAACCAGTATTTTTAATAATAACAATAAAATCTAGTTTTTTTTGTGTGATCGTGATCATGTCATTTTTTTGTGATCATTATAAAATAAATTAAATTGATGTGTTGTTGTGCTGACATTTTTGTTTGTTACTTAAAGTGATTAGATTGATTAACTATAATGCAGTATGTTAATTATACTATATATATACAATTCGATCAATTCTTTTAGGGGTGAATAGTTTGTTAAATAATGTGTAGTATTAGTTATAAAATGTTAAATTGATCTATGATCAATAATAAATAGAGTGATACATCTTGTTGGTTAACTGTATAATTTAAAGTGTAGCAATAGTCATAAATCAATATGAATCAATATGAACTACAAATATTAACCTAAAGTGATAAAATCTATATTAATAAATAATTAAACTAAACTAATACCTATCATTAATAACTATTAATATGTATAATTATATTATATTAAAATAAAAATATCCCAATTATAATACGCTAATAAAATAAAAAAAACATTAATATTTAGTTGATGTTTAAATATTTATAAACAATAATAGATATGTAGTGTGATAAACAAAAAATAGTGGAATGTGCATCATTCAAATAATTGTGATAAGACCTAAATTAATAACTTCACCAGATAAAATGTGCATGCAAGGGCAAAACGAACATGTGGTCACCTACAAACAATAAAACATGAATGAACTTAAAATATCGGTACAACCTGAAATGAGTGCAGCCAAAAATTAAGGGACCACATGTATATCATAAAGGTGTTATAAACTAATAATAAAATAATTATAAAATGTTGATTATAAACAATAAATTTATATAAATTAAGCCTAACATAAAAATAAAATAATTAATTATATTACTTAATTATTAAAATTTGTGAAGAAGTACAAAGACGAGCATGCACTTATCTATCTTCAGCAAATCCCACCCCTATCCCTGAGCCATAGCCAGCAAAATGATGACCACTCTGAAGCTCTAGATAAGTGAAATCGAAATCAGATTCGGTAACGAATGGCATTTTAATTGAGAACCTAGTTTAACTAGGTATCTCTCCATGCCACCCTCAGTTCGTTACACATGTACCATACGAAGCAGATGCCGGTGAAGTAGAAGACGAAGAAGTGGAAGACGATGAGATCACCGATCACAATAGCGACAATATTTTAACTAAAATTTTCTTATTTGTATTTCAAAATTCATTTATTTTTCCTTCCATTACGATATCACATTAAAATATAAAAGTATAATTTATTTGTAATTTTTATTTACTTATGGATTAATGTTTGTAATTTGTATTAGATTCTTTAAATTTATCAAGCTTTCGCTTATCGGTACTAATGCATCAGCCTTCTTTGTTGATACAATTAATTTCTCCTCCTCTATATTTGTCTGAAATTCCCTTTCTATTTCCAAATATTGGCCAATTTCATTTTCATTTGTTATTTTACGCCGTTCACTTAATCTCGCCGTTCCTCGTCTTCGTGGCCTTGGTGTCGTATTACAATTTCCTATAGCAATAGAAGTAGATTGTTCATTATTTATTTCCGTTGCAGACGGCTGAATGTTGCTTGCAGGAACTGATGTATTTAAGTCAACTACATCTTGGTATGGATTCCCCGAAAATTGGCCGAAACACAATTTTTAGAAAAACAATTGATCTAAAAACAATTCACAGAAAAACAATTCATAAAAACACAATTCATAGAACCACAATTTCACGAATACACAATTCCTCGAATTGACAATTCATCGAAATCCCGTTATCGGGGAAATATTCTGTATAGAAAAGGAAAATACAAATATTGAATGTTGATCATGTTGATCTTATTGATCAACTTTCGATTTTAATTTTATGTATATGACGTAAGTTAGGTATATGACGTAATCAATTCGGCAGATTATTTCGATTGCTATAATTGTTTATAACAATATCTAATTACTTATCGAGTTTCCAATTTTTATTGATCGCATAATTATTATCTCAATCCACTATTGTTGATAATTTATTAATTTGTTTATAAATAAATAAATTATTTATAACAAACTCTAATTGTTTATAATTTTTTCGGCCGATTTTTAACAAATATAGTGTTTTATTGAAAATTTCCTTCAAATATATATTTATAAGAAAAAATAATTAAAAATTGCCTATTATTTACTCAGTATTGTTAATAAAAAATAAAATTTATTGAAGTTTCTAACAAAAAGTAACACGTATACGTATACGGTTTCAATTAGAAAAAAATTACGGAAGGAAAACCCCATTGGAATCCAATTGAAATGAATATGAATTGGTAAATTCCGCCATGTTAAAATGAGAATTTCAAGAAAGCGAATTATTTCATAAAGTGGTTTTTAACATAATTATGGCAATATTGCAAATTGTAAAACAAACGAAAAAACGAAACAAAAACATTTTCACTAACTGGCATCGAATACGAAAATTTATAATTTTTTGTTAGCAACTTTATAGATGTTAATAAATCCAATAACAAGACATTCTCGGAGATTTAGGCAAGATTCCGTTATATAGGTCTGATATGCCTATCGTTAGGAAACATTTCATAAAAGAAGATTTTCCCAAACGGATGATTTGAGATGAGTTTTCTAGCATTTTTTTACTTATAGTTTGAGTTATTTCTAAAAATGTGTTATTATTTACACTAATTAACAAAGCGCTCTTGGAGATTTGGGCGAGATTCCGCTATATAGCTCTAATAGGCCTATCATTAGGGAATATTTCATAGAAGAATATTTTTCCAAACGGAAGATTTGGGATGAGTTTTCCAATATTTACTATAATTTAATTTACTTATAATTTTTACTTAAATTTTGTGTTATTTCTTAAAATTAATATCTTAAGATATAACTCAAACTATAAGTAAAAAATAACTCATATCAAATACTCCATTTGAAAAAATCTTTTTCTATGAAATGCTCCCTAACGATAGGTCTATTAGACCTATATAGCGGAATCTTGACCAAATCTTCAAAAGTGCCTTGTCGAAATGTGTAAATTATAACAAATTTTTAGAAATAACTCAAAAGTAAACAAATGCTGGAAACTCATCTCAAATCCTCCGTTTGGGAAAATCTTCTGTTATGAAATGTTTCCTAACGATAGGCATATCAGACCTATATAACGGAATCTTGCCTAAATCTCCGAGAATGTCTTGTTATTGGATTTATTAATATCTATAAAGTTGCTAACAAAAAATTATAAATTTTCGTATTCGATGCCAGTTAGTGAAAATGTTTTCGTTTCGTTTTTCCGTTTTTTTTACAATTTTTACATTGCCATAATTATGTTAAAAACATCTTTATGAAATAATTCGCTTTCTTGAAATTCTCATTTTAACATGGCGGAATTTACCAATACATATTCATTTCAATTGGATTCCAATGGGATTTTATTTCCGTAATTTTTTTCTAATTGAAACCGTATACGTATACGTGTTATTTTTTGTTGGCTTTTAATTAAAAAAAAATCGAATAAAATTATCAACAAAATATTATTTATTAATAATAAATTTATAAACAATTAATTTATTTATAAATTTTATTTGTTATTAAAATATAGTAAATAATCGGCAAATTTATTTTTATTTTTTCTTATAAAAATTTGAAGGAAAATGATGACTTGATATTGTTATAAATAAAATAATTTGTTATTAACAAATGAATGTTTATTAAATATTTGTATTTTTTATTAACAAATACCCTTGAAATATAAATTCTATAATTTATTTATCAATTTTTGAATAAAAACATCATTTATTTATAAAATTTCACTAAGAAACCTGTTGGCATTAATCTTCCGTTACAAACTGCCACTCACATACCGACTGACGTTGACACTCACGTAAAAATAAATAAATAACAATACCATATACAACTTAAATTTTATAATTTTTATTTAATTTTTAATTATCATCATTTGGTTTTTATCCGAATGACAAATTGTAAGCGACTGCAACAAAACTGTAAAAACAATTCGATATTGTTATAAACAAATATAGCAAACGAAATAATTTGCCGAATTGATTAAATCATATTCCTAACTTAATCTTCTTCTATTATATACGAAATCGAAAGTTGATCAATACGATCAACATGATCAACATTCAATTTTTTTTATTCTTTGTTTGTAAACAGAATATTTCCCTGATAACGGGATTTCGATGAATTATAAATTCGAGGAATTGTGTATTCGTGAAATTGTGTTTCTATGAAATGTTGTTCTGTAAATTATTTTCGATGAATTGTTGTTCTTTCAATTGTTTAACCGATGAATTGATTTTCTAGCAATTTTCGGTTTACCCTTGGTATGATACTGTCTAAACAAATAAAAAAATAAAAGATAACATCAAGAACATGGTTATTACATTAAATCCCATTTCTTGGCAGCGGCCGTCGCCATCGACAATATCAATAGATATTATGAACATGGCCCGACGTTCGAATTCATTGAGCTATATGATTTTACGCATTCCGTTGTACTGACCAGTTAAATGCGCTATCCCAGAAATTTCGGGTGTGCTCATGTCGGCTTGGGAGGGCTAATTTTTGCACTTTTAATTTATATTCTGGTCATACAAACAAAAACTATTCACTCTGGGAAAACACACAGCATCACCTTTGTTCCTCCACACCAGTAAAAACACGAAAAACTGTTATTCACTCATAATATAATTGTTATATTTTCAAATCATAATTGAAATAATTTTTAACATTACAAACAAAAGATTAAAAAATTTAGAAAATGTAAAGTCAACTTTACAGCATTACTTATTTTTATGAAATTATAATAATAATAATTAATATCAAAAAAAAAGATTTTAAATAATAAATTATAATTTATTTAGTTGAGGTCATTTTTTTTTTTAAATATTTTTTTTTTTTTTTTTTTAATATGGAGTGTGAGTAAAAATAAAAAACCCATGTACGCGATAAATAATAAAAAGAACTCACCCATAAGTATCCAAGGGTACCCGTTGGCTCCTTACGTCTTGGTTATCTGAAATACGATAATTTTATTTTGCTCACACGCCTATATACTATCACTAATTTTGAAATTACACGACAAAAAAAAAAATAAGAAATTTGATATATAATTATTATCACTTTTATGAAAAGATATTTACTAAAATAATTTAACACTAAACGTAAACTACATATTTAACACTACAGAAAAAAAATTGAGTACTGTAATTTTTTTTTTGTTTTTGCTTATGCAATGTAGGGATGTAGCGATATTATAAATACATACATATATCTAATTTATAAAAATCCAAAAAATCCAGAGGCCCCGCTAATCAGCCGTTCCACGATATATATATTATATATACATATATATATATATATATATATATATATATATATATATATATATATAGTCCGTTTTTTTTTTTTTTTGGCTTTTGTTCGATGAATCTTATGTTTCTTCCTTTTTTTATTTTTTGTTAAAAAAAAATAATAAAAAAATTCTGCTGGTTTTCTATCCGCAACAATTCTCTGCTAAAGTCAATAAAATTGACTGTACAACAAAAAAAAATAGAATTATTAGAAATTTGCTACACCACAAAAGAATTTAAACTAACGCAAGAAACATTTCTTACCCGCTAAAATTGAGAATAAAACCAACTCCGAATCACGCACTATTTATTTAAGAATTTAATTTTATTCTTAATTTGTATTTTTTCTGTATAAATTAAATTGTAGATCTTAACGCGGTGGCCTCTCACAACAAATTGATTTCTATATTTTTCACATAATTTATTTTGGCATCGATACAATGACAAATAAAATTTCGCTATGACCATCACCTGATCCAAACAATACAAGTAAAAGCAACCAATGTCAACATCACACGAGACAAATCATCATCGCAGATTGGTCCAAATACTATTCCCGCGCAAAAATACAAGAATTAGTTCATTGACCTCAAGCGAATACTATGTATATACGCAATACTGCATTACCACAACAACAACAAAAACATTTAAAGTTGAACGTGAAATAGAAAACGCATCGACAGGGTGGGGGATGCGTACTGGTTGTAGAATCAAGTTCACCATTTGGGCTGAAACCAATAAAATATATAGTTTTTTGGAATAGGCGGTCATTACACCGTTTCTGCCTGATTCCTCAATCTGCCGCTTCTCCGCAGCGGCTTTAGCTTTCACATTCCGTCTAAAATTTTCAAAAAACCGCAAAAATGAATATTAAATATTAAAATGAATATTAAAAATTTATAGAAACAAATGAATATGCATACTGGAAGTCCCGGAAGTACCTCCCAATGCATTTAATTATGTCGACAACTCTAACCCATTCGAATCTTTAAAATTGTGATGATTCTATGTTAACAAATATGAAAATTTAAATGAATTAGTTTACCTTTCGTGGGCAAAATGAATGTTTTCTTCTAAATAATATAAAAGAGCCCCTTTTTGTTCCGCACTGGCGCGTCGTCCTCCTTGAATAATGACTCTACAAAAATTTAGTAATATCAATTTTAATTTAATACAAATATATAAATTTAAATGTACACTTACTTTTCGATACTCATTGCCGATAATTTTTAACACAAGATAAATTGTATGTGTACATTTTTGACATTTGGTATCTTGCCCATTATTTGATTTATCTTGCTGAATCGGTAGGTACTGGGTTCGAATCCCAACAGAGGCGGGATGCAAAAGGGATTTTTCTTCTCCCGATTACGACCGGTGATTAAATTGAAAAACATCTATGACCCTCGGTTGGAATGTAGAACTCATGGGCCGACCCGTCTTCCAAGGAATAGTGTGCAAATTTATTCTAATAGGCTAAGAACGCAATAGACACGCAATAGAAAAGAGAGCCACAAACGTTTATCGAATATCAAAAAAAATGATGTTACAACATCCCACCCCTGAATTGGTTTTTGATTTTGATCTGGGCCTAATAATATTGCTAATATTTTGATTATTTTCATTGTTAGATTCATCGAGGAGTTTTATTTGTGAATTGTTTTCACACAACTGTGATAATGCAGAATTAGTAACATACATCCATCAACATTATCACATCCATCACTTCGCTTTCATCGGTTACTCCGAAATTTCTACCACTTGGAGCTCCAGTTAGTTAATATTTGAAAGATATTGTTATATTTTTATTTCATTTTTGACTAATTCATAACTTGGTTGAAGGTATTTGGAAAAAGTTTAAACATATACATTCAGCAACTTGTTTGCTACAATCGATAATCTGAATATGATGTTTTTTTTGTTTTCAAAAAACTTATCTTGTCTATGTTTTGCAATTTTAGATGAAACAAAAAAAAAGTCGTAGCGATAGGCAAACAGAGCAATCACATTTTGTAAATTTTATTTAAAATAAAAATCTTTGTTTTTCAGTTCATCGAATTGAAAACGTTTAATGAATGTACGAGTATGTCAAAGTTCTTGAAAAATTTAATTTTATCTTTGCTTATTATATTGAAAAGGTATCCGCCCTGCAAAACACAATTGCTTCAATTTAAAAATTCATCATGATATAATCTTATGAAGACGCAAAAATAATTCATTAATTTGTGCTGGTGTGTTATGTCCAGGTCAGTCAGGTAGGGGTGTAACGAAAAAACTTTCTAATACCATTATGAATAAAATCCCTTAATTTAAGAATTAAGTTTTACACGCTGTTGTGTACCCTTAGCATACGAAATGTCTAATAAGGAGAACCAAAGTAAAACTTGTATATACTCGTCGTATTTTATTCAGAATTGCTTTTATGTTTAAATAATTAATCATTCATTTATTATTTATCGTAATCTTTAATGAAAAAAGCAACAACAACAAAAAAAAACGTAATGAAAGAACAAAATTCTTTTGTAATTTTCGTGTTTTCATTCTCTTTTATAGGCTTTCCATTAAGTCTCCTGTTTCTGTATGCATACATATATACGTATGCATATACATGTACACATTTTCATCTTAATCAGTTTTCATAGTCGCCGCGCTTACTCGTGTAATTATTTTTCTTGTTTGATGATTTTCTGTGTCTTAACTTATAACACAGAAACAAATTCAACCTTTCAACGAACCGAAATGAGGGTGGAAATTATTCGTCGTTGATTACTTTATTTTGATTATATATGAAGAATTCAGGTGTGATAATCCATTTTATGTATGCACTGCGATCTTAAAGTAAAAATGACTTGTAAAAATGAATTACAAGTCAACAAAGTTTTTCATTTTTCTGAAATTGTTAATAGTTAAATTAAACAATAATATGTTATACTGCACACACGTCTTAACGGATTATAAATTGTTTACAAAACGAATTATTTACAAAATTATTTAAAAAAAATTCGTTAACAAATCAAGCCGAACTAATCCAAACACAATATTGGGTGCGGGTGTTGACATAATTTTAAGAGTTTTAATTTTTAATACAAACACACTAATTCTACATTTAAGCACAGAAAGTTTCGTTCGCTGTTTGCCACAGTAATTACAAACAAAAAAAAATTTTTTTTACGCAGATTTAACTAAAAACTAATCCTGATTTGATTGTTTGTTTTATATTTCAAAGCTGTATTTTAAAATTATACGTCCCCATAGCAAATATAATAGTTAAGTTGAAGGATTATACTGTATGCCGCCGTATCTATTTTTAAAACATAATTTTTGTAATTTTAGCTAATACGATTTAAAAAATACTAATCTTAGTTTTGTATTAAAAATAAAATTTATTATTTTTATTACGAATACAGGGTGATCGTTCATACAATGGGCAAACATAAAAGCTGGATACCAGAACTACGGAAGCTTATTGTGCGGACAATGGTGATTTTGCACGAGAGTGATGCTTTTCTGCCTGCCAAAGAAATAAACAATTCCTACTGGCTACCGTATGAGCTCAAATTGAAAAATTAGATGCCACTTCCTTGTAGCTGGTTTGGTGTTTTAGGTTGGGATAATGTTTGTAAATCACCATCTGCAAAAGCCATATTAAATTTGAAGAAAAATGCTCTGAAGCGATGAGTCGAATATTAATTTGTTCGGATCAAAGAAACAGAATTAGACAACCACACAATAAAAATTAACGCACATGAAAGTGAAAATGTTATAGTTTCTGGAGTATTCTCGACGGTGGGCATTATTTAGGATAAATTTCGGGTTGTTGTGCGGGGTCAATATATATCATTCACATACATATTCAGGAACATCCGAATATCAAAACGAAAGGAATTTTTCGCTAATTTTTAAAATACGATTCCAAAATAGTTCATCTGCAAGAATATGTTAACTATATTCGAGAATATCAAAATGCATTGAAATAATGTTGAAACTAATGAATTCTATATAATGACATAGTTTCTCGCAATGTTGGTGGGTTTAGACCAGTAAATTTGACTGAGGCATATTTGATTTTTTTGATCGCAGTTTCTTTAAAATAAAACATTCGGAACTGGAGCATTTTCAATAATTAATTCATATGTTACGACTACCGCTGAACTTCATTAAATGAAATTTTAGAAAACCATTCTCAAATAATACCCATATTTGTCGAAAGCTACCGACTTGTACACTATTTAGGATCTTTATAGTACCTAGCAAAGTTAGAGAATAGATCAAAGTTGCAGATTTCATATAGCAAAAAATGATCATCCGATCTATGGCAAGCAATTAACATAAAGTGTCCACCTCACTGTAATACAATTTTAAAAGCAATCACAGTATAGTCTTTCTAGTCGTTCTTTCTATGTTTATATCAATCGTCGTGGTAGTCAGAACGAATTGGAGTACCTTTCAGAATAATAATGTTGACAGTCATGCACTGCAGCGCCTTCGATAAAATTAGAAATAAATTTTAAAAAAGTTCTGATATTATGTTGTGTGAGCTTTACATGATTTCTCTATATTCGAATTTGTCAGGCGTCGTTACAAAGCATAAAGGTGTTACCAAAGATACAACGACAAAATACATTTGCTTGCCGGTGTTATCGCTTGAGTAAACAGAACAATGAGCGTTACTGCTAAAGCAGAGAAATGATTTCGTTTTAATTTAAGTACATATGCACAGAACAAATTAAAGCCAAAAATTCTGTACCAACATAGCGAGCCAGAAAACAGTTGGTACCACTGCAAGGCTGTCGACAAATTAGAAATAAATTCAAAAAATGATAATGTCGCATACTGTCACAACAGATATTGGTTGTGTGAGCATCGCATACTTTCTGTGCATTTTAATTTGACAGGGGACCATCATCTTCGTTTCACTATGGTATTATATCCTCGCTTGATATGGTATTACATGTCTCCCTCAGCGAAACTGGTATTGAATTCGGCGTAAATGGCACGGCAGCTTAATTTGCCAGTATTTCCAAGTGGAACGGAACTAGGCTATTATAGCCAACTGGAACGGAAGTTGTGTATTCCTTGACCGATTACGATTTCCATACAACACGTCGAATCTACATTCCTACGGAAGGGTTGATGTGAATTCGTCTTTCGATTGTTTCCCTCATTCATTGGGATTGGATTGGGAAGAACCAGCTTAGTGGAGCATAACGTTGATGTAGGTAACACCAGTCCTATGAAACAAGTGCACTATCCGAGGTCACCCGCACTGCAAGATCTCATATATCAGAAACTCGATAGAATGTTATCACTGGGAGTTATAGAGGAAAGTACGAGCTCGTGATCTCACATGCAGTTTCAGTGCGAAGGGCAAATGGGAAGGCGTGATTATGCTTAAACTCCAGAAAGGTTAACCAGGTAACGAAAAAAGATGCGTATGGACTGGTTGGCCTATTGCACCAGATGTAGTATATTACGAGTTTACCTTAAGTAGGCCTTTTGGCAAATCCAGAGGTTACTGACTTTACTGTTCCAGGCCGTCCCCTCCATCAATTGCGCGTCATGAAGTTTGGGTTGTGTAACGCTTCCCAAAAAATGTGCAGATTGATGGATCGAGTGATACCCTATCAGCTTAGAGAATAGAGTATTCGTTAAAAAATGTAGCCAACTTGTAGTCGGACCCTTCGAAAGTAGAGGCCATTAAAAATTTTCCTCTACCAGAGTCGGTTAAACAGAATCGTCGGCTACTGAGGATGGCAGGCTGGTATCGACGGTTTATACCGATCTTTTCAGAGGTAACTGCCCCGATCACTAATCTTTTTCATAAACACTAAAAATTCGAATGGACCGAAGATGCTAACTTCGCACTTCAAAAACTTAAAAACCTTTTGATGAATACTCCGGTGCTGCATAACACCGCCTTTTCTAAGCAATTTTACATAAACTGTGACGCCAGCACTCATGGGATTGGTAGTGTATTATATCAAAACGATGAAAATGCTTCAGAAAAGACTATCGCTTTGGTCTCTGAAACTGAACTCCGCACAGTCCTTTCCAAGAATCCTCCTTCGTGGAAATTGTGGATTCCAGAATTTTCACAAGGAAAGCTAATTGAGCGAGAACACAATAGTCCAAATAGAGCTCATGGTGGTATCAAAAAAATTCTTGGAAAATTACGTCGTTTATATTATTGGCCTAAAATGACGTCTCAAATTGCCATATATGTAAATAAAGTAAGTTCACAAACCGATTGTTTACGTCCACTCTTAGGAAACCCAACCATATCAGACAGGCCTTTAGTCTTACGGCGAATGAAATAGCCGATTTTTTCGGAATGGGTTTTTCCACTGTTGCCAGAGTCGACACATTCCCACAACGGTGTTCAATTTGTTGGTAAAGAATCAACCGCTTTCATGAAAGAACTCGGCATAACGCATATTAAGCCACGCTGTATTCATCCACGACTCCCACGAACTACTCTTTAACAAAATTTTTGGCACCGATTATGAAGAAATTTTGTCGGATGATGGCGAGTAATTGTTGTTGAGAAGAATGTAAATGTCGTATATGTAAATTTCTTACGAGCATCTTCGAGTACAAATGGCGAGCGTCCAGGATAGCTGAGTGTTTTTATAAAATGAGCAGTAGGTAGTCCGACCAATCCGTCTTCCAACTATCAGCGTTCCCTGATCATCAATAAACGGAGCTAATGAGCGCAGTTTAAAGTCAGAACCTTTGGCGATTCGACTGATATGCTACAAGTACTGCAAGCATTGTGTCCCGTTTAATTTGAGAACCTGTCAAAAACAAACAAAAATTTTTAGTTTTAAAATTATCATAAAGGCGATAGCACTGAGCAAGTATTCGAATGATGGTAATAATTGATGACGACCGTTGGAATAACTTTCCAAGTGCAGTAAAATCGGTCGACACAGCATAACCATACAGCGGTTAGCTATAAATGTTTTCTACTTTCTAGGAATATCAGAAAGCCTTGTAAAAATAATGGAGTCTGTCTGCAATAGTGGAGTCTGTCCAACCAATTATGTGCAGATTAAGGATGTTTATTGATTTAGATAGGTCGGCTTATAAATTTACTAATAAGACGGCAGCACACAGCTCTATTATTCTCACGGACGTGGTACCGTTTTGGTTAACTTTTTTAAATAAACCACAGCTGCGTAGGTATGTTCCGACTCAACAAAAAATCCATGTAGCTCTAGATTAACGGGTGTCGAATTTTTTCGAATAGGATGAAATTTGACCGTAGCTTTTCCCATGCTAACGCTATTGTTTCATGCAAGGAGGTCATCCAAACGAGCTTACGAATCCAAATAGACCAGTACATGGCGAAAGAAACAACTGTATTGAACAACAATTTTCGTTTTGTGGTATTTCCAATGTTATAGATCTCTTTAATTTTGAAAGTGAAGCAATGTTTTTACGAAAATTTCACTGTTATCAAGTTCAGTAAGAGTGTCCTGCTCATTTTTCGGTACATAGTTTTAGAAGTTCATGGCTATACCCACTTCCTCAGTCTAAACTCTTCCCGGTTAGTACCGGGTGAGTTAAGTACTTAACAATACCAATATAAAATTAATCGAACATCACACACAACATGCAGTAGATGAGAATGAAAACCCCACATCTGTTGACATACGAATTTGATTGATATTGTGCCTTTATATATCCCTGCATATCCCTGCCTCCAATCTATATCTAGAAAAGCAAATAAAAACGAAGTCACTTATAAAGTTTGTGAAATAAATGTAAGCTACGAAATGGGGATGTTCGTGTGACTGAAAGTTTTTGTTAGTTCACCTTAAATTTGCAGTTGACACTTGACGTTAATTTTGACAACACTGGGTTTTAGCAGGTTTTGGGCACTATTATTAGTTTTGAGCCATGCAATAAATTAAAATATTTTTTACATTAACAGAAATAGGTAAGCTCTCCTATTTTCTAATAAGACCTAAATTTAATAGGCCTTACTTTTATTTTGTAAAATATTAAATATTCGAATCGTGAATCGACAAACTGAATTGCTTTTGTCAAAAGTACACATTGATAAAAATCTAAAATCTTTATCTGTTATTAACCCGCCAGTAAAAAAATATGTTAATCATAATTATTTTCAATTTTATGATCCTGAACAGAATATAAAAATGTAGATTAGCAAAAAAATTCGGTTTATGTTATGGATTTTAATTTTAATGAGACGCATTTAAATTTGTTATTGCCATAATGATTACTGTTCAGTGTACTAATCCGAGAAAGTAAAAACATATTTTCTAAATTTAATAAAATCAAATTTATTTAATTACTCGTTTATTGTTTGTAATTATACAAGTTAAAGGAATTTATGTTGGAATGAAAAGAGCATGGCAAGATTATAAAATAACTTAATCGTCATTGAAAACCATTATTTTCAAATGAATGTTCATTTATACTGGGAATTATGTAAATGCGGAATTAACGTTAAGTTCATTTGATCCTCAAGTAGATGCTATTATAAATATTGCCGCATCTGAATGTGGCTAAAACTAAACTATCATTTAGAAGATTTTCATCTAGGGACATTCTTTTTCAGAAAAAGAGAAAATCGTGTTCATGGAATTGTTAAATTAATTGATCAAAATTATTAATTTTTTTTTGTTGTCTTTATTTTAAAATCTATCAGCTTACGAGACTCCCGGTATTTTTTTTGGCCTTTTTACATTGTCATGAGTGGAGTATTTTTATCTATTGATAAAATCTCACTTACATATTTTTCTTCTTTTTTAAAACATCTTTATTGGTATGGCTACTATAATCTTAAACAATAATAATAATAATAATCAGTTTTAAAGGCCATTACTGGCCCCTTACTAAGTCAACTGTTTCTCCAACTGTTTCGATTCTGAGCATGATCTTCATACTGTCTAAGACAATCTGAAGAGGCCAAATCGTTCTCTACATCGTGGAGCCATCGTCGCCTGCAACGACCTCTGCGCCTACCATCTGGTGGCTCTCCTTTCAAAACTCGCTGCACAATTCGTTCCGGATCATCAAGCAGAACGTGACCGAGCCAGCGTACTCGCTGAGATCTTATTTCATGTACATTATCGGGGATCTTCATTAGATCTCTGATCTCGAAATTGTACAGAGCTCGATATGTACCATCGCTTTCGCGTTTTGGGCCGTAAATCACACGCATGATTCTTCTCTCAAATGTAAGGAGCCATCTCTCGTACTCATCCGTCAGCGCCCAACTTTCACATCCAAACATAACAACGGGCCTGATCAACGCTTTGTAAAGCTTCCGCTTCACGGCACTAGATAAGTGTTTAGATTTTAGCAATGGCCTTACGAACGAATGAACATTGTTCATTGCTCGTTGAAGATTTTCAACTGCCCATTGTTGAGATTCGTCTATTGCCATAATGACAGTGTCATCAGCAAATGTACCGATGAAAGTTTTGTAGAGAAGGTTGAGGAGGTGTCCTAATAAGTTCCGCTAGCGTCGGATGAAAGTCAAAACATATTTCTTCATGGATGACTCTGAATTTGCGATCAGAGAGGTATGATTCAAGCAGCTAGCAGTAATTTTGTGGTAGCATTTTGCTCATCTTGAATGTCAATCCCTCGTGCCACACCCTCTCAAAGGCCTCGGATACGTCCAGAAATAAAGTGGGCAATATTTCTTCAGCCCTATTGCGATTGTCACGTCGATGTCTATATGTCGACATCGCAAAAAATTTCTATTACGATTGACAGATGTCGATCGAATTCATCTTTATTTGTCGATGACATTTTGGTTCACGACGCCGTTGATTGAAGAAGTAAAATATAATCGAAATATAAAAACAAATTTGTTTTAAAGTGTCTTGTATCTGCATATTTTAGTTTTTGTTAATTTTTTTAATGCAATTTAAAAACGCTGCGTATGAAAATAACTAATAAAGCACAATTTGAGCGATTAGTCAATATAATGCAGCAAAATTAAGATATTGCGCGCGGGATGATTAAGTCTGCCTCAGATATAAATTCTGACACTAAAAGTCGTAGGGAGATGATAAAAACCGAAATAAATATATTAGGGCCTCCAACGCCAGATGCAGAAGGCTGGATGCAGGTTAGTGTACAGTTTTAAGATTAACGTAAATTAAAAACAGGTTTATAAATCTTAGCATTTTTAAGGTTTGGACAGATTTGAAATTTAAAGTGAAAAAGAAGCTAGCTCGCAACAAAGCCGAAATAGGCCAAACGGGGGGGGGGGGGGGGGGAGGGGGAGGCCGTAATATATTAGTCGTATTGACACCAATAGAGGAAGCTGTGGCAGATATGTTGAATATACATTTTTCAGTAAATCCTCCTGGGCGAGAATTCGGTGAAACAAATTCAATAATTGTCACTACAGTAGAGCATACCGATCCAGTGGTTGTTGATTCATTTCCTGAGCGTCAAGAAGTTGAAGACGACCTGTTCGTGGCACCAGAACCCGTTTCTGAACAAAACAAAGAGAAGAATCGAAATAAAAAACAGAACAGCGAGAAATTGTCCACTGATTCTGAAAGGCTCCAACTATTAAAAAACCAGACAAAAATACAAGAAAATTTATACAATACTGTAAACAATGGTTTAAAGGATGTCAGCAACCATTTGCCGGAGGTTTCAAAACATTCAAAAAAAATATATGATTTAAAGAAAGAAAAAATAAAATTATTAAGGAAGTATGTGGAAATGAAGGCCGAAAAGCTTAGCCTTTACAAACAAGATTCAGCTCACAAACAGCGGAACAGGAGTGACAAATTAAAATTAAAAGTGCAATTATTAGAAATGCAGAAACTGCAATTAGAGATGCAAGAGAGAGAAAATTAGAAAATAAAAAAATAACGGAACAGAAGCTTCTATGAACGGGAGGTACCGGGTTCGAATCCCAACAGAGGCGGGATGCAAAATGGATTTTTCATCTCCCGATTACGATCCGTGATTAATCTGAAAACATATATGACCCTCTGTTGGAATGTAGAACTCATGGGCCGACCCATCTTCCATGTCACTGTACAGGGTGACATGGAGCTATGCAATGCGCAGGTGGTATACTGTACTTGTGTGAATGGGATGAATGAATGGGTTGAATGAATGTTGTGTGAATGTAAAGTAAAAGGCTATGTAAGGCAGGACCATAAATGAGTCTATGTCGCGTCCTTTAAAAAAAAAAAAAAAAAAACAGAATTAAATATTTTGTTTTTGCTTAAGTTGAATTAAACTGAAATAAAACACGTTATATTTTTATAAAGAATCGGCAATTTAATTTCTCAAATTGACTGCTTGAGTACGTGAATCAAGTTCAATAGCAAGTTCTTCGCGATCTATTAAAAGTTCTTCGCCTAATTCTATTTTATAAGTAATGCAAATAATGTGCAACGCTACACATACATTTGCTATTTTTGTAACATTTTCCGGAGAGTAGTGTAATTGTCTGGCTGCCAATAAACACCTGAATCTGGATTTCAAAACACCTCTATGGTCGCTCTATTATATTCCTTCCGATGGAATGTTTTTTGTTAAAATTTGTCAGTTTTCTATCAACACCTGCACGAAATGGGGTCAGCAAAATTGTGTCTAACATATATCCCGAATCACCTATTAAGGGGTTGGTATACAGAAATAAAAATTCCTTTTTATACTTTCTTAAATCTTTGTAATGCCAACTTACCGAGTAGCCAGGATGTGTTATCACCATTTTCCTGCATGGTTCTCAAAATGTTTTTTGCGTTTGACAGATTCCAAATCAAGGAATCGTGGGAAGAAACAAAAATGATTAATACCAAAAGTAACCGTTTTTCTTAAGGTATTTACTAGCATTTCATTGATACTGTGGAACCCTTTCCTGTTATAATATAGGTGCTGTGCCTGCTCTCCTGGACTTATTATTTTTATGTGCGCCCCATCCACGCATCCTATGACGCCAGGTATTCGACATCGGTCGTAGAAATACATTTTCGCTGCCCTTTTTACTTCGTCTGAATATCCAAATTTTATCCATTTTCGACATATGTGTGTCTCCAATAAATTAATAATTTCTTTAAAAATTCAAGAAAAAGTTGGTTGTGCTAATCCTAAGTTGAAGTGATTCCCCACACCTGTCTGATATGGTCCTTCTGAAAAAAATCTTAGTGCTGCGGCAAATTTTAAAATGTTCGGAACTCCCGATGATCGTTTAATTTCTTTCAACTTAGGATTTAGATCATCCAATAAATCTTTAAATGCGCTTCTGGAAAGTCGGAACAAATTTCTAAAACTAAAAGAGGGTTTTATTACATCATGCCAAGAACTACACAAATATTCAATAAAACACTTACCTGTGTTCGTCTAATTCTAAAGGATTAGACAAATCCCTTAATAATCTTCTTTTCTTTGTAATTTCAATTTTCTCTAACCTCTTATCCTGTTCATCAAAAAACATTTCTATTGAATTCATTTTTCAATTGTTTTTTATTTATATATTTAAGTAAACAATTTAATTAACACAATATAGTTTGAATTGAACAGTGAGGATATTTTTTTATTTTAACATATATGACACTTAAATAAAATTCGCAATTGAAAAGTTACCGAAAAAATTCACAATAACATTAAATCCATCTAATGTTAATGTGGCAATACTTTTATGTTGATTCGATTTAGTTACGCAATACGAAATTAAATAAGACAAGCAGCCCTATTTGCGACAATCGCAAAAGGGCTGCTTTTCTTCTAACGCTTGCTCTATCACTGTAGTGATTCGATGGACTTGATCAGAAAACTTGGAGTGGTTACTCCTGAATCCAAATTGAAAATCAGGAACGTTTACCATTGGCTTGAGACGTTTCAGAAGTAGTTTTTCAAACAGCAGTGAGATTGGTCTGTACGATGTTACTTCTTCATCTGGTATGCCTGGTTTCTTCAGCATAATTATTTGGGCCGTTTTGAACCATTTGGGTACATACTTCAACCTCATACAGGCATTAAGTAAGTATGGGATCATGATGATTGCTTTACGTGGTAGTTCCTTGAATAGACCCGGTGATATTTCATCAATTCCTGGTGCCTTTTTTTGGTTAAGATTTCTGTCGATTTCTTCGGTAATTTCCATTAGCGTGACCCTTTTAAAATCCTGACTTGGTTGATAAACAGGTTTTACGTCGATGCTGGATTGCATGTCATGGGGTTGAAATACTGTTGCTAGGTGTTGAGTAAAGAGTACCACTTTTTCTTTGTCTTGCCGAACCCAACTACCTTGAGCATTTCTGATGGGTGGTATCCGAGCTACAGGTCGTTTGAATTTTATGGTGGCTTTCCATAACGAGTAGTTTTTATCCATTTCTGGACCTAACCCGCTTAAGAGTTGTCGAAGCAATCTTGTTTAAAGTTTTTGATTGCCTATTGACTTTGTTACTTATCCGATTGAAGGTTGTTTTGTCAATAGGATTTCTGGTGAGATGCCATATTCTCCTTGCCTTTCTTCTTTCCTTGATTTGTTCCCTGATCTCAGCAGGGTATATGACTTCCATGTTCGCTTTTACCTTCAATTCTGGAGTAGTGAGGCTGGCGGCCTTTCGAGTGTATTCAATGAAATTCTTTGTTTGATGTTCAATTCCTCATTGCTTTTGAAACTCACTTTTAATTCAACCAGCCGTACTAACTTTTCTCTGAAGAGATTCCAATCCGTAAATTTATTAGTAAGGTTTCGCTTTTTTTGTTTTTTGATTACTATAGCGCTTACTGACAACAGTACAGGAATGTGATCAGATGTTAAGTCATTAACCCCTTCGGCTCTAGTGTAACTGGACGAAATACCCTTTATGATAAAGAAATCAAGTAAATCTGGTATTTTACCTGGATCCGTGGGCCAATACGTTGGCCCTCCCGGAGACAGATATTCACATATGCTTTCGTGAATGGCATTGAACAGAGCATTTCCTTTTCCAGGAGAAATTATCGTGGAACCCCAAGCTGTATGTTTTATATTGTAGTCCCCTCCAATAATAAATCTCGGATCTAGTTTATTGAAGACGTTATTATATTGAATCTTCGTTGGTGTATGCCGTGGAGGACAGTATGCTGCCGCAATATTTAGATCTGCGCCATTATATTGGATTGAGATAACCGTTGCTTGCATATAGCTTTCCCGAATATCCTCTTGTTGATTATGTTTAATATTATTTTTAATTAATACACATGAACCACCTCTAGCTCTTTCACTAGGATGGGTGGTCCAGTAGGAGTTGAATCCCTTTATTCTAATAAAACTTTTGCTAGAGAAGTGCGTTTCTGAAATCAGCGCAATATCTATATTGTTTGTATGGAGGAATATTTCCAGTTCCTGGACTCGTTGGTTGAGCCAATTGGCGTTCCAAGTTCACCGAGCAAATAGCGCAGTGGTTAAAGCTGTGACGTTTGGATCGGGAGGTACCGGGTTCGAATCCCAACAGAGGCGGGATGCAAAAAGGGTTTTTCATCTCCCGATTACGTTCGGTGATTAAATTGAAAAAACATCTATGACCCTCTGTTGGAATGTAGAACTCATGGGCCGACCCATCGTTCATGTTAGTACAGGCTAGCATGGAGCTATGCAGTGTGCAGATGGCCAATTAAAAGACGGACCTGTAGCCGTGTACAAATAGGGATACTGTTCAGAAGCTTTCAAAGGACATTAAATCCACTAGCCGAACAGTCTCTAAATAATGTATGTATGTGTTGGTATTTATTTAAAAAAAAAAAAAAAAAAAAAAAAAAGTTACAACGCGTAGGAACGAGTTAATCATTTTTGTGTATGCTGACTTTTTTACTTGGCGGATAGAAATTATTTTCCAGTTTTGCCACCCTTTCTGCTAAGTGACCAAGTGTCTGTTGAATTTGTCTGAGCATTTTAATGATTTCCATGTTATTAGGATCGTTATTAACTTCTGGTTGTTTAATGTTTTGGTTTAATTCATTAACTGATTTGGTGATTTGCGCATTTGTGGATGGTGAATTATTGTTTGAGGTTTAGCTGCTTTGGTTTGTAATCGATGTACTACGCTTGTTCTATTACTCTGTTGACTTTTTATTTTGTTCTGATATACAGGGCATCCTTTATAATTTGCAGTATGTCCCTCTTGATGACAAAGAGCACATGAAGGTTCGCTATCTGGTTGTTTTTTGCATTTTGTTGTGTGGTGATCTTCAGCACATTTCACGCATTTGGTTTGACGATAGACGATTTGTGCATTGTGGAATGCCCCTTGTCTTGTTAGATGGTTTAATTTTAACTGTACAGTATGCAAGTTTCTTGATGTTGAACACTTCTTTAATGTTGTCGTTTTGTTTAAAATCGGTGTAAAACAATGGAAAGTGTTTCCCGACTTTTACACCATCAATTGTGACCATTTTGAATATGTTGATAACACCTGCGACTTCATGTCCCATTTTTTCTAAGTCTGCTTTAATTTCATCATGACTAGTGGATGATGGTAGGCCTCTGATAACCACTCCATAAGCCTTTACACTCTTCAGCTGATAGGTTTGATATTCAATATTTTTTAGTTGGTTGCTGGGTTCATTTTTTAATTCTTCCAATAGTTTTTTGAAATTTCTGTAGTCATTTTCATTTTGAACGATAATTTTAATGTCGCTGTTTGAAAGTGGCTAAAAATGAGTTGGTTCACTAGTGGTTTTTATTATTTTTTGTCGGAATAGTTCGAAATTGTTGATGTTGCTTACGTTAATGGGTGGAGGCAGTGGTATTTTTTTGTTTTTCCTGTTCAGTGTTATTGTTCACACTTTGTGTAGTATGTTTTCGTTTATGTGCGCCTACGTTTTTTGGTATTTCTGTTAAAAGTACTGCCAACTTCGTTTTCCAGTTCTTCCTCATCCGTGCAATATTCCTCTTGACTCAGAGCATTGAATCTATTATTCTGTTGAAGAACTGGAATTTGCCGAAACAACCAGTTGGAATTATTTCAATGATCAAGTTGAACGGTTGATGGCTGATTTTGGTAAGAAGACAGAATTTTAACTCGTGCTGAATCCTCTGCTTTGTTATTTTTAACCTTTTCTTTTAGTGTAGAGTTTTCCCTCTTAAGCTCAGCATTTTTTTGAAATTTACTCAACAGCTTGTTCTGACTCTGATGTTTTTTTTTCAGTGGGGACTGCGTGTTTTGCAAATATCAATTTGTTATTTTTCATTGGAGATCTGAGCGTCCTAGAGCTCCTTTGGAATGAAAATTGTTCCTCGTTAAATATTTGACCGACCGGATTTGATATTCCCTGGTTATGCACCAGATTGTCCTCCTCAGAATCCATACAGGCCAATCTACATAGAGCGTTGATTTGCCAATGTTGATATTGGTGTACCACCTTAATTTAAATTGACAAAAAACTCAATAAACGATTTAGTTCACAGATTTATTAACTTTACATTTCCTTCAGCAATCGTTCAGACCAAATAATAATTTAAATGTTTCGTGATATTGAATACAACTAGAAGGTTATTTACTCGTATACACAAGATAAATTCTTTTATGTTTAAGTGTCGGAATCTCACATTGTACCAATTCAATTACATGTATAACCTTTACAAAATATATCATAGTCGAAAATATTGAAGAACTTTCTTTCACCTTCCTAGAATCCTAGTGACTATTCTAGAAATATTTTGTTGTTATTCTATTCATAAGTATAATGTTTTCTTCTTATATATCCGCATACATTTCAATTGTGAATGAAACGGGTGGAAAATCGAGGTTTTTGTTTATGAAAATGGATTGAAAATTATTTCATTTGGAAAATTTAGCTTTGGTGTCGAAAAGTTTTTGCTTTCTGGTAATGGTTTAATTAATTATTTCTTGTCTTTTTGTATGCTTTTATTATATGCGGTCCAAATAGCCCAGTTTAATCGTAATTATTTGTCCTAATCCTAATCTTTTATTGGGATTGTAATAAAATGAAATTCAGTTCACTGAACTGTTAAGTACAACGAGACAAGTATTATTATTTAATACATGAATTTTGGAATCATTAGAAAACTTAATTTATCTTACTTCTGGAATTAAGGTTAATACTTGGCATTATACCATAAAAATTTTAACAGCTTTCTTGAAAGTCAATTTTATAATAAAACCTCATGTACCAATATGCTTTATTCAATTTTCAAACACTTGATTTTCTATCTTACGGCTACAGAATTTTTAATACAATTTGCCATTAGCAATGCACACAACAAATGAGAGACTGGCCAACAAAAAATCTTTAACATTTTCCTAAGAATATATATTTTTTTCTCGTGAACCTTTTTCCAGCGTTAACCTTCGTTTGTGGTATATTTTTAGATATTTCTATCTTTTTTTTTGTATTCATTCGGATATTTTCATTATTTGCTATATAATCTAATCCTTTCTTAAATCACACAAAAAACTAGGTCGATTTTTTTTTTTGCATATTATCTTTGCTTTTCCAAAAATATCAAATATTTGCCAATAATATTTACGAACATTTATTATTTAAGCATTTATACTTAAAAAAAACATAATATCTGAGATTACAATTTTTTTTTCGTTTACGTAATCGTATTATTCATTCATAAATTGATGTCTGTTGAACATGCAATGATTTTAAAAGCTATACTTTCACAAATATTAAAAATAAAATCAATAAGTCGCGAAATATAATATTTTGTAGTTGTTGTAAATAAATTTCACAAACAGACAGAGTTTCACAAATTTAAACCGTCAAAATATGGTTAGAAAAATTAATAACCCGAAATCATGTTATGTATATCGTATATGCATTGATAGTCGATGTAATTTGTTTTAGATTGGGAGATCCTGATTATAAAAAAAAAAATGCATTCACAACAATCAAATCTAATTTATACGAATTTACCTGTTGCAAAATATTCAGCCGACCAACAACGAGCCTATCAATATTAGCTATTTCGTAAACAAATTTTGCTTCCAAATTAAAAAAAATCAAATCGATGGAAAATGTGCAGCAGGCATTTAACAGCAACAAAACAAAATCATACCTATTCTGTAACTCGATTCCACTGGAAAAAAATTCCATTTTACAATTTGCGACTCTGTATCTCGTTTCGATGGAAAAATTTCAATGCGCTGAATTTTGAACTCCGAATTTAATTTTGTTGGAATTTTGATATTTTGTAACTCAATTCCATTGGAATTTTTGATTAGTTCAATTCAATTTTTATATAAATTTTATAATAATAAAATGCATAGTCAACAGTTAATTTTGTATATAACTAAAACTGAAATAATAACAAATATGTCTTTTAACGCAATACATTAGAAAACTACTTAAAAGACATACATTAGAAAACTACTTAAAAGCTATTGAGAACATGCGTCAACGTCTTAACGTCTTAACGAGCCATACTTGCCATCAACAACAATTCTATCAGCAAGAACAAATCCTCAATTTCAATTCGGAAATACAGCTGAAGGCAATGAAGAATTTGGGCATTAACACAACAACCTGGAACGCAATACTAATTCCAATAGTATTGAAGAGATTGGACAGTGAGACACATCGTTTGTACCAAGTAAATTTAGCGAATCCTCGAGATATTCAACCTACGGGTGAATTGCTAAGGTTCCTAGAAAGCCGCTTCCAATCGTTAGAAGCAACCAACATATCAGCAAGGGGATTTCAACAAACAAGAGTCATTTTAGATCGCCCAAGTACTGTTATATGACAAGCATCAATAAGAACTTTTACTTGAATTAGAAAAACATGCATTGTTTGTAAGGAATCACACGATCTAACGAAGTGGCGGCCCAACACTGCAACAGGATCTATTTTCCATAGTAATAAGGTGGAGGAAGCACAAATATGTGTTTATAGCAGACATCGAGAAGTGGTATAGGCAGATCTTTATGACCGATAAACAACAAAATCTCCAAATAATAGTTTGGAGAAGTGATTCACAGGCAAAAATGAGGGTGTACAAATTAAGAAAAATAACATACGGTACATCTTCTGCCCCATACATTGCCATAGAACCCTAAGGCAACCCGCTGTAGATGAGCAAAACACATATCCCATTGCTTCGGAAATTCTCCTGAGATACATTTATGTTGGTGACGTTGTCTCTGGTGGAGAGATCACAGAATATGCGATAAAGTGTCCGCAACAATTAGGACGCATGCTTGATTCTGGAGGTTTCAAACTTCGAAAATGGGCATCGAATAACAACTCTGTCATGGAAGGAATACCGGAAGAACAACGGGAAACTAAACGACCATAAGTAAGGAGCATAAATCCATAAAAACTTTGGGCATTATGTGCAGTCCACCAAAATTACGAATTTGAGTTCTAAGTCAACGTGAGTTCCGATACGGGTCCACCAACGAAACGGGCCATTATATCAGAAATAACCAAAATTGTCGATCCACTAGGTTGGGTCTCCCCTACCATTATTATTAGAAAACTCATGTTTCAGGAATTATGGATAAAGGGAGTATCATGGGACGGCGAACTACCTGAGGAAATAAAAAAAGACGAATGAAATATAAATCAACATTTCACAAGCTGCAAAACATAAAAAATCCACGTTGGATCAGCTCAGATTATAAGTGCCAGGAATTAGAGCTACATGGATTTTGTGGTTCGTCCAAATTATCATATGCAGCAGCTGTTTATTTCAAGGTTACATGGGTAGGAAAATCTACTGTAACTTTATGTATCCCAGGCCGTATGTATCCCAAATAATAAGATGCATGCCTGAACAGATTTAACAATAGTACTAGCGTGGTTACAAGGAGACCCTAGTAAATGGATACTTTTGTCGCAAATGGAATCTCACAGATTCATTCTATATTTAGTCCCGCTCAATGGAAGCAGGTAAAATCCAAAGACAACCCAGCGAATTGCGCAATACGTGGGACAGACCCTGACATGCTGTGAATACATAATATATGGTGGCCAAGCCCAGATTGGCTAACGAGCAGTGCTGATCTTACATCGGATACAGCAATAGCAGACACGGAGAACGAAAAGAAACAGCAGCGTTCCGAGTCCGCAAGTACCACAATAATCTCTACGTTCACAAAAACGATACGAGTAATCGCATATTGTAGGCGCTTCTACTGGAACAGCTATACCATAGAAATAAAAAGAGGAAGGGTCCTCTAACTGTTCAAAAAATAGAAGAGGCAAAAATCTACCTTGTAAAGGTTACTCAATTTACAACTTTCGCAGACGATATTCGGAAATTGAAGGAAAGAGGTTCAGTTAGCATTATAGCAGAATCCGATCGGTACATTCATTCTTTAACGTTTGCAACACTTCTGCATTATAACCAGAAACATCCTATGATATTACCATATAAATGCCATCTTATGACTTTGATCCTGAATTGGGTACATAAAAGTACTCTGCATGGTGGTGTAGACTTAACACTTGCTTTGATTAGAAAGCAATTTTGGATTCTTCAAGGCGAAAGAGCTACAAAACCACATGCTGGTCGAGCAATTCAACTAATGGGAAGCCTGCCATCAGTAAGGGTGATACCATCTAGAGTATTTACATTTGCGGGTGTAGATTATGCCGGCCCCATACATTTTCGAATATCCAAGGGCAGAGGATCTAAAAGCCAAAAGGGCTACATCGCTATTTTCATCTGCTTAACAACAAAGGCAATGCATATCGAACTAGTTAGGGATTTGTGAAGGATTTCTCGTTGCCCTCAAATGCTTCATAGGACGAACACGAAATATTGCAAACTTATATAGCCATAATGAGACACATTTTGTTGCAGCGAATAAATATCTGCAGTCCATTTATAAGCAGTCGAACAGTATTTAAAAAATGTTGTCAAGTCAAGGGATACAGGTGGCACTTTATCCCACCACGATCTACGCATTTTGGGGGCTAATGGGAAGCAGGAGTAAAGTTAGTAAAACAACATATAAAGAAAACTATGTGGCAGATAATCGAAAGGATGCATGAAATTTGGAAAATATGGAGTAAAAATTATTTACAGCGCATACCATAAACCTGACAGTCACCGTAATTTTTGGTAATAACTGTATCGATCAGACTCTAAAAAAACGTAAAGCTACTGTGACATTTTTCAAAACAAGTACTTTAGCTAGCGATAAATTATGTGCTACACAACGTCAATTAAATAAAGCAGAACTTAAATCAATCCAAGAAGTTTCCACCCGTTGGAATAGTGCATACTACATGATCCAGCGATTATATACTGTGAAAACAGAGTTGGCACTGGCATTCATCATTCAACGAATGTGACCAGTCTCCACTTGGATTGAAGCGCCGATGAATATTTAGTTTATCAGGAAATAATTCATATGTTGTCAGTGATCCTGCCATTGATTCGTGTTATCAAAAGCAAATTGTGGGATATTGAAAAAACATCACTTACGGATGAAGCAAATCTGATCACGTTACGCTTGAAGGAATCTGTAGACAAACAGGCCTAAACCTAAGTAGGAAAGCAGAACACCAACAGTGTTCGCTGCAATCCTAGACCCTCAGACTAATGGTTGCAGAAGGTTTACGGGGCCCATTCGATCGCAAACCCAAAGCAGTGCTCTCCAGAAATTGTAATTGACATTGATACAACAGAACCGTGAACGTAAAGTGGAAAACAATGTGAAGACTTATTGGGCTACTTAGATGTGCCAGAAAAACTTTGTTATTGAACGATTCCATTATAGACATCATCGTCCCTTCGAATATTGGAATAGGCCAACCAGTAGAGTAAAACAAGTTGCATCCGTTTTTTCGGAAAAGATTTTCTCAAAAGCTGGCCATATTTTAATGAATAAATTTGATTTTTGATAAACACAAAAAAATGAATATGCAAGGATGTTTTTAGTTATTTAACTTCACATCTTTCCCTATTCCATAGAAACTTTTAAATTGTCGAGGGTTTTTGTTAAATAATCGATACTATAGAAAACTCAAACTACCGATGTTTAACGTACACGAGATATGATTCCCACCAAATAATAATATTTTGATGTTCATACCGAAGAAAAGACGAAAAAAAAAATTCAATAAATGTCAAATTTGTAAATAATTTGTAGTAAAAATAAAATACGCAACTGTAGCATATGTTGAATATGGTGTGTTGGTTAATAAAAGTTGACAGATAAAATGATAAATAATTAATTTTAGTTAGTTTCATAATGTCATATTTTCCTGGTTCGGTAGATGAATTACAGTTATAATTATTTAATTTCAGGCTGGAATATTTTTTTGCCATCATCATAAATTTTAGGCGGAGAAAATGTGTACTATATTGAAACCAAAGTACATATAAATTATATAAGCCGATTTAAGGAAGTACTATAAAAGAAATTTGATTGATATTCGAAATAAATTTATTAATAGAAAATACTATATATTGGATTTTATGGGGATGCCAACTGTTCCTAATGGGTAAAACCAATGATGAAAATAATTGTAGGGATGTTTTATTAATATTAATTACCAATGAAATAAACTTTTACTACAGACATATGTACATTTTTATTTTTGAATTGTTTTCAATGTATAAGGTAGCATGGTGACTACAAAGGCGTCGTGTGGCTTTGTTAGCAACGGATATAATTTTAAATTATTTATAGGGGGAAGTGGGACTATCGTAAGCATTTTTCATAGTTACCTCCCTAAAATACTATTTTGCAATGATTTTGCCTATCAAATTAGCACCTAGAATTAACAAAACTAAAGATGATGTATTAGAAATTCATCTTATAAAAAAATAACATTACTGCTTACGCTTACCCCTATATTGGGACAAAAATAAAAATAAACTGAACTAAAAATTATTGATTATTTTAATTTATTCATAAAAATAATATCACAAATTTCATTGGTTATTTAAACTATTAGTTATTTAATATCAATCTTAATGAATACAACATGAGATAAATGCTCTGATTGATAGAGCAGTTACCTTCAGTATTAATTTAGATTGATATTAAAGTTGTAATATCCTCTAGTTTGTAGAGTTCCAGGTATTTTAGATAACTCTGGAAATTTTGGAACAATGTCACTCGTAGAGTTTCCACGGTTTTCAATATCGGTATTGAACTAAATTTTTCCAATACCGAAACCGTATCACAATACCGGTTTTGTACGGTATTCAAAATATTAATATTCAGAAGTTAATATAGATGGCAATCTTACACATTTTAGAACAAAAAACTGGAAAGTTGCATAACTTTTGGCGATTAAAACAAAAAAATTTTGTTTTCTGAAAACTTCCGCCTAAAGCAATGCGATGCAATAGCAACACTCTTCTTTTTGTGTTCGAAGTTTGTAAATGAAAGAGAAAAAATAAATCGAAGTTTGTAAATGAAAAAGAAGAAAATACAAGTTCTTTTGTTTCGCCATTTGTCGATTTTTTATATTAATTAGTTAGTAAAGACTAAAGAGTATTTGATAAGTGCAGTCATACTGTGTTATTTTTTAAAATAACAGTAGATACTTAATATTATCAAAACTTAAATTAACGATATCGCTGCCAAAGCCAATACTATAAGCATATCATATGTGATTGGTAAGTAATGCAATTTTATTCGTATTTTATTTAATTTTATTTTGTTTATGTATAACCCGTAACAATCAAGTATCAAAAAACAACATGCCATAACAAAGCTCTGCTGTCTGGAAGTATTTCGCAAAATCCTACGATTCGGCTAGTAAAGCGAAATGTACCGTGTTTATTCAAAAGCGTAGTTTCCTAATGCCGAAAAGTCAAACCACAGTCGCAAAACTAATAATCTCGTTCTACGAGATCAAAAAACAAGAGCTGTTTGACAAAATTTCTGTTTTGAAAAAATGTGGTGAAAAATTCAGTATAAAAGTTGATGAACGGTCCGACATCAACATGAACAGGTATATAAATGTAACTCTTCACAATACAGTTGCGTATAGATTGGATCTGGTTAAAATAAACGGTTCCTGTGATGCTTTCAAAACAGAAGAATTAGTTAAACAAAAATTGGCAGATTTTGGATTAGTGTACGCACATAATCGCGTCTACTCATGATGGTGCTGCAGTAATGCAAAAAATATGAACGGATAATACCTGTAGAGAGTCAACTGTGCCACAATCACGGTATTTATCTGGCCGTAACCGATGTTCTCTACAAAAAATCACGCAACTGCGACAGCCAAACTTGTTCGGGCGACGCGTCAGATGAAGACGATGCTGAGGAAAGCGACGAAGCCAACGATTCTGATGAAGATAATGATTCAGAATCAGATTGTAATGACAATGATGATCTTATGGTTTCGAATAACAGGGATATTTTTAATGATATCATAGAGACAACTGCTCATGGAAGCAGCAACAGAGTTTTTCGACGGAACATCAATTCTGTATTGAATAATTCGCGTAAACTAATTAAATTTTTCAACTTGTCAACAGTTCGTAACCCAATATTGCAAAACCATGTTTTCGAACAAGAAAATAAAAAATTGATGTTAAAGCTTCACGTTAAAACTCGGTGGAACTCGATGGTTCCCATGACTGAAAGGTTGGTATAATTGAAACCATGCATTCAAAAAGCACTCTCGGACATTGGAACAAATAATGAGGAAGTCGATTTTAAAGTTAGAAGATATTTTGAAAGTGTTAAAACCCATTGAATTGGCTGTTAAAGAGCTAAGTAAGGATAACTCAACGATTTTAACCAGTGAAGGTGTTTGTTCAAAAATCTTTCTGAGCAAACGTCTAATTTAAGTGAAATGATACTGGATTCACTCAGAAAGCGATATGATGAGCGACGCAACAAAGATTTAGTGTCGTTAATGAGATATTTGCAAAATCAAAATTTAAATATATCACAAAATGATGATGGCTTCAAATATTCATCAAAATCAGCAATAATTCAATATGGCAAAAATATAATTAAACAGAATTTTGCCGAAGTATCATCAGAAAGTGTCGATGTCGAATCATCGGATGAAGAAGTTGCTGATAGTGAAGAAGCCAATAATAACCTGACGACACATCGTTTAGTCCCTTCGGTAGTTAAATGGCTAGATAGAAAGAGATTGACTTCTATTTATGCCAGGTTCTGACGGGGCATGGCTGTTTTCGCGCTTATTTACATAAGTTTAAGCAAGATGATTCCTCTTATTGCCCAATGTACGAGAGAAAACTGGAGAACGTGAAGCATGTATTTTTTGACTGGCCGCGCTTCGAGGGAGAAAGATTGGAACTATATAGGTCTGTCGGAAATGACTTATCACCGTCATAGTTGTTAATTGTATTACAATTCAGTCCGAAGAGTGTGGTGTGTAAAATGAGTGCAAGGATTATTAAGAAACTGAGAAGTCTAGAAAAAATAGACAAAGACATTACAGTTAGATGGCAGCTAAGGCTGAGCCTGTTCTCGCGAAGTAATACATAACAGTAGTTAAATTTTTTATTACTTGGACGTTTTTTGAAAAGACTAGAGCCTTATCATCCCCAATATGGTGGCTGTTTGTGTAAAATGAGTTTAATAGCAATTATCGTGTCGTTAGTGACGTCATGTTTTCGTATGGATTGTTCGAGATTTTTAGAAGGAGATGTGATATTTCAGGGTCTATATTTTCAGCTACTTTAGCATTTTTCTGTTAGACTAGAGCCTTATAGTTATTATCTATATGGTGGCTGTTTGTGTACTATTTAAAAATTATTAAAAAAATTAAATTAATACTTTTAGTAATTTGAGTAATATTTGTATGTTTTATAATTTTAAATTTGTATAATAAATTAATTTGTGTTATTTGAAACCATAAAAACTCCTTACAAACTTCATGCCCGTAAATTAATAAAGTTGTTCATAAAAATAAAAAACAATTAATACTTTTAAAACTAAATTTTTCATCAATACAAAATAGTTTTTTAATTTTAAACTTCCTTATCTGTAAGGTTCATCATAACCAAGATTCAAACCAATTTTTAATTATTTTTTTAATTCTTCCAAAAAATTTGTGTTTAAATTTACACTTGAAAAATTACTGGTATATCCTAAAATCGATATAAACGTGAATTCATAGTGATGTAAAATGTATATGAACATTGTGCTGGTGGAGAACTCAAAACACATCCACATTTCATATACCAAATCAACTTTATTACAATATTTTATAATCGATTATCATTGTTAACCTCATCGTAGCGTAGTAAATCAATATTGTTGTATATAGAAATAAACACAACAACATTGGGATTAAACTTATATACTCACCTGTTACGAAATAATCTTTTATACATTATAAATCCATTATTTTGCATCTTTATTCACTGCTACAAAACCAAAACAATAATTTATGCAAACATGGCATTTGTAGTAAATTTGTAGTAAATAGATTACTACCGAATGAATTTACAATATAAATCTTGAATTATGTAAACTAATATTTTGCGCAAGGTTAATTCGATTTTAGTTAACCCTTGTATGAATGCCACATTTTGTTTTCACATTGGAAACACGACAATCCAGCCTGATCCTATACGGGAAATTAAGTTTAACTAACTAAAATGTAAGTTTCATTATATTAGGCCGGCATACCGGAACCGAACATTATGATAATGGTTGTACTTATTACTAGCTTGTTTAACAAATTGGATTTTAAATGTGCCTTAAGCTCCGAAATTTTCTTATCGGTAAATAATTCGATACCTTTGAAAAATATACTATCCTGAGTCGTACTAAATTTGTAGTTCGGGAGAATAGGTAGATTCATTGTAGCAATTTCAATGCCTTCTGCAGATCTTTTTGATGCACTTTGCACGAGGAACCACTCATCTGAAATAGATGCGTTAAATAAGAGTGGCTAAAACTAAAATATAAATTTTAATGAAGCAGGGACATATTGGCCAACACGCCGAAATACTCGCACGAAATGAGCAATTTTTTAAGACATTAAATGATAATTATAAAAAACAAAATTTATTAATACCAAGCTTATCCTTTTTATCCATAAAAATCCAGAGGTAATCAATTTGGTCACAACAGAGTTTTTCGACAATATGTTGTGGGTGATTCGTGTGTGCGATCGAAAAGTACATCATTATACCACCACTGTTAGGTTAGGTTAGGTAAGGGTGGCCGTCCTAAAGGACTAGCATAGACACAAAATTGGTCCGTAGCTGTACCACATTCGAGTTTTCTCCTCTTCACTCGCTGAACCATCGTGAGCTTACCAAGAAGCGTTTAAAGTCCCGGATCCCGATCTTACTAAGATCCGTGAGGTCGTTCAAAGGGGAAGTCCCCATAAATTTTGTTCTGCTGTTCGCTAGACCAGGACAGGTGCAGAGCAGATGGAGCACATTTTCCTCCTCCTCCTCATCACCACAGCTGCGGCAGAAATCGTGGGCTGGGACACCCAGTCTGCGCGCATGTATCCCAATGAGACAATGTCCAGTTATAGCTCCCACGACCATACCAATATGGTGTCGTCGAAGCGATATCAGTTGGTCTGATCTAGACCGGTCAAGACCAGGCCAGATCTGCCTGGTTATTATACACGAACTGGCGTTAGACCATCTGACGTTCGTTTCTTTTATAGCTTCTTCCAGAAGCAACAGTTTACATGAAGCAAGCGGTATCTTTATATCCCGCCTGCTTTGGGTTATTAGGCGTGCTGTACTCTTGCGGGCCAACTCATCTGCCTTTACATTCCCTGCGATATTGAAATGCCCTGGCACCCACGTCAAGCGGATGTTGAACTGATCAGCCATCTCATTTAAAGATGCCAGACAGTTCTGGGCTACTTTCGACGTCAGGGAGTATGATTGTAGCGTTTTAATAGCAGCCATGCTGTCCGTAAAAATGCGAATATTCCTCGTAGATATTACATTATACTTCAACCAGTCCATGACTTCCATTATCGCGATCAGTTCAGCTTGAAAAACGCTGCAAAAGTCGGGAAGACGAAAAGAGAGGTTAACCCCTAGTGCCTCACAGAATACCCCGCAGCCAACCCCTCTATCCCTTTTTGAGCCATCCGTGAAGAAGCTTAGCGCCTCATTGTCCATAACCGTTTCGTTCACCCAGTCCTCTCTGGTGGGAAACTCAGTTTGGAATCTCACCTCAGCAGATGGCATGGGAATAGCGTAGTCGGTAGCTTCCGGAATACCCCTGGTGCATAGGATAGACGAGTGCCCTGCATTGTTACAGGTCCACATAGATATGGATTTGAGCCGAATGGCTGTGCAAGATACAAGCTGCTCGGCCGCAATATCCAATGGAGTAAGATGAAAGAGAATCTCCAGAGCTTGAGTAGGTGTGCTCCTGAGAGCCCCACTTATACACAAGCTGGCCGTTCTTTGGACTTTCATCAATAGTTTAAGGTTGGCCATAATTTTTAACGCTGGCCACCAGACGACAACCCCATACAGCAGTATAGGTTTCACCACTGAAACGTAGAGCCAGTGTACTATGTGGGGCTCCATACCCCATCTCTTTCCAATGGCATTTTTGCAGGAGTAGAGCACTATAGTAGCTTTCTTTACTCTCTCTACGATGTTTGGTTTCCAGCTTAGCTTGCTATCCAAAAGAAGTCCGAGGTATTTTGCTCTATCCGTAAAGATCAAGCGAGTACCATTTAATGTTGCCGGGTCACACTGAGGAAGCTTGTGCTTCCTGGTAAAGAGGACCAGCTCTGTTTTCTGTGGGTTTGCGTTCAGTCCGCAGCCGCGTGCCCACTCAGAGAGGTAGCCAAGCGTGCACTGCATGCGCTCACTCAGCGTACTAGGATATTCACCGAAGACCGCAATAGTAACGTCATCCGCGTAAGCAACCACCTTGAAGCCTTGCCCTTCCAGGTTTAGTAACAGGTCATTTATGACCAAGTTCCAAAGAAGGGGGGATAAAACCCCACCTTGAGGTGTCCCTCTGCTCACGTATCTGGCGGCAGACGTCCCACCCAGATAAGCTGTCACGATTCTGCCTCTAAGCATATGATCTATCCAGCCTCTGAGTGACCCGTCTACCCCCAGACACGCAAGGGCCCCAGTGATTGCCCCCGGTCTGACGTTGCTAAAGGCCCCCTCTATAACCAAGAACGTTACCATTGAATATTCTTTATATTCAAGTGATTTCTCAATCGGGCCAATAAGGGAGTGGAGAGCTGTTTCCACCGATCGTCCCTTACGGTATGCGTGTTGAGATTCCGACAGCTCGCCCGGCTTAATTGAGCCTCTAATGTGAGCCTCTATTAGTCTTTCCAGTGTTTTCAACAGAAAAGAAGATAAGCTTATAGGCCTAAAGTCTTTGGGATAGCAGTGAGAGCTTTTTCCCGCCTTAGGTATAAATATTACTTTTATTTCAGTCCACTTCCTAGGAATGTGACAGAGTTCCAGGCTGCCTTTGAAGATAACTTCCAGCCAGGGCAGGGTTAAGTCAATAGTTCGCTGGATATCCGCAGGGATAATGCCATCAGGCCCTGCCGACTTGTATGGCTTAAAGCTGTTTATTGCCCATAGGATATTCCGCCTGCTTACTATATGGCTTACGGAGTTTACACCCCTATTTATCATGGGTCCCTCCGGAGCTAGTACCGAGCACTCCGGGAAGTGCGTTTCTAGTAATAGCTCCAGGGATTCCTCACTACATGTAGTCCATGAACCATCCGGTCGTTGTAGATAACTCGGGATGGAAGGACTAGAACAAAGTACTTTGCGTAGCCTGGCCGCCTCCGAGGACTCCTGTATATTGCCACAGTAGAGTTTCCAAGCCCTCGTTTTGGCTGCTCTCAGCTCGTACTTATAGGTTTTGAGGACTTCCTTGTAACAGTCCCAGTCTGCAGCAGCATTTGTGTTCTTCGCTTTCTTGAACAGTCTCCTGCATTTCATACGAGTACCTTGGAGTTCCTTCGACCACCAGGGTGGCCGAGATTTACCCAAGGGTCTACTGATAGGACATGCACCTAACATGGCCTTGTTAAAAGCATCAGATAGCTTGGTTTCTAGAGCATCAAGCTCCTGTGTAGATGCAGGAGGTTTTGGAACCGATACCGGTAATAAGTTACCCAGAATGGTTCTGAAACAATCCCAATCAGTTTTCCTCCTATTCCTGAAGGGTGGTTTGCTAGTGGGTTTTGTATCCACTTCGTATTGGAAATAACAATGGTCAGAAAAGGAATGGTCTTCGGACACTTTCCAGTTCAATACCCTCTCCTTAATAAAATCCGAGACAAGTGTGATATCCAGCACTTCTTGTCTATTTTTAGTAATAAAGGTTGGCTTGCACCCGATATTACATATATTTAGGTTAGTACTTAAAATAAAATCAAGGAGTAACTCACCTCGCCTGTTGATATTTGTACTTCCCCAGATTGAGTGATGCGCATTAGCATCACTGCCCATGATGACTCCTACTTTTCGTTTTTGAGCCTTCATTATTGCACTAACCAACCTACCTGGTGGTATGTTTTCCTCCTCGTACGGTAGGTAGGCCGATATTAGCCAAAGATTTTGCTCATCTATCTCGATGCTAGCCACCACTACATCAGCGTTGCTGTAATTAAGTAGTATAAAAATATTCAGATTATTTCTAGCGAGAATGCTGGAACGTATCTTACCTTCATTCTTCGCATGTAGTATTTTATATTTGGAAGTTCTGAGGCCCAGCACCCGGTCACCATTGACCCAAGGTTCCTGAACCAGAACAACATCAATGGACTCAGATTCCATTTTGAGCAGGAGGGCCGCCGAGGCTGTAACGGCTGTGTGCTGCGGTGGCACATGCTGGCTTTACTCATTAGCCCTGGGTTAGTCAGCTGGGGGGTTCGTATTTGCAACCACATTACCATACAGATTAAAAATAGAAATAACTCATGTGCCATTAAGCGTAAACAAAAAAAAATCACATAAAAGAAATGATGAAATGGATCACTCACGAAAATTCACGATACCTACCTTTTTCCCCCAAATTAAGAAATTAACTCAGCAATTCATGATTAATTGAAAGATAAATTATTATATTTAGACCATCTAGTGGTTTTGTACATACTAAGTAGTTTATTTTATAGCGATTGAAATATAAACTATAATCGTATAAAAATATATAAGGAACATTAAGAAATATAGCAAAACTTAAGATAAAATAAATTTGTAAATGTCATAGATAAAGAAAGAAAATTTAAATATAAAAACAAACAAAAAATAATATGCTTCAAACAAAGAAGTTCTCACATCCAAAATTTGGATAAAAAAAATAATCAATATAAATTTCATTAAATAATTAAATCTAAGCTAATTCCAAATTTGTTGTAATTCCAAACGCAACAAAAATATTTGGAAACAGCTTAATTTTACCATCACCATTCTGAGCAAGCACAAACACAAATTGAAAAACTCACCAAATGATAGGGCTGTTAAAGAATATAAAATAAACACAAACCCAGTTATACTTCCACCTATTCCTTAATTAATAGCGTACGTTCTATGCTACGAATATAATTGGCGTTCCCAGTTCTTTATAATTTTCACTATCACCAACACAACACAATTAATTTAGAGATAACACGACCTATGCATGTGCATGTGATTTCTTATGCCCATGCATATTTATCATATGAAAATACGGCATATTTTTTGCCGTTGCACTATAACATTAATTCTAGAGCACTTCTTTAAATGACTAATACATCTTATAAAATTTTAACTTAATATAAATTATTTAGAAAAAAAAAAGTACAAATAGAAAAACTAGCACTTTAGGATGACTATACATGTCTTATGTAAAATGATGAAAACGGTACAGTTGCTTATGTTTTGCCGCCAATTTCAATCATACCGGTATTCCGCAACGAACTGGCTCTTCTTAATTATACCGATATGCTGGTTACTACATAATTGATATATATATATATATATATATATATATTTATATCTTTTATTAACCGGCTACAAATCCAAGTAAAGAAAAATACAAAAATAATTACAAATCTTCGTGAGATTTGAGAAAAACAATTTAAGATAATCCGGAGAAAATTAATAAATCTTACCCAAAAGGCCGGTTATCTACGCGAAACGCAATATACGCGTTGTATTGATTGGAGTAGCGGGTTTTTCTCCACTGTTAAGCGGTCGCGTGATGGTCACGAAAACGGGAATTATATACGGATTCTTTATTCACAAATATTTACGTATTATTTTCCTGAATATCTTGATAATTTGCCGCAACTTTCGTATCCAGGCGTAACACTTGTTTTTGGACTCACTTTTATGCAATTTTTATTTTTATTTATTTTTTTTTTTACTATTACGGACTTTATATATGTATACTATTATGTAGTATAGGATAATTTATTGATTTGACCGATCCGATCGTCAATTGCCAAATGAAATCAAAAAGAATATATTTCGGTCGAGCCCACGAATAGATCAAGAAGAACAATAATATGCATGTTGATTTGTATTGGTGTGGTTTTTAAATTATTGATTACAACACACTCATACTGTGTTCAATTATATTTTTGTAATGCAACCGGTAAGATGCACTCATTCCAGGGGTTTTCAAACTTTCAATAGACGAGGTGCGATGACAATAATTTAAATAAAAACAAAATTAGAGAATCAGATGAAAATTAGTAGAAATAATGTTTTTACCAGATTTTCCCATGTTACAAGGCGGCTTTAGAGTGATGGAGGTTGATCTGAAGGATCTTAAGCATTAGATATTGCTTAGCTCCACCACTGTTGAATCAGAATCTTCTGACGTCGATTCGTCCGGTAGGAGCGCACAGCGTAGTCCCAATGATCTCGATATCTCCGAGTCCAGGGATAGTGTCTCCTGAGCGTCTTCCGGGATGCTTGGGACATCTGGGTCACCAGCAATAGGCGGGACACCACTAGTGGCTTCCCCACCTGCTGCAGTTGCCCCAGATCTGTCAGCCTCATCGCGCTTATAGATTTTGAGCGTAATCGCTCCAAATCCATAGCTGACCAGGCCTCCAGATTTTGCCAAAGCACCCACGGATTGGACCACCACTGTTGGTTGTGGCACACCCCTGAATGGTTGTGGCACACCCCTGAATCAATCATAGAATTATCGTAAACTGTAATTGATAAGATGCAAAAGACATAATTATGTACATACAGCACTTAATTGAATTCACCCGTAAAATTTTGTAATCAAATAAAATTAAAACACAAAATACTGACATCAAATAAGTTTAGTGCACTTAAGTCAATATTACACAATTGCAATTATACTAAATTCATACCCATGGGACAAACAGGCTCGATCTATAAAAGTTATGGCAATAGGTTACATCACACCTGCTCAAGATGAGAAATAATGGAAGACTTACAAAATAAAGGTCTTAAAATACTAGATGCAGTGAATATTGTTAAAAAAGGGAAAACGGCAAGAAATCCAAACTTTAGGTAAAAACAGACTCCCTTTTTTTATGCTGGTTTTTGATAACAAAGAAAATGTTCCAAACATTTACGATATAAAAGGAATTCTTCGCATGAAGGTAAAAATTCAACCAATGTGGAGAACCACTACACGCATATCCCAATGCAAAAAATGTCAGGGATTTAATCACATCCAATATGCGTAAAATCGACGGATAAACATATTACCCAGGCATGTGCAATTGAGAGACAGAGACCAGTACAAAAATTAAAAGATAAACCAAAATTCATAGGATTCAATCATCAAATCAAATGGATCAAAATCCACAATCAAGCAACACAGGGCAAAGAAGAACATTTGCACAGGTAGTTAAAGGTTCGGGTTCAACCAAATATTGGGGCTTCGAAAATAACTGAATTATGTAAAACATTATGAACAGCATTCAAACTATTACAAAGCGGCTAGATAACCAAAGTAATCTGAACAACATGATACTTCATCAACTGAAGAAAATGTTAGGTAAGAACACAACTTTCAGAATAGCCATCCGGAATGCGAATGGAATTATGCAGCATATTCCAGAAATAGAAATATATGAAAGCCATTTTGTTTATAAAAAAAAATAAAGAAAATCATGTCACTACTGTATAGATCCACAATAAAAACAGACAGCTTACAGTCTCTGCACTATACTGTCCTCCTCGGCATAACTTGAAAAGGGAAGACTATAGACTACATTAAATTATTTAAATCGCTAGGACGCGATTTTATTATTGAAGGTACTTTAATGCGAAAAACACCTATTGGGGATCTAGACTTAGGCGCCAAAGGGTAAAGAATTGTTTCAAGCAGAGCAGACATCTCAAAATGTGAATTTTATTTTGGTGGTTCCCCAACATACTACTAACTTGATTGAATTCACCAGCAAAGTTATAAATGAAATTGATAAATATCATCAAGTGGACGTGGCTTATACGGACTTTAGTAAGGCATTTAACGCTATATGCCATCATAAAGCACTCCAAAGTCTATATGCATTGGGGTTTTCATTCGATTGTATTAAATGGTTTAAGTCGTGTTTAACAAATCGTCTGCAATTTTTAATAATTGACAATAAGAAATCAAACCATATCAAAGTGACATATGGTGATCCCCAAGGATCACACATTGGGCCCTGGATCTTTATTGTTTTTATTGACCCAGATTAAAAAAAAATCAAATGTTCTCATATTTGCTGATGACGTAAACATTTATACTACGATTGAAGAAATGTGTGATGGTGACTGATAATGAAGCGGAGCGTTTTCCGTTTCGTGGAATAAGATGAGTTTAGAATGTAGAATGTATTTCGTTGCGCTATATGCGGATGCGATTTATAATGATGAATAGTGAATATTCCCTCTTGTCGCGATCTCAAAATGTTTAGTAATTCAGGTAAATAAAAACAATGTGATGGCCACCACTAAATCTGTTGAATGTTGTAAGAAGACTATATATAGACTTATTTATTACAAATTTTAATGTACTTTTCCAATACAAAATATAATCTCAGAGAGATTAAAAGCAACAACAAAAACTTCTTAAAAAATATAACATTAATTGTACATAATGAGAGTATTAAAAATGTTTGGCAAGTATATAATGCATGCAAATTATAAATATTGTATATAATGAAATTAAATTATACATAAACAGAGGTGAAATTAGGATAATTAAAATAAAATAAATTAACATAAAATTGTACATGACATATGAATTCTAAATGTATGTTGAATACTGTTTGATGAGTTCTAACTTAACCATATCATGTGTAACACAACGAATTTTGGCGCAACCGGTAGAATAAACGATAGAAGATTTTAATACACACGCTTGTTTAATGACGCTTACAGCGGCTCCAGTATCAACTAAGATATTGTAAAGGTGAACTACCAATGTCAAGGCATAATCGAACGTAAATATTATCTTCTATTTGGTTTGATAGAGGAATATTAAACGATCGAATATTAGAATTTTTGGATGTTGGATACTCACTTAATGTTCCGTTGGGGCTCGAAAGGGAGTACCCTTCTGTCTTTCGAGAACTTGAATGTTTTCCTGTAGCTCATATTTAGTTTTTTGGGTTGCAAATCTGAGTTTTTCTTCTTAAAACATTCGTTAATGTGATGTCTTTTCTTCTTTTCAACTTGTGGTTTTGAATGAATGGTAGTGTGAGGTAGAATCAAACTTCTCGATTTGAATTGTATTTCCTCTTCTAGAGCCTTCATAATTGCATTTTTAAGAGTTTTAAAATCACCTGCATTTATGATGAGACTAATGGGTTCGCGAAGTCCAAATTGGAACGTACGAAGTGCAGTTTTTAAATTTAATTGTTGCACTTCATCAGTTAATTTGGATTGTGATTCAATACAAGCTTCATCAAGCTCTGCGAGTAAGGATTCAATTCTATTTGCAAACATCTGAACTGACTCATCCTTAGTTTGGATAGCTTTTATTAGGTCGATTTGAACGCAGTCCATCGAACGAAGAGTTTTAAAACATTCAAATGTGTTGTTTAGAATTTATCAAATTAAGCATATCAATTTTTTTTTCTTTTTTTCTCGAATGTTCAAGATTCTAAACAGTCATTTGTTTTAAATGGATGCCGCCTAGCGACTTATCCTTCATTCGTCCCTTAAAAAAAGTAACACAAGTTCCTTTGGTCAAAAATGACCAAAATAAATTTAAGTGGAAATTTACACTAAAAAACACAGTTCAATAAACAGTCGCCTTCTATGATGCTTCTTAATGTTCCATTCGGGGCAATCACTAGTGAATAGCACGAAGGCATTTATTATTGAGATATCCAATATGTTTGTGAACACCACTACTGGCCATCTATTTGTTTTGCGTCTACAAGTATAAGAAGGAATTTTTTTGTCAACCGTGTCGACACCGCCTTTCGTTTTGTTGTAGTCCAATATAATATTGGGATTTTTCACGTTATCGTTTGCAACTTGTTTTGTTTTATGGAAGGTGCTCTGCAATAGTACACACTTATTTATTTTTGGTTTGTTTTTCACTTCGAGAAGAATCGATGGTATTGATGTTTTGTTCTTCCAAATTGTTCCTATCATGGTCATGTTGCGTTTCAGTAGCATTTGGCCGAGTTCGTAGAATGTGAAAAAATTATCACATGTGACGTATCTACCTTTTAGCTGCGTGGTACATAAATCCAGCACTACACGTAATCCTTGATTTCTTTCAGGTGCCGCCCCTACTTCCTTTCCTAAGTATGGCTGTATGTTCCACACGTAAGTGCTTTCACTATCGCGCAATACCCATGGTTTATATTGTCGAAAAGGGCACCGCCCACGAAACCCAACCAACTGTTCATCTATTGTGACGTTTTCATCAGGATTATATAAGTTCGGTAATATATCCACCCATTTTGCTCACAATTCTCGAATTGGTGCTAACTTATCTGTAAATCTGCGACTAGCTCGGGTGCTAAGATCGTCAAATCGTATAATTCTTGAAACAACTTTGAATCGCTTTAGAGACATAGTGGATCGAAAAATGTATCTTTTGCTCGTTCCATAAATTATCTAGTGACTCGTTGTTTGATTTGTAAACACCAGCTAAAATCAAAAGTCCAATGTACGCATCTACTTCTACTATATTAAATTAGTATTCTTTAGAATTATTTGTTTGATGCTAGTTGGAATAAGCAATTCAAAGTCTGATAATTCATCTGTTATTCGAGTCAATGCATATCTAGTAATTCCTGGTGCTAACTGCATTACGTTTGAAGATGGTGCTCGGCCAATCTGCATAGTCAGCGATTCAGAATACCATTGAATTAGCTTGTCTTTTGATAAATACAACGGTACAGGTGACTCTAAATCTTCCTCACTGTCAGAAGAATCTATGTGAAGTTCTACGTAATCCGAAATTTCCGAACATGTATCATCGTCAGATAAAATAGATGTGCCTTGAACTAAATATTCCTCACTCACCGCCGACATCTTTGAAAAATAGTATCAATGAATATTTTACAAAAACATAATTGAAATAAACAAACACTGTTATTCTCTACCCACAAAATGATTCCAAGATGAATTTTATTTTTACAATACTCTATCGCAATATCCTTTTGAAATGAACAAAGATTACTGACCAAATGAGCTAATAATATGTATTACAAAATTATGTAAAAAAAATGAATTGTGAAACAAAAGAAATTGTAAAGAAAAAAATTTAATTGGGGATTCCCTAAATATATGAATAAAATCATTTTTGTTTTACTAGTAGGCAAAAATTATAATGTGAAAAATGCGAAATTCATATATTGGTCACTTTTAACTAAAGGATTTTTAAAGTTACTTATTTCATAGTAGGGTAACGGTTAACCGGAAAATTCAAATTTTTGGAATAAAACATAAATAAGGTATTTAAATAAAATTCAGGTAGTATAACAAGTTTAATGGTTTAATTTAATGAGATAATTGATAAATAATATTCGATATGATCAAAAATAATACGAGGGACGGATGAAGGTTATACCAACCATGTGATTTTATATTTTATCGGTATCCTACGGGCTGCGCCGTTCTGTTCATGGTTCAGCCTAACGGAACCATTCTAAGTGTTATACAGAACACGACCTTTCGAACTTTAAAGAGACTTAAACTAATAATTGACGACCGACAGTAAGTAAAATATGACGATGAATACTTCGAACTAAAGAAAATCTTTGCCGGTGTCCCGCAGCAGAGTGTTTTAGGACCAATCCTGCACTTACTATGACTACAGCAACATTACATATCTAGAGGCTTACCATCTACCGATAAAAACTAACTCATGACAGGTGCCGTTGCTCGTTTTTAACAAGATTTTCATCATTTTTGGACTGTTTTTGCAGAAACAACACAAAAATATGTGTAAAACTGGCCTTTATCTAGCATATTTGCTCGTTTTTAACAAGATTTTCATCATTTTTGGACTGTTTTTGCAGAAAACACAAAAATTTGAGTACAACTGGCCTTTTTCGAGCATATTTTCTCGTTGTTAACAAGATTTTCTTGATTTTAGGACTGTTTTTGCAGGAAAAACGCAAAAATATGTGTAAAACTGGACTTTTTTGAGCATATTTGCTTGTTTTTACAAGATTTTCATCATTTTTGGACTGTATTTGCAGAAAAATCACGATAATTTGTGTAAAACTGGCCTTTATCTAACATATTTGCTCGTTTTTAATAAGATTTTCTTCTATTTAGGACAGTTTTTGCAGAAAAAACACAAAAATATGTGTAAAACTGGCCTTTTTCGAGCGCAAGTATGCAAAATGAAAAATTTTACATAAAGTGCAGAAAAATGTATTGTTTCATAGGTAGAGGTTCTTACAATTCACAACAAACTGTTGTTATATCGGCAAATAATGAAGCCGATACGGATCTACGGTATCCAATTCTTGGGATGTACCAAACAAACAAACGCCAAAATGTAGCATCGTAAATGCTCCGTGGTACACAAGAAATGAAGACCTTCACAAGGACCTACGGGTGGAATACATCAAAGATGAAATAAAAATGCATACTAGATGACTATGATAGATAACTCTGTCGTTGAGAGAAGATTCCAAAGAACGAAGCCACTTGACCTAGTGAACTTACCAAATTAAAATCAGTAAACAGGTTTAATCTATTATGGGACTAATCATTGGGTTCCCCTCTAACAAATGAGAATTTTATACGAAATGTAAATTTTGTATTTGAAAGATAAATTGCTAGATGAGGATAGTCTCAGTTGTAATAAAAAAAAGGGTTTTTATTGCAAAATCTCTTACGAATCCGTAGAAGAGCCCGAAATTCGTTAGAGTATTTTGTAAAATATTTTATTAATATTGAAAATATATTTTTTACTTTTAAGAACAAATAAATTAGATCTAAAGTGAAAAAAAATTGCGAAATTTTGGAAATTGAGAAAAAAATCCTTCATTTATTTTTATTTTCTTACTACCCCGTATATTCGAGTTTTCATGGTGCAAGAAATTGATCCAGAAAATAAAAACTTATTTTTAAAAAAATGTTAATAAAATTAATTTGTCAAATCCAGTTAGTGTTATCGGCATTATCAGAATTCTTAATTCTTGTTTCTCTATAGATTATCACCCTATAAAAACAGAAAATAATTGTTTTCACAATAAACACTATTAAAATTGTTTTATAAACAAAACAAACAAAATGAGAAGAAAGAATAAAGTACATGAGTATGCTATAAACCAAGATCATGGTGATTTTTTTCATTAAATACTCATCCTTTTATAATTTTGTGAAATCCCAAATCTTATTAGGTTATTTTGCTATGTACATCATATACATACATATATACATATTTACGAAATAAAAAGCAGCATAAGCTAAGGAAACAACAAAATATTTGGCACATAAATACGGAAAGAAAATGAACAAAACAAAAAACAACAATGGAAATAAAATAAAATTCGTTCTTATTATATTTTCTTATCAGAAATATCTTGAAAAGTTGAAAGTTTCAAAGTTCATTATACAGAATTTTTTTTTATTATTATTTTATTATTGTTATTGGACTTAAAACGAACTTTAATGTCTAGCAAATAATTCTATTTTAATTCGGTTTGGCAAATACTATTTTAAAGTTCAACTAAAGGCTGAAATAAATATTAAGTATTTGTGATACGAGTACATAAGTAAAGTTTATTTAATGTAGTTTTTCTATTAACCAGAAAATCAATTTAGTTTTTTTTTCTCAATGGAACAAGCGTTCTTATGGGGGCGAGAAAATTAAAGACGCGTTCGTCGTGAATATCAATATCAAAATTAGGGAACCTTGTAACGATTTTAGTTGGTTGTTTTGATTCCCCGAAAATTGGTCGATTCACAATTTCTAGAAAAACTATTGAGTTAAGGGGTTTCCAATAAAGACTTGACAAGTTTTAACGAAAATTTTATTATTGGCTTGAAGTTTAGGGTTTTCCAATAAGAGATTTCATTTTGAATAGCCTGCTATTTGGGTAGCTGTTAATTTTGAAGCTGTCATCTTTTGACATTTGACAAGTAAAAACTAGGCCGTTAAAATTCACTACAAAAATGGAGAAAATTTTGAGGTCACAGTTCGCAAAACTGAAGCACGTTTTAGTAGTCGTGAAGCCCCTTCTCGGCCGCCAATATTGAACCTGGAGGAAAAATTTGAACTGTTGGCACAATTTAGTGATGTGAAGAATCGAAACCGTGTATGTCGCTTAAAAACAACTGAGAATATTGTTGCTTTAGCCCGTCGTGTTGAAGAAAACCCAGGTTTGTCGATTCCTCGTAGATCTTTGGAATTAAACATTCCACAAACTACATTACGCCGTATTTTTTTTGCATAAACACTTAGGTTTTAAGGCTTTGAAAGTTCGGTTAACATAAGAACTCATGCAGGTCGTTCATTATAAACATTATACCTTCGCTGACTGGGTCCTTCAAATGCATCAAAATTATCCGGATTTTCATCGAAAAACATCTTAAGGCCCATTTTCACCTTGAAGGCTGAATAAGCACATTTGTCGGTCGGCTGGCGGTGTTATTGGACCTTTTTTTCCGAAAATGAGGTTGGTGCAACTGTTGCGGTGAATGGATTGCACTACCGAGCTATTGATGTGGACGACGTTTATTTTCAGCAATACGGCGCTTCGGGCAACACCAGCAACGAAATAATCGCAATTTTGCAAAAAAAGTTTGATGATTTAACACCTTTAGACTTTTTCTTTGAGGACACGTGAAAGATAAGGTCTATGCCAATGCTCCACAATCGTTTCAAGATGGAATTCGTGAAGTTATCGAGGACATACAGCCGCGAAAGTGCGAATTGATCATATGGATATGGTGGTGCAAGCGTAGCCGTGGCCGCTATTTTGCTAATATCATTTTCAAATGTTAATGGCATACCTTCCTCTTTACAAAGAAATAAACATTCGTTGATTTCTCTTAAAAAATACTCGTCGTTTTTAAATATCAAAATGAAACCTCTTATTGGAAAACCCTTTACAATCAAAACTGTTATGTATGGAATTCGACACTGTTCATATGTCCACCACGGGCTCGTTTGCAGGTCTCGATTCCTTGAACAAAATTTACAATAACTCGGCGACACATTTCGACGGAAACGGCCGCCATCTCTCGTTCAATATTGGCTATGACCTCCTCTAATGACGCCGGCTTATTGGCTTTGACCAATAATTTATCGTAGCCCCATAAAAAAAGTCTAGATGTGTTAAATCGCACGATCTAGGCGGCCAATCGACAATACCATTTATGGTACACGTTCATCGAATTTAGATTTCAATAAGTCGATTGTTAGACCCGCTGTTTGGCATGTCTACACTACCAGCATGAAAACCACACCATACAGTTATTTTTTGTGGATGAAGTGGTGTTTCATGAAGCACATGAGGGTTTTCACATGACCAATAATGCATAATCTGTTTGTTGACGAAGCCGTTTAACCAAAAATGCGCTTCTTCACTAAAGATGATTTTGCGGTGAAATTGGTCATCTTCTTCCAACATTTCCAGAGCCTAAACCGAGAACGTACATCGCTTCATATGATCTTTAGTTCTTGTGTTAACTTGATCTTATAAGAGTGCAAGCCAAGCACCGACCGAAAATAGGAATTAACGCTCTTGAAGTTGCAGTCAACTTTGTAGTAAATGTGCATTATTTGTAAACGGTGTTCGTTCGTATACTTCACCATGATGAAAATGATGGCTTTACTCAATGTTTTGACACTCACAGTTTGGTTATTTGTTAAAGGATTCGTTCACAGTGAATCAAAGTTGTCAAGTCCTAAATGGAAAACCCAATAAAATTAATTCACAGTAACACAATGCTTCTCATCAACAATTTGACAATATAATCGAAATACCGTTATTAGCGAAATATTCTGTATAGCAAAGTGGTATACAAAAATTGAATGTTGATTTTGTTGACCAACTTTCGATTTTAATTTTCTTCTATATAATAATTGTATGTACAAGATTAATGTCGAGTTCGTTCTTAAGTGATGTACCTCAAAATAATGGAAATGTCGAATTTTCTTCCATTTTAACTAACACCAACACATACTTATGCATCAATTCGAAAATATAAACATAAACATCGACGGAAGACATCATAATAATATATTTCCCTCTCGTTCTATCAATATTTATTTCTCTTTCTCTCTTTACTAACACAGAGACAAAAAAATATCAATTTGGTTCAAAAAAACATCCATTTGCCTTGAAACGTCTATGGCCCGAAGCAGTTATTACGGGCCATTTACCAGAATTGGCTCTTTTTTAAGGGTAACACGTCATATTTAGTGAATAGCGTTGTTACCACGTGCTGGGTCGGGACCAACAAATTTAGTACGCGATCCAGCTTTCGCTAAAAAGTCAACAACCTCATTTCCCACAATGCCACAATGAGGAGGCACCCAAATGATCCTTACTGTCGTATTAGGGCAAAGGAGATTAATGTAGTGTTTGAAATCTTTCACCAGTTTAGATGTAGGATTTTTAAGGGTATATTGAGCGCGGCTTTACTATGCGTGCAGATAATAATATCCTTCCCTAAATCACTTAACTTAAATTCTGCTTGAAAATCGTCCAGTGTTTACCCAGACTACCCGATGCTCCATGTTGAGCCATTAGAAAAGCTGTCAAGTTACGAAATGGATGCTTTGATAGAAATATGTAAAATCGTAAAACCTTTCGACGGCCTAACTGTTGAGCTTAGCGCCGAAAATAATGTAACAAATTCTAAAATTTTAGTGCTACCAGGATGTGCGAAACATCATTTAACAAATTTGGACATTAAAAACCCCTCTAGTCGCCTCTATTGGACTCGTATATCCAATAAAATTTCGGAACGGTTCCAAAGTGACCGAAATTACGCACTCCAGTTGGCGACTTACCTTGATCCTCGTTTAAAACGAATTATTCATTCTGAATCGATCCTTAAACAGGTTCATGAATCATTCGATTGGTAACCGAGATTATTAAAGGGGCGTCTAATTCAGTCAAGGACATAGCAAAGGAGGTCGCTGATGTGAGTGAACCACAGACTACATTTTGAACGGAGCGGTAGAGGCAATTTTGGAAGTTCGATGGTATTCCTAAGAGGCTCTCATTCCCAGAAGAGATGACTCATTGATGTGGTGGGATACCGGAAACCAAATTTATCCCATAGGCTATCGAGTATCGCAAAACGAATTCTTTCCATCCCAGCATCCTCTGTTTCTTCGGAAAGTATATATTTGAAAATCCAAAACTAAATTAGAAATTCCTTTTTCTTTATTATGGCTTTTAGTTTTATTTTAACTTTTCTAGATCTCTACGCCGCATCTGTTGCGGGAGCGAGCTAGCTATTATTTGTAAACACCAGGATATTCTATAGTCGAAGCGTCTTCAATGGCTGATATTAATGAAAATACGGGAATAGTATTTTACGAACATATAAGGGAAATGAACAGATCATAGTTGAATGGGCACGTGGCGGAAATGGCAAAAGAAAGCTTACCCCAGAGATAATGGGTCGGATTGAGCGGTACGTAGAACGCAATCCTGGTTGTACTTTAAAATTAAGAGACACGGCAACTAAAAATAATTTTATTATATCAACATCAAAAATTAATAATGCGATTGAAAGTGTTAACTTTTTCGAAGTAATTCGGCTCCAACAAGTCAGTTGCGCAAGGTTTACGAGATATAGTTTTCTCGCTTTGCTCAACAGAATCGAGGAAAACTTAAGTTCGACGAATGTGGGTATATAGCCCACATTTAAGAGGGAGTCACGCGCGATCAAAGCGAGGAAAGAAAGCTGTGGTAAAGGTTCCATCGATTAGAGGTCGAAATACAACAATTATAGGAGCCATGTGTTTAAATATTTATAACATAAAAGGCTGGATTGTCAGTGCGAAGTGGTAGACTTAAAGCCATTTACGTTTTGATCAAGGAATTCAACGGTACCGTACTCGGATCCGTGAATATTGGAACAACCTGTATATATGCTTAGACATGACCGAGGGTGTTTAGCTTTTCCAGGTTGAGTTGATGTTTTTTCAAGTTAAACGCAACTTTTTCCAACCTAAACAAAACTATTTTCAAATTTGCAGGCAACCTTTTTCCAAATTGTCTGAAACGTTTTCCATTTCAAATTAACATTTTTCTAAATGCAATTAAATTTATCTGGTTTGTTTTTTAATGATTTTATTATTTATATTTTTATGAACAACATCGGTCATGTCGCGGCATATGTACAGGTTGCTCCAATATTCGCTGACACGGATTTTACCGTTGAATTCCTTGATCAAAACGAAGATGGCATTAGTTCTACCACTTCGCAGTGACAAGCTAGCCATTTTTATACGCAACCTATTTGTGTTCCAGTTTTTATCAATTTTTCAAAAGGCTAATATTCACTTCGTGCATGAAATATTTTTACTTTAGATATTTTATTTTGTTCATTACATGCGGCTTTTATTATTATTATTTTTTTATTTATCTTACATGAATTTTGAGCTACTGAAATCGGAGAAAAATAGTGACATCCTTCTACTGGAAGGATTCCTATATTATAAAGAGAAAAGTTATAATGTGAAGACGTAATAACGCTGCTCAAACTGAAGTAATTCGTTCCTTAAACTTCTATAAACAACTTGCTTTAGAGAGTACCCTACCCACCCGTGAAATGTTTGCCCTTAATTCTGTAACCACATATTTCCGTAGCTGTTGCACCTTGCATACCTTCCAGTAGTTCTATGTAAAATGCCTTTACTCATATCAAGGCAAGATATGGGTATTTCTGATATATTTCAACTGACTAGACGCGGCGAAAAGTTTGTATTTTTCGACTTTGGTCCTATTCGACATCGAATTTTAATATTTATAACAGAACAAAGTTTAAATAGTTCACAAAATTCATTTGAGTGGTACGTTGATTGAATGTTCAAGGATGCTCCATTGATATTTCACCAGTTATTTACAATCCATGGAATATTAGATAATAAATCGATTGCTCAAGTATTCGTTATACTCCTTAATAAGGCGCAAGCCACCTACACTAGTATTTTTGAGTAACTTAAACCTTTAAGACCTTACTTAAATCCTATTTTGAATGATTTTGAGCAAGCTATTGTGAATTCGGCAAGACACGTGTTTCCTACTATAACACAACGGTTTTATTTATTTCATTTCGGACAAAACATCCATCGTAAGATTACGTCCAAAGGACCTGTAGCAAATAACGATACAAATCCTGAGTTGGCTCTTCAATTGAAAATGCTTATGGCGTTAGCATTTGTTCCAACTCATGATGATAATGTCGTACCATTTTTTGAGGAAACCTATGTTGGACCGCTTCATAGTCATCACAGTGCCTCCATACAGAAGAGATCTTCGATAATCCTCGATGGTATATTCAGTGGTGCAGACGCCAACCCAGACCATCACGGAAACCGAAGAGTGGCTACGACCAATAATTTATAAAGTTTATTTAAATGGCTCATCAGAAAACCGAGTAAATATTGACACCGTAGACGTTACCAACAAACTCTTCAAATATCTGTGGCATCTTTTTTGCGGGGGTCAGATCACTTAAAATCAAAGTTGATAATTGAAACGCAAGTTATTCGTAACCTGCAGTTCTCGTCTGTAAATAGGCCCAGAAACGTGCAGAAATTATTGAAGAAACTTGGGGAGTTCCACTATCACCGCAGCGACATATTAAATTTCAAATGCATATACGAAAAGCCATCGTGAATATCAAAAATATCCACTAGGAATGAAAGTTAACTTATCATGTATTGGCGCAGAATAGTTGCTTGTTCATCCAAGTTCAGGTAGCATTGGCCCTAACAACTCAATAATTTATGAGTGGCCGAACTATATTATTGTGTTTCCGAATTATCGTTGTGTTGTATTGTAGTCTACATATCGCCAAATATCTTCAAATAAATTATCGAGGACGGCTTGGAATCGCGTCGTATGTTTTCGTCAACAGTATATTTGAGTAACTAAGAATTGTAATGTATGATGTGGGCACATGGGGCAGCGAAATTATTAATATTGCCCAAACAGTAGAAAATAGAATTAACATTCAAGATAAGTTTATAAAAATGTATGCCCTTCTCTGAAAGTTTCTGGTTCAAATTTAAAAAAAACTAGAATGTGAAAAAGTAAATATAACGAAAGTTGTTTTCTAGTTTGTACCTTTCAAATCGAGTGGTCCGGACGGCGTTTTCCCTGCTGAATTACTGCATGGTTTTCTACACATCAGCACTTACCTACTCAATCTGTTCCAGGCCTGCGTTGCGTTTAGCACTGTACCGCGCGCCTGGAGCAGGAGTAGAGTAGTATTCATATACCTAATGCTGGCAAGTCGGATTATACTGACCCAAAGGCTTTTAGGCCTATTAGTCTGACCTCTACTTTTCTTAAAGCTTTAGAGAGAATCATCGACAGATTTATTAGAGATAATTATTTAACTATTTCCCCTATCAGTAACATGCAGCATGCTTACAGAGCTGGCAAGTCCTGTGATACTGCTCTACATGAACTCGTAACTATTTATTCCAAATATTTTGATAATGGACTATTATAAATTAATCTCCAACTATTAATTTTTAAGTTTTACAATATTTTATTTATTTTTGGTTTTATACAGATCTTAATATTTATTTATATCTGTATCATTAGATTTACATTTTCATCTTGCATCAAATGAGTGGTAAGTCGTTAAAATCGAATTGTTTTAAGCTTGGCCCAAACAGATACTGATTCATATTCTAAATCCCTGAATGTACTTCAATTCAATATACGTGGAATGAATGATTTAAGTAAGTTTGACAATTTGTTAATCATTATTGATAGTTTACACACTGATATTCATTTGATAGTTCTAACAGGAACATTTGTCACTAGTTCACATATATTTTCCTTCAACATAGCAAATTATTCGAATATCTTTTCCTGTAGATCTGACAGATCTGGAGGAGGAATTGTTATGTTCATCAGAAACGATATTCAGTATAACTTAAAAAATGTTGATGATGGCACTTTTGCCTTTTCAATACATTTGTATTCAACTTTCGGGGTTCAATCGAACTAGTGTATGCGGGATTTATAGACCACCTAACTCTGACACTGACTGCTTTTATGATTTTTTAGAAAATTTGCTGTGTGGCAACATGGCCACATCGGATTTCATTATAGTTGGTGATTTGAATACCTCTGTAAAGAAGGACAAGTCAAGTCTCTACATTTAGTTCCAAAGCATGATTGTTACAAAAACGTTTGCTACTCGACCTGCGAGTGGGAATATTTTAGATCACGCTATTTGCAGTTTCCATAACATTGACCGTGTCTTGAACTCAACAATTGAATCAAACATCAGTGACCATAGTTTTATTTTCTCCAAATTCAAATATAAATGGAAGTACGTAACTAGAAATTTAGAAAAGAAAATTATCAATTTTAGTAAAGTTAATTGGGTTTTTGATGAATTTCTTAAATATACTTCATTTGATATTTGGAATCCAGAGTTGACTTTACTAATGATCATTAGAAAATATAATGAGCTGATTGATTTAATATTCCAAAACCAAACAGATTAAGGTGAAAATAAAAAATACTAACAATTGCCCATGGATGAGTATAGATCTCTGGAACCTAATCAAACAAAAAAATCGCATTCTTAAACGAATCAAGCAAAACACAAACCGTCATGTGTTAAAAGACAGGTTGGAATTGCTTAACAAAAAAATTAAATCGTTCAAATTTATTCAATAAGTTAAATCAAAAAGAAGTCTGAAACATAATTAATCAGTTTATGAAGTGTGATAGCAGTGCTAATGTCCAATCTATTCTATTTAATGATATTGAATATAAAGAGCCGAGTAGTATTGTTGCTGCATTCAAAAAATTCTTTGTAAATGTTGGTACATCCTCGACCGTATTTATGAACAATAACTTGAATAATTCTTACAAACTAAACACTGACTTGAATTCCATTTTCTTGTCTCCAGTTCAGGACACTGAAGTTCTCAATATTATTAGTAATTTAGATAATAATAAGGGCTGTGGGTATGATAACATTACTAATATTGTTGTGAAGCGTAATGCTAGTAGTTTCTCACACCTATTGGCTGATATATTTAATGTAGTGTTTGCAACCGGGATTTATCCTAATTGCCTGAAAATTACAAAAGTATCACCAATTTTTAAATCTGGAAACCCAAATGCTATTAACAACTATCGCCCAATCTCTGTTTTATCCGTGTTTGACAAAATATTGGAAAAATTAATAGCAAATCGCATGATGGAATATCTTAATAATAGAAATTTTTTTTACTCTCATCAATATGGTTTTAGACAGGGGTCTGACACTGACACTGCATTAGTTGAAATTAAATTTGACAATCAAGAATATATATGTATAGTCTATTCTTGGACCTACATAAAGCATTTGACTCTATTGATCATCGATTGCTGCTAAATAAGCTATATAGTTATGGTTTTAGGGGAATATCGTATAAACTTCTAGCTAGTTATCTTCAAAACCGCACTAAATTTGTGGCAATGAATGGTGTCGCAAGCAGCATCTTAACCATCCACTGTGGTGTACCGCAAGGCAGCGTTCTTGGGCTTTTATTATTTTTGATTTTCATAAATGATTTAGCCCAATTACCGCTGGTTGGTCAAATCAGAATGTTTGCTGACGATACCGCAATTTTTTATAACACAAGTGATTGTTCGCAGGCGTTAATTAATATGCAAAATGATTTTCAGACACTCTTGGACTATTTTAATTACAATAAAATAGCAGTTAATCTAAGTAAAACAAAGTTTATTATATTTCACTCCCCATTTCTACCACATTGTGATTTAGCTATTTTGCAGGTTTCTAATGTTGTCATTGAACGTGTGGACGAGTTTAAGTATCTTGGAATAATGCTTGATAAGCACATGTCTTGGGATAAACACCTAGGCCCGTTTATCGTTTTGATTAGAAAACTCGTTCCCTTTGGCCTTTGTTCCAACGCATGTGTTAAAAACGATTTAATTTTCATTTATTCATTCACGTTTCTTCTATGCCATCTCAACTACTGGAACCGCAGCAAAATCCAAATTAAACAAATTGCGAATTATGCAAAATAAAAGTTGCAAAGCTATTTTTAAATTTTCACATTTATTTCCTTCCGTTGAATTATATAGGAATGTTGCCGTTGGTATTCTTCCAATAAATGCATTATTTGAACTTCACGTATCTTTACACATGTACAAGTGTCTGAACGTAACATCTACACTATCTAATATTGAATTTCAGTATGTAAGTCATAGATACACTACTCGTAGAACGAATTTTCTAATGTGCAACAAAGTAAAAACGGATTTTGGTAAGAAATCAATAACTTTCATTGGACCCTGTAGCGGCTCTACGTTGTAGTAAAAAGGAACGCACCTGTTTGTGCATAGCAAATTATTATGTTACGCACTGTAACATAATGATTTGCATATTGCAATTAATAATTTAAGTCGGAAGTCCACGATCAGTTCAGCACAGAGATCGGTAGCGAAAACAACGCACGACACAAATCGAAACAACATAAAAATAATAATATAAAATAGTAAAATTGTAATGTATTTTATATCTTTAATATATACTTATGTTTAAACCTTAATATATACTTATATAATATAATTATGGTGTTTATAAAAATAATAAAATAATTATGTAATATTCATTAACACAAGAATCGAAAATCTTTGTGTATATATATTTATTTATGAATGGAACAGTGTCCGCCATAACTACCGCATCATACATCACAGTTGCGAGCATTAGTAGCGCTACGATAAGTGAAAGTGTAGGTATATAAAAAAACATTTATATTAGTGCACACATAATACCTACAACCCCATGTCTATAATAAGCTACCAACTACAATAAAAACTTCTGAAAATGTCTTCAAATTTAAAAAATTACTTAAAACTCATTAATTGGCAGCATCTGTTGAAGATTACTTGTGATTTGTGCTGTTATTATACATAGTTAATTTATTATATTGATTTGAAAAAGACAAGCTTATATGCTGTTTATATTGTACTTAATTTTAAGTGCACTTACAAGTGCACAACATGTTCAAAGTGTGACTGACCAGCTTTCAAAGGACAAATAATCCACTAGCTATCAGTTACACTTTTTATTATCATAATTGAATATGTAAAATAAAATAAATAAATAAATATAAATAAAATAAAAAAGCTAGGATTGTAAGATCACTTAACTACAAAGAGTTTCTAGTAGGTACCTTTCTGGACATTACGGGAGCTTTTGATAGCACTTCGTTTTCCACGATCACAAGTGCTTGTACCAATTTTAATATTGATCAAACCATTGTTAAATTGATCGATTCCATGCTTAAGTCTCGGATAATTGAGATGGGGCTGGATGGCTCAACAGTGTCCGTCAAAGTAGCCAAGGGCTGCCCGCAAGGAGGGGTTCTCTCACCCTTACTGTGGCTCATGGTTATCGATGAATTACTTGATAAATTGCAGCGATCTGGGTTTGTCGTGCAAAGCTACGCGGATGATCTTGTTATGACAATTTTTGGTAAATACCTGAACGTCTTATCTGATCTATCAATATGGTAGAAGCTTGGTGTCTTGTAATGGGGTTACGTTAATTCGTCAAAGACTGATCTTTACAAGGCACAGAGATAATGCTAATCTGTCTGTTCCCACTCTCTTTGGTAGAGCGATCACAAGGACAGAGCAAGTTAAACATCTAGGTGCCATTCTAGATGGTAAACTCTCCTGAAAGTGTCACCTTGATGATAAGCTGCAGAAGGCCATTGCTATTTTTTTGGCAATGCAGAAGGGCCTTTGGCAATTCCTGGGGTCCGACCCCCAGAATGATGTATTTCATCAATAAATCACTGGTTTTACCCCTACTGTCGTATGCTTCAGTTGTTTGGTGGCCGGTTGTGGAACTGACGTCTTCGGTAGCAAGGCTGGATAGATTGCAGAAGACAGCCTGTAGGGCTATAACCGGGGCTATGTCATCTGCTCCACTTCTTGCTATGGAGTCTATTCTACATATGCCCGAATTGCAGCCTCACGTTGTGCTGCGTATCGACTAAAGTGCATTGGGGCATGGAATGTCTTCGGGACTTTTGCGGGGCATAGACAGATTCTCAATAAGTATAGGTCACTTATTCCGGAGCTGGAAATGGTTAATGACAGGCTATTGCCGAATTTAACTTCAGCAACTCATTCTCTGTAGTTTTCTCTTCCAGAGAATGGTGGCTATCTCAGGACTTCTATAGACAGTTGTCTGAGTCGATAATTTTTTTTGCGAATAGCTATCGTTCGGAAATCAATGCAGGGTTTGGATTTTACTATCCTAAATATGAACTAAGATTCTCGGGTAGTCTGGGCAAACACTGCACGGTTTTTCAAACTGAATTAATGGAATTTACCCATTGTGCGATTGAGGCGTTGAAGTTCAGCGTTTTTGCGAGGGTATCTGCACAGATAGTAAAGCCGTGCTTAATACTCTCGTTAATCCTTTAACTATGTCCAAACTACTCAAAGATTGCAAGCACTACATTAATCTACTTTGCTCTAACACGAGAGTAAGGATCATGTGGGTGCCTGCTCATTGTGGCGTTGACGGAAATGAGGTTGCTGACTTGTTAGCGAAAGCTGGTTCGCGTAGTAATTTTGTTGGCCCCGAACCAGCAATTTCATGGCTGTTTCAAGGTTCGTCTTCAACGCATGGGACTAGCACAGGATGCTCTTTGTGACGACTGCCTAGAGGAAGTGGACGACTGCATACACTACCTCTGCAGCTGTTCCGTCCCGCCTTTGTCGGAGCTAGATCCCAAGTGATCTCTTCCGGATCTTTGAACGTAGATCAGTTAGTATCCATTCCTTGGTTCAAACTTTTACAGTTTGCTAAGATTGCAGTACGCTCCTTCGAATTAGAATAGATCCTTTTAGGTTTTGTTCACCCTTAAAATACACCGTCCGGTCCGGACACACAATACAATGATACTTTATTTTATAAATTTGTCCATTAATTCAAATACATTAATTTTTATTTTATAATTATCATTTACACTTTTTTTTAATTAATTTATTAATTAATTTTATTATTATTTATAATCAATATTATTAATTTTATGCGATGCCACGTACGTCGATGACGTTTTCTAAACCAGCGTCGTAAAAAAAAGTAAAATGCCGGAAGTGTAAAAAAAGTTTTTTTTTGTTGTTGTTTTTGTTGTTTGAGGCTTTTATGTTGTATGAGACTTTTTTTGTTGTTTGGGAATTTTGTTGATAGTGTAAGTGATCTTGACTCTTGAGTAGATGGTGCGCGGTGATGTGTGATGATAAATTATTTTTGTAGTTATTCGAAATTTTATTTTTAAAATTATTTTGAACCGCTACAGTACTCCCCCTCTAGTGATGAAGCCGGTGAAAGTTTAGGTGATGATACGGACAGATTTTGGTGTTCGAGCGGCTGTATGACATTCAGCAGAACATAGAATACCGTAGGCTGGTTTCAGTGTGTCAATGGATATCGACTGCGGTGTAGATTGAGACAATGTAGTGTTTGCGCAGTCGTCGTATTACCTTGTATGGGCCTTCATATGGGGATTGCAAACCTGTGCGATTCTTATCTACCCGAACGAAAACAAAGTCGCAGTTGTCCAGCGATTTTGGAACAAAAATGCCGCTTTGTTTGGATTGACGTGTTGCTGTGGTGATGTGATTTTGCATAGTGGTGCGTAGTTGTTGAATGACTGTGTCGGTTGTGGGTAAAGACGAAAGAGGATTTTCGACGAAGAACTCATCGGGTAGCTTGATGGTTTGTCCATAAACCATTTCCGCTGGTGAGCACTTCAGATCCTCTTTTACTGTTGTGTTTTCTCGGGCTTTGAGCGACGCTTTTAGCTGCCGGTGAAAGCGTTCCACCATGCCGTTTGCCTGTGGATGATATGGTGTGGTGCGTATCCGATGTGAGAACATGAGTTTCGATAACTCAGTGAATAGCTTGGACTCGAATTGAGTTCCTTGATCTGTGGTGATCGTGTTGGGAACGCCGAATCGTGATACGTAGTTGTGGACAAACGTTGTGGCAATGGTGGATGCAGCCATATCGGTCATGCAGTATGCTTCGGGCCAGCGAGTGAATCGATCGACACAAGTTAGAACGTATGAGTATCCATTAGATGGTGGAAGTGGTCGCACGATATCTATATGGATATGCTCAAATCTACCAGTTGTAATATCGAATCGTCCAATTAGCGATTTTGTATGCCTTTGAACTTTCGATCTTTGGCAGCTTAAACAAGATTGAGCCCATTGGGTCACGTCTTTGTTTATGCTTGGCCAGAAATATCGAGCAGTAATCAATTTACGAGTGGCACGAACACCAGGATGTGAAATGTTGTGCAGTGTATCAAAAACTGCGCGGCGTAAGGGCTCTGCGATGTATGGGCGATTGTTGCCCGTTGATGTTTCGCAGTAAATGTGTAAGCCTGGTAATTTAATAAGCTCTAGTTTCATGTTGAAACTAGCGTGACGTCCGGAACCAGAAAGTAAATTCTGAAGTTCTAAGTCTGGTTATTGTGATTTGATGATTGTTTGATAGTCGAAGTGAATCGCGACTTCCGCAGTTTCCGAATCCGTTGTGCGTGATAGTGTATCAGCTACAACGTTGTCTTTTCCTTGAACATGCTGAATGTCCGTGGTAAATTGACTTATGTAATCCAAGTGGCGCGATTGCCTTGGATTTCGTTCAGTTTTAGACTGAATTGCTCTAGTCAGAGGCTTGTGCTCGGTGTAAATTGTGAAGTCCCGACCCTCAACAAAATATCTGAAATGTTTGATTGTCAGATAAATCGCGAGTAATTCCCTGTCGAATGCTGAATATTTCTTCTCAGCATCCGAGAGTTTCTTTGAGAAGAATCCCAATGGTTCCCAACAATTGCTATTATACTGTTGCAGAACAGCTCCAACACCTGTGTTCGATGCATCAGTCGTCATACTGAATTTTGTATTTTCCAGTGGATGTGTTAATAAAGTGAGAAGAACCCAAATGGTTCCCATCACGTCGGGGTCACCACTTTAGGTTTTGTTCACATACATATACTTAGTTTGCACCGTGGGCCCATTGTGGCATTGAGTGCGGAACCTCAGTAGGTTCCAACCGTTTTAATAAAAAAAATAAAAACTATAACGAAAATTAAATGTTAAAAAAAACGGCGGTCTTCCCGAATTGTTGAAAATATGTATGGTATTATATATTGTATTAACAACCTTTATTGATATATTTGACGTTCCGCTTTAAAAATATATATTTTGAGTTTGACTCATAATTCAAAATATTTCTTTAAAATTAACCCTCGGGCATGAAGTTCATGCTTGAACGAACTTTCTTTTTTTTTATTGAAAATGCTTATGCAGTTTTGTGTTAAACTAATCAGCATAGTTCACTCAAACTACTTATAAGAATCCTGTTAACAGTGAACACACTAATATATGTGTTAGTAAAAACTTCACATCGGTTGCAGTTTTCAATATATTTGGAATACATATACATATATACGTACATACATACATATATTTATAAAGCTAATAATGTTTATTAAATCAGTTCCATCAATCTGTTTTTAAAACTTGATTACATTTCGTTTTTGGTTCATTTTCAGCTAAATTAGATTAGCTTGACTAAAGTTCTGTAATATAATCATACCGAATGGATTATTTAAAGGGGCTGCGTAAAATAATAAGAAATTTGTTGTTTTATGTATTCATTGCGAGTTCATTCAAAAGTTCGATTTTTCAGTTTGCATGAGTGATTTTCCACGAAATCAATAATTTTTTATCTTATTTCAAATTTAATATAGAATTCGTCTTGTATAAAATTGAGATAGAAATTCAGATAAAAATACGTATGTATACGTATGTCATATGCTTTTTTTATTTATTTAAATTTAAATTCATGATAATCCTTATTTTATACATATATAAAATACTGTTTCGTTCATCATGTTACATTTTTACGAGTTTATGGTAAAACAAAATATGTATCTTAAAAATATGTAGAATATTGTACATACTCGTATATACATTTTATGTGATTTTTTTTTATGGTTATTATCCTTTTCTTTTAACAGACTAACGAGATTTTTGTTGGGCATAATATTAAATTTCGTATTTCAATTTCTTTAAAAATAATAATCATTTTTAATAACTAAATTTACATTTAATTTTAATTAAGCTTTAGGAGCCCATGCAAGCCTCTGTGTGAACAGTATAGGGATTAAGCGCAATTTAATCGATAAAAAAAATCACTAAAACAAAATTATTTTTAAAATGCAAAATTATATGCAGCCAAAACTGCTAGTTGAGGTATAAGGTAATAAGGTTTCATGATACCAAAAAAAAATCACTAAAATTAAAATTTATTTTATCGGTACATACCTAGTGGTCTATATAAATAAAAAAATTCTGCAACGGAAAATATATTAAATTATTTGAGTTTAATAATCATTTATTTGAATATATTTTCCGTTGCAGAAATTTTTATTTATGTAGACACAGTTTAACATTTAATCAAATAGATAAAAAATAAAATTCAGATAAATGTATTTTTTATTTTTTAATGAAATTAGTGTCTTAATATTTGTTGGAAAGATTGATTATACGGATAGTATCATTACACTTTGAAACATTTTGTGTTCAGAATTTTTATTTTTATTTAAGGAAGAATATTTTATATATTTATTTAAGGAATAGGCATCAATATATAATATGTTAACAATTCAATTGAATTGATTTAAGAAAAAATTTTCATCAAAATATACAACAACAATAATGTCAACCTGTCAATAAAGCATACGAATAGACGTATAGACATTAGACATACGACCGCCACAAGAAATAATTTAGTGATATTTAATATTAGACGTACGTTTTTTCTAGCAACTGACAAAAATTATATCGATTTTTTTTTATCACTAAAATTTGCGCTTAATTCCTATACAGATTACGAGTTACAGGTAGTATAAATAAGTATTGTGAAATCATAATATTCGTATTGTCGTAATTGGAATGTACAATAAATAATTTGGCTCCTATCGGGACTATAACCCGACATGTTTGATGATCCCTGCCTCTACGCCCCCGAAACCTTTTTTTTTCATTAGGTCCACTAGCGACGGGGGCGCAGCGACCCGACAATAACTATTGGCTCCTATAGTCCCGACACATTTTAAATAAACCGAAAATTGTGATATTCACATACCCGCATACATTGCCCGCATAATGGGCCAAGCTATGGCCGAGGTTGAAATCTATAAATTTAATCTATGAAGTTAAAAAAAAAACTCATAAATTAATCGTTACAAAATTTAATATTTAATCACAAAAAAAATGATATCGAAAAACGATGGTGACAAATAGTAAATTTTTCAAAATAACGTTTGGTCGAACATGATGTTCTTTTTCAGTTTTAAGATGAAACCTTTCATCTGTTCTCCTGGAGTAATCAGTTCCAGAAACATACTTGGTGTTGTACACATACACCTTCAATTGTGCATTTTGTGTAACTATACTAACCTGAATGCATTTTAACACCGGCAAGCTGCAATCAAACTTAATTATTAATTTTTTGACAAGAAAAGAATATAAATTAATAGTAAAGGGTGGTTAAATTTTAAGGGCCGATGTTGATTTTGAATAAAACACAAATTATTTAGGAAATTATTGTCAATTCTTTTTATTATGATAATATGTTATGGTTCAATTATGTATGGAACCAAATATCGGCCAAATGGCCGCCGCGACCTCGGCGGCACACCTCCATCCGATGATCCAAACTTTCGATGACGCTTAGGCATAGTTGAGGTTCTAAGCCGTTAATGTGCCGAATTATCTCATCCTTTAGCTCTTGAATTGTTGCTGGCTTATCGACGTATACCTTTTCTTTCAAATAACCCCAAAGAAAGAAGTCCAACGGTGTCAAATCACATGATCACATGAGATAACACGGCCATTGAATTTGTCGTGCAAAAGAGCCATTGTTTCGTTAGCTGTGTGGCAAGTGACACCGTCCAATTGAAACCACATATCGTCCACATCCATATCTTCCAATTCGGCCATAAAAAGTTCGTTATCATCTCACGATGGCGAACACCATTCACAGTAACTGCCTGACCGGCCTCATTTTGGAAAAAATACGGCCCGATGATATCGCCAGCCCATAAACCGCACCAAACAGTCACTCTTTGTGGGTGCATTGGTTTTTCGACAATCACTCTTGGATTATGATTCGCCCAAATCCGGCAATTCTGCTTATTGACGAATCCAGTGAGGTGAAAATGTGCCTCAACACTGAAGATGATTTTCTTCGAAAATTGATCAACCACTGTTGCCATTTCTTGCCACCATTCTGACCGTTGACAACGTTTGAAATGGTCAAGAGCCTTTAGTTCTTGAGTCAATTGCACCTTATAAGCGTGTAAATGCAAGTTTTTATGCATAATGTTCATCAACAACGAGCGTGAGAGGTGCAATTGTTGGGCACGACGACGAGTTGAGGTGGAGGGCTCTTCAGCCACACTATCGCGAACAGCAGCATTATTTTCTGCAGTACGAGCTGTAAGAGCATGCACTGCTGTTTTAAAATCTCCTAGTGCACGATCACGATTCGAAAAATCACGAAGTGCACGATATGCATTTTGATTTGAACGCCCATTTTCATAATAAGCCTGAATAACTTTAACGCGTTGCTCGATTGTGTATCTTTCCATGGTTCAAATTGAGTTAGTCTGAAATTGAAAAATGTCAAATGAAATGCAGAAAAAAACTTTTAGGTGTTTCATTACTGAAATGTCAATAGGCATTTTAAATAGTATATAGAACAACAAAAAAAACACTTAGCTGAAAGTAGGTAAATCTACTGTTTGAAGTGCCACCCATCCACCCACTCCTCTGCTAAAAGACGCACTTTAAAACGCACAAGAGAAAAAAAAACTATTTCTAACTTCTAAAACTATTTCACTATTAAGTTTTATTTACACGATTGAGTTTTATTTATTTTATTTCCTTATTAGGTTTTATAAGAAAAAAGAGAAAAAACAAAAAAAATAGTAAAATAGTCCAATTCAATGGATTTCCACTTAAGAATTTACACTTAATAACTACAATTACACTAAAAAAAAATAATAATGCAAACTTGTTGAATTTCAAAACCAGACTGGCCTGTACAATGCAAATTCTTTTTTTCTTCGCCTTCTCATCCGATAACAAAAACAAAAGGTTGTTTCCGGTCCAGTTTACGCATTACTCGCAAACGCCCAATGAAATGGTACAAGAAATTGCAGCGCATAGACTACCGGAAAAAAAATTATTGATCAACCATCGTCTATGCGCTACAACGGCTCTAAAAATACATTTGCGCCAACCGGTTTATTAAATGCTTGGTATACTCCAATTAAAAATACTTCATCAAAGAGATATATGTATATTACCAAGAATAGGCCACAATTGACTATTAGACTTCTTTGCAATAGGCGCTCCTATTAATTGCTAATATATTACTTGTAATTAAACCATGACTTTTGTCAAGAAACTCAAAAAAAAATTATTTTGCTCCAAGAAGGGAATAATATCCTTGATCCACTGCAACTATTTCAGAACACTTTTAATGTCAACAGGAAGATGTGGGTGATAGTTTTTTAGAAATATTAATAAAGAATTGGAAGCTTCGTTGGTTATATTGTTTTCAACGACCAAGCCGCAATATCGTTTGACGCAAGCTGCATATTTTACAATTTACCGATATAACCCCAAATGGAATATTTCATTTTCGGGTGCAGCCCAAGATATGGATGTAACAGATGTTATTTTCGGTTAGAATCTTACGCTCAAAGAAATAGGGTGTCCCGAAATGAACTAGATACACTAGATTACCAATATTTTTGAACGGCACAGGCGAAAAATGGTTTTGAAAGTTTTCAAAGAAAAACCCACATGCAACTTACAATGATCTTCGGGAAGCCATGTTAAGTCGATTTCGTAGTCATTTCACAGAGCGCGAGATGCGTCGAGTAATCGAAACACGTAAACAGAAGCCTCGGGAATCATTTCATGATTTTCTTCGTGAAATGGAATGTTTGAACAGTCGGTTACATTGTGGTTTTCTAGATAATGAATTATTAGAAATAATTCGAGAAAATATGGATCCAGCGTTACAGAGTGCTGCTATATCCTCCATAATATGTTTGGTAGACCAACTTCGAATCATCTGTCAACGTTTTGAAAGATTATGGTTAAACTCTGAACATGATCCTCGGCAACTAACGGAATTAATTTTCGCAGAACTCCCAACATTGCGCGATGTACAAAAATAATGATAATTCACAGAAATCGTCAGAATTTTATGAAGAAATTTCGAGTTTAGCATAGCCCGATACAAAAAAGAAGCAAATTATCACCTCATGAAGAATCATCAAAAGAGTCAAGTATATTCCTCATATGTTGGAATTTTTTTTTTTTTTTTTTTTTTTTTTTAACAATCTTATTTATTCACATAAAATTTTACAATGTACCTAGTCTATAGACTAACAACATTTCTTTTTTGACCTAAATTGCTAAATTGTGTTTAATTAAGGTATCCCCATTGGTTTTCCTTATGTTCTATTTACTGATGTTACTGCCTTACGCTGACTATAGTGCTAACTCAAAAGGTTTTACTCTTTTCAGTCTTCTCACTGCTTCCCTCTGGTCGAGTAGTTGGTTGGCCTCAAAGTTCGGGTGATTCTGGAGCCTCACTTCATGCTTCCGTGCACCATTGTTTGCTTATCTGGTGACAGTTTCCACTCTAAGGTCCCTGTGGAGGTCGCTATTACGTATGTACCAGGGGGCATTTACAATATCCCTTAGGACTCTGTTTTGGAATCTTTGAACGATATCCATATTGCTTGGTTTAGTACAACCCCACAGCTGAATTCCATACATCCAAATTGGCATTAATATCTGCTTATATAGCATCAGTTTATTGTTTATTGATAGATTGGAGTTCCTTCCCATCAGCCAATACATCTTTCTATATTTGAGTCTGAGTTCTTCACTTTTTTTCTTGACATGGACCTTCCATCTAAGTTTGGTATCTATAGATTCATTCCTAGATATTTTGCTGAGTTAGCATGTGGTAATGGGACATTATTTAATACCACAGGCATAAATGATTTATTTTTCTGTTGGTATAGTCAACAGGTATGGATTTTGTTTCATTTAACCTGACACGCTTTTACTTCGTCATAAATTTCATCGATAAATTTTGTTCATCGCACTTTGAAGCTTATTGGTAGCTCCTTCTATGGTATCATCTACTACCAAAATAGCAGTGTCGTCTGCAAATGTGCCAATTGTGGTATTCTGAGATAATGGAATATCGCTTCTGAATAATAAATATAGAATGGGTCGTAAGACACTTCCTTATGGTACTCCAGCTTTGATCTTTTTAATTTCTGAGTATGATTGTTCCTGTTTAACACGAAAGTGTCGCTCTGTAATATAGGATAATATTTGGCAGAATTGTGAAGGTAGAATGTTCTGGAGTTTATGCAAGACCTTCGTGCCAAACTTTGTCAAACGCCTGGGCCACGTCAAGGAAGACTGCTGAGCAGATTTTCTTTTCTTCGAGTGATCTTTCTATGATATTCTATGAATTTGATCGATTATAGAGTGTCTATCTCGAAATCCAAATTGATGTGTGGGGATTAATTCCTGCCTTTCAATTATTGGTTTCAATATTTTTAAGAGAAGGATTTCAAATAGTTTTGACATAATAGGCAAAAAACGAAATCGGTCTATGGGATGTTATTTCGTTTGGTGGTTTTCCAGGCTTAGGTATCATAATCACCTCCGCGAACTTCCATACATTTGGTACATACTTATTTCATCCTGAAAGCTGCATTGATTAGAGTTGTTAATTTTTTAATGCCCTTCTTCGATAGCTGTTTTAAGATTTTTCCTGTTATCAGGTCATAGCCTGGCGCTTTGTTCGGATTAACATTTTTTTTATTTCATTAGTCAATTCCGCAGGGGTGGTCAGAGCGATTTGTTGATCAATAGTTTCCTCTACTTCTTGGAATTCTTCTCTCTCTTGTACCTCATTAGGCTGAAAAATACTTTCTAGATGGTTAGCGAAAGCTTTTGCCTTTTCTTCATTGCTTCTGGCCCGATTCCCATTGCTTGTTCTTATTGGTGGTATTTGAGTTATTGTTTTTTTCATTCGTTTGGTTGTCTTCCACAAAGAATAGTCAGTATCCTTTTCATATGTTACTGACTGTAGATACGAGTTTATTGTATCATTTTTAATGTACTGGATTTTCCTCCTGAGTCGCTGTGTCAGGTTATTCAGTTTATTTTTATCTGCAGGCATCCTGGTGTATTGCCATTTCTTCCTGGCTCTCCTTTTTTCTTCGACAAGTTCCCTAATTTCTTTTGGGTAATTTGTACCTATTGTTCTTCTTTTGAACTCCGGCGTATTATTCCATGCTGACTGTTGTACGCAATTATGAATTTGACGATTTCTTCATCTAGTTGTTCTTCTGTTTTTAACGGTACATTAAGTTTTATTTTACTATTCAGCTCTTCTTTGAATCCCTCCCAGTCTGTATATTTATTTGTCAGAGTCGGGTTGCATTCTTTTCAGATTATTTTTTCACTGAGAGTAAGTAGTATTGAAGAGTGATCGGAGCTCGAATCATACCCCTCCTCGATTTTAACATAAGTTGCTGGAAGTTTTCTAGTTATAAAGAAATCTAGAAGATCAGGTATTTTGTTATTATCTGTTGGCCAGTATGTCGGTTTGGCAGTAGAATGCCAAATACATCCAACTTTTGTCATTGCTCCAAGAAGTTCTTTACCTCTAATAGTGATTATTCTTGATCCCCAATGAGTATGTTTCGCATTGAAGTCTCCGCTAATGATGTACTTATGGCCTAAGATTTTCAGGAAGCCTACGTAGTGTAATTTTTTAAGATTATATCGCGGTGGGCAATAAATTGCCGTTACGGCTAATGACTGATTTTTAGTTTTAATGCTGACGGTAGTTGCTTGTATTTCTTTTGTTTCATATTTTTTCTCTTCGTAATGTTGTATATTACTTTTTATTATTATCGCACTTCCTGCTCTGGCTGTATTTTCTGGGTGTATTATATGGTATACTTGATAACCTCTATATTTTATAAACGATTGTTTTGTAAAGTGGGTCTCGGATATGAGATAGATATCAATTTTTTGAATGTCCAATAATAGGTGCAATTCTTGCTGATGTTGCAATAACCCATTAGGGTGCCATGCTAGTATTCTAATGTCACTATTCATTCTAAAATATGGGTGACAGGAGCAGTCCTGATGCTGTTTTCTAGCTTCGTTAGTCTTTGAATGATTGATTCAATAGCTTGTACCTGCTTTTGTTCTTTCTCATCCATTCGGTTTAGAATTGTTTGCAACATTTCCCTATAACGCTCAAAATCGTTTTTCAGTTCTGCTCCCCCTTTAGCAACTTCAGCATATGAGATACCAGGAGCTTGAATTATTTGATAAGCAGGTTTTCTTATCTTTTCTATTTGATTTCTTGGCTCCTTTAATTTTCCTTTTGGTATGTCCTTTTTGTTGTTATTATTTTTTCTCATCTTCTGTAGTTCTCTGGCAACTATACATCCTCTATAATTTGCGGGGTGTGACTCTCCACCATTTACACACTTGGCCGGAGTTTCTCTGGTTTTTGTACATTCTTTGGAGGAATGCTAAGCTGCGCACCTAACGCATTTTGTGTCTCTATTGCAGTAGTTCTGAGTGTGCCCGAATGATTGGCACTTTTTGCATTGCGGGAGCAATCTTTATTTTCAAATTTTTAGAAAATAATTCTTCCTTTATTTCTCCTGGCTTGCATGATGGGTGCAGGTTTTTTGCCACAACTTTAATCGGCCTGGATCTTTTGTCCTCATAAGAGTACCATGTATTTCCATATTCATTAAGTGAAAGGGTCAGTTTTCTATAATTCTCCTCGTCTGGGACATTGACTTTAAGATCTCCACTACTGAGCATCGTTGTTTGGTATTGTATTTGGTTTGAATCCATCGTTTTTCGTATATCATTGTAGATTTCAATCTTATTTATAATGACTGGTGGTGGTTTGGGTTGTTGCACCTTTTTACTCTGATTTTTTATTTCCTTTTTTTCTTGTATTTGTTCTGGAGATACAAAGGGTGATTTGCTCAGTCGTCGCTTTTTTCCTGGTTTCTTTTTTTTAGCACCCAATTCACTTCAGAATTAAGTTCATCTGAGTTCGTGACATATTCATTCTGACCGATGGCTACGTTTCCGCCAAATGCTACGTTTTTAGCTACGTTCTGCTCTTCTATTCTTGATTTCTCTTCTGTTACAGAAGGTGTTAGAGCTTTTCTAAGTTCCTCATTTTCTTTTTTAAGTATCATGTAATCATTACTTAGCTTAGTTATGATCTTTTCAAATTCGCATAGCTTTCTGCGTAGTTCAAAATTTTCCTTTTCATATTCGTTACCGTATCTTGTTGGTGATCTTGTCAATTTGGAACTCTTTCCAAAAGGGTTAGAAACGGGATTTTCTTCGGTAAAGTTCTCCGAACGTGATCTTTCCTTTAGCAATGGTTGGTTCCCCCCAGAATCCATAAAACCGGGCTTCTTCGAGAAGGGTGGAGTTTCCAAGTTAAAACCTGGATTACCACCTGGGGTAATATTCCCTTTCGTTGCTGCCATTGCATTTTCCTTTATGTTTGGTCCGGGGGAGTTTCCTCCCTACCCTTCGCTACCCGTAGATACCGATGAGCAATCCTCTATCCGCCATCTGAGGACGCGCTTTCTAGCGGTTTACATATTCCGCCGAGAGATACGTTGGAATTGCCATGATTTAGCTCATCGATACCAAGACTGTCCCATTCCTTTAGAAAAAATATTTTGTTTCGGGTGCGGTAAACCTAGTTTAATCAAACCACAATTCACATATTGCCAGTCCAAACTTTTGCGAGATGGTCCTCCGGTTGCGAAGAAATCGGGTCTTTTGCGCCCGGGAGATACTACTCAGAACCCAAGTGCACCAACGTTAACTTCGGAAAATCACCCGAATCCAAAAAAATAAATATCCATGCAGACTCATTTAATAACCAATTAACTTATATGCCAGACACTACTAACAAAGTTATTACCACAAACAATAGCGGCCATAGTAATATTGTTCCGCAAACTGTTAATTATGTTATTGCATCATCTATTCATCTATCGAAATGACCAAAACGAATAATTCTTTACTGGCGGAAACGTAAAACTAATCAGCACCTTTGTGCAAATACTATTATACGTAATTAAGCGGATCCGCGACCATATGTCAAGATAAGAGTGATTGGCAAAACTCTTATGGGGTTACTGGATAGCGGAGCATCCAATAGTGTTCTAGGTAGAGGGGCGGAAGTACTTTTATCTAGAGCTGGTCTTACTCTTAATAAATTGAGTTCCTGCGTAAAGACTGCTGATGGAACTAAAAATAAAATGTTGGGTTTTAACGATCAAACTATCATTTTCTATTCACCATTGGTTAATTAAAATTACTTTATGATGTACTGGATCGCATGCTGGATATGGGAGTAATTGAGGAAAGCAAAAGCGCTTGGTCTTACACAGTCGTCCTTGTCCGGAGACAAAATGGGAAAGCGAGACTATGTCTTGACTCCCGCAAAGTTAATTCTCTCACTAAAAAAGATGATTACCCTCTCCTTATTATAGATGGTTTGTATGGTAGGTTATGCGAGACAAAATTCATCACGCTAGAGAAAAATGCTCGCGATAAAACTTTCTCAGTGCCGGAAAGACCAATATACCAATTTTGGGTGATGCCTTTTGGTCTCTGTAATTCTCCGCAACCCACGTCAAGAATAATGAGTAGAATAATACCACATGAGTACCATAACCACATTTTCCTCTACTTAGATGATTTGTTAATAATATCGGCTACTCTTGAACAAAATTTCGAAATATTAAAGATGGTTTCGAGATGGTTAACCAAAGCTGGAAATGAGTCTGGCCATGATGCGAGAACTAAAGTACTTGGGATACGTAATTGGAGAAAATGGACTACAAATAGATCCTGGTAAGGTTGAAGCAATATTAGATTTCCCAGCACCAGCTTCAATTAAACAGACGCTTCGCCAGTTGTGTATGACAGGTTGGTATCAGCATTTAAGTTTTAATTAAATTCCATTGGACTCGTGAAGCCCAGAGGACCTTTGATCAATTGAAATTAATGTTAACAACCGCACCAGTACTAACCAACCCAGATTATTTAAAACCGTTTGCTATTAGTTCTGATGCTAGTAGATCAGGCGTGGTGTATTAGTAGATCAGGTGGGGTATATTTTCAATACACAGATGATGGCCAAGAAAGACATATCGCACTTGTGTCTTAGAAACTAAATCTGGTACAAAAGAACTACTCAATATCCGAACTGGAATGCTTAGAAGCCCCATAGTGAGTATAAACAAAATTTAGACCGTATATTGAGGTGTTTTCCTTTAAAGTTATCACGGACCACTGAAGCCTAAAATGGCTCATGTCCCAAAATGATTTGAGTGGCCGTCTGGCTTCCTCACGCTCAAGCTACAAAGGATCTAGGAATGTGGTTTCCGATGCTCTTTCCCGAGCCTATTGTGATTCTATATGAAAGAACGGGACTCAATCTTTGAAAAACTTTTATCGGACTTCGGGATTACCCATGCGTTCATTGTGTTGGACTCTCCACAGGTAAACGCCTCAGAAAGAGTAAACCGATCGATTCTTTCGGCAATCTGAGCATATTTAAAGGACGAACATCGTAATTGGGATGAGAAAATTGGTGAAGTTCCGTCAGCATTCAGTACACCAATCTATTCAATACTCTCCGTATTTTGTTCTATTTGGTTATCACATGGTCACAAATGGAAACTCGTATAAACTTCTCAGAAAATTAAGTTGAACTGCTGAAAGTCAAATTGAAATCTTACCAGTGAAGGCGCGTACATGATACAAAAAAAAAATTCTGATGCACAAAAATTTACTCGAAATAAAATAATATTATTATTTTATTAATATAAATTAAATATAAAACAAAAAACAAACATAATATAAAATATGTAACACATTTTATTCATTTTTTAATAAAAAGTAATACTTCAGGAACACTAAAGCATTTAGCGTTGTAGGTTTCAATTTATTTCGGATTTTAGTTTTAAAATTACCCGCTGTTGAAAAGACCCGCTCACTTGCAGTGGATGTAGGCTGAATGGTGGTTATGGCTCGATAAAGCAAATCCAGTTTTTCGCTACGCATTCCTGTAGATTCCAAAATTTTCATATCATTCAATATATTTTTGTTATAGCCTTTGTTAATAACGAAAATATTATGACTTTTGAGTGAAAACTTACTCAAAATGACAATTCTCTGTTTATTTACAAAAAACAAACAACAAAATAGCAAAACAAGTATAATTTTCAGTTTTGTTAATATGGCTGTCCTGGTGAAATTTTATTCGAGTTGAGAATATTTCAACTCAGATAGCTAACTTCGTGGTGAATTTTTGTGCTCCAGAAATGCTTTTATTGGTATCATTTCAAACAATACAATTCTCAAGAATAACAATGAAAGAATTCATTGAAAAGAAAATAATAACATTTTATAAATTTAAATTAAATACTTATGTACATGTATAAATAATATTCGAAAGAGTCTTACCTCTTTGAAATATTAAATTTTAATTCGATTTTTCGAAATCGTCTTAAACAAATTTCAGTAGAAAAAAATAAATACAAAACTTGAATAATTGATTAGAAGCTTTATTTGGTTTCAGAAATATATTTTTCATAATAGGGATTGAATATCAATAATAATTATTAGAATTAAATTATATTTTTATATTTTGTGGTAATATGAGCAAACCTTAGTATTGAATATAATTTTGTTGTAATAACCATCGATCGAAAATATTTGGTGACTTATGTCGTTTTCTCTCCCCCTTTTTGAAGTTGTCATTTTTTGTATGTGAAAACATTCTTAGCTGTACATGTAAAGTAAAAATTATTATTATAAAAGTATAAATGTTACGGAACTGGACGACACAGCAAAAAAAAATCTTTGTCGACAGAAAAATAAATACAAATATTTAATATACGGAAATGGAAACTATGAAAAGGAAATTCTTCAAGAAATTAAGATGATGCTAAAATTGACACATGACCACAACCCAACAATTTTCAAAAAATGAATGTGGAATTAGTAAATTAAGTAGAATTATTCAGTAATATAGTTGTACGCGTGCATCACGTTAGAAATCACAATTAATCACATTTTTGAAACGCCAATTTTTTTTTATAATTGTACTTGGATTTGATTGTGGTATTTTGTGCCTTTAGCTACAAAATATACTTTTAGGGTTAAAATGTGTATTATATTTTGTTTCTCCCTGATAAAACTTGAGGTTGACGGAAAACATTCAGAAAACCATAAGTTTGATATTGTAGATATTCTATGGCCGACTCTAGTCAATGTGGAGTATGGACACACGCGATACCTGGCCCCAAAATGCGTATTATGGTTTGTTTATGAAGTTATTTTCGTGAAAGATGAGATTTCTTAAAATCTGTTATATAGTCTGATCATAGAATATTGGAGATAACCCGCATTTACAGTTGGCCGATTATCCCTTTGGAGTTCAAATAATATTTTTTTTTTACTGTAACATAAGTTCAACCCACACACGCATGTGTTGGTAAATAAGCAGATTATTATAATGACATTTTTGTTTAAAATGTCGGCACAACTAAAGATCAAACCACACAATTGTGTGGTGGATTGTTTCGCATTTAATCCTTTTGTTTTAATATTAATTAAAGACCAGCCGCATCATTTGTGTGGGTACTAAATACGTTCTTTTGGACGCATCGATTTATACTATAACATACAATTTTTTAATGAATTACGGTTCCATCTATTGTACAATGGATTGATTAAATATACTAATTAGAAAACTGGAGGAAAATATTAATTTTAAACGTCTATTTTCTAACCTTAAAAGTGAATGTTTTAGGATGAGCGACCCATTTAAAAGTAAGTGTAATTAAATATATTACAAAATAATTATGCTATTATTTTGTTATTTAATATTAAAGTTTAAATATTATAGTGTCTGTGACAATATTAATTAAATCGTAAAATATTTTAACTAAATCGGAAAATGATTTTAAAAGTGAGCATCCACAATTGTGCATGTCGAACCGCAACTTGAAACTTTTTAATTAACTTGTTTTTTTAGTTGTGTTCCAAAACGGCAAGTCGAATATTAGTGACGTTGAATTGCAAAAATCTGTTGGAGAATTCTGCAACAGATTCGGAAGACGATGTGGTACTTGACGACAATATTGTGCAAAATGATGAAGAGTGGTCAGACGTCGACTCAATTGGCGATGATGAAGAAAGAGCCGATCCAATTCAGCAATCATTATCAACAAATGATAAACAATTTACAAATCCTATAAATGTATGGAGTGCGGGCGAATTTGCAGAGAATGTCTTACCAACTGATAGTCAGCCGTCTTCGTTTCAACAAAGAAAAGTAAACTCGCCAGTTGAATATTTATGTTCGTATTTTCCGGAACACCATTTTGTTGATGCTGCAACTATGACGAATATTTACCATTTAAAAAATCGTGGCACAGAGCTGTAAACATCGGCTCTTGAACTCAAAATACTTTACGGTACATTTATAATGATCGGTTGCATAAAATATCCACGTTTAGATATGTACTGGAAGAGGGGCTTCCGTGTTGACATATTGGGTAGTTCCATTGAAAAAACGCGATTTAAACTTTTACGAACAGCTTTACACTACGTTGATATTAATGAAACGTCGCTTGATCGAACCAATTTATTTTGGAAAGTTAACCCATTGATCAATTCAGTGCGAGAAAGATACCAAGAATTGCTAAGGAAATTTGGTAACTTTTCTGTAGATGAGCAGATGATTCAATACACGGGTAGATGCCCCGCGAGGCAATATGTAAAAAACAAGCCAAGGCCGGTTGGCTTAAAAAATTTCGTCATAACGACATCCACGGGACTGGTAATGGATTTCGAAATTTATCAAGGTGATAAGACGGTTCTAGGCGATCGTAGTTTGGGTTTAGGCCCAGCTGTTGTGCAGAGTCTTATAAAAACAATTACCTAAGATAGCTTCATATTTTTTTATCGATATTTCACTACCGTTCCTCTTCTATTCAAACTTTGTGAATTAGGATACCGTGCCGCAGGTAAATTCTATTTATAATATTTCAATTATGACATAATAAATAATAATAATTATATTTTATTTATTTTAAGGACTATAATGACAAACAGGTTAAAAAAATGTGCAATTTAAAAATGACTGGCATATGGCCAGAGGCGAGAGCCAACTCACGAAATAACCGCAGTAAAATGGAAGGACAGAAAATGTGTCACGGCTCTCTCTTCCATTGCTGGCATTTATCCAACTTCTTTTGTGAAACGCTGGAATAAATCAACCAAAGAATATATTGATATTACGTGTCCAAAAATAATACAATGATATAACAAAAATATGGGCGGGGTTGACTTAGTCGACCAAATGCTAGAATATTATCGCTCGTTTATTAAAACCAGAAAATGGACACTTAAAGTAATAAATCATTTTATTGACTTGGAAGTTGTAAATGCTTGGATGGAATATAGAGACGACTGTTCAGCTTGCAACGTGCCAAAAAAACAAATGTTAAAATTACTGAAATTTAAAATGGAAATTGCCAATGCTCTACTTTGTAGTATTAAGCGTAAAAGAAGAGAGAGCAGTGACGAAGACGAGACTGAACTACGTATTCCAAAATTGTGCTCACCTCTCCCATGTATTGGTAAGCGATATGATGGGTACGAACACTGCCCAACATGGGACCTTTGGACAGTGCTAGATGCTGCCGCTTAGAAGTATGCAAATCAAGAACCCGTTGCCGTTGCGAAAAATGCAACGTTTATTTGTGTTCAACTGGAGGAAAAGACTGCTAATAATTTTTTTCATGTATTTAATACGATTAATTTTATTATTTGTTTATTAATTTTATTATTTATTTTTTTATTAATATGTCCACTACTTAAGGTACTATTCTATGTACTGATTGACTGACTCACTCAATTTAAAGCAAGAAAAGAAATTATATTTTGTAGTTGTACAAATGAAACAAAATCATTTTCACAGTCAAAAAATATTTGAGTGTTAGCAGTGTGAATTCAGTCGAACAAACTACATACATAAAATTTGCGCATGGAAGAGAATTTTACTATAAAGTTTGTGTATGGAAAAGAATTTCACTATAAAAATAATTTTTAAATGGAAGAAAATTGTAAATATCAATTTTAATCAAAGAAATGTCAATTGTTTCTTTATAAAAAAAATTTTGAAACTTCAAATTTGGTATGTCTAATACTAAACTACGCTGTTAAATTTTAACCATAGATTATTTTGAAAAAAAGGAAACGTTTATTTGTTGTCTTTGTTACTCTAACGTAATTTTGTTGCTATCATATTTTCAATCAACTCAGTCAATCAGTCATGGAATAGTAACTTTATGCTGTGTGCCTCAATCAACTAAACTAACTACACTACAAAAAGTCGAATTAGTTATTACAATATTTAAATAGATAGCACCACAGTATAAAAGTCACTATTTCTGCCAAATAGCTACTACTTTTATACTATCAAACTAAACTAAAATAAATGTCAAATGTATTTTTGTCCACCAAAGTTGCTTCGATGTTTATTCATAAATTAATACAGTTGATGTAAATGAAGTCAACGAAAAGTGATCTCGTATATTGAATTTTCAATTCTCGCCTATGGAAACCTTTCGCATTTTTTTTTTAAAGTATGGTATGCACATCATTTTTAGGTAAAGGCAAAATTGCATAGTCAAATTCATTTAGCTTTGAATTATAAAAAAATTTGATTTTCTAAATTGGAATTTCTGGCATGATGCACGCCGTAAAGCTCATCATATTATTTTATCACGCATCTTCTTAGTAGATTTATTCTGACTGAATCTTGTTATAAATTGTAATTCACCGGAAGCCTTTGAATCGAACCATTTTTACTACAATTCCAAGAACAAATTTAGAAAAAATTGTATCTTCGATTAACTTAATTCTCGACATGTTTCATCAAAATCTCAACTATGCAATAAGTCATACATATATACATATATGTACATATTTAATATATTGATATGTGATTGGCAAAAAGTTATAAAACATGTACCCAACCACTATTAGAATATAATGAAGGAAATATGATTTTTGGTATACAGGCATTTTTAAACTAAAGAATTTATTTAAAAACGATTCAAGCTATCAGAAGAATGCCACTCCTTAAATTTTTGCCAAAATATGACTGAAAAGTTAACGACCCAAATCAAGATAATGAAGAATGTATGCATAAAGGATTAAGACACATAAAAATCAAAGTCTCATGTTTCCTTCGACTCCTTCCAAGGAGCAATAGCAAATGCCTTAGTGATTAATGGAAAATTTTATAACCAACTCATTGGGAGAGAGATATTTGAACATTCAGCAAGTTTTCAAGAAGAAATCCAAAGCTTGTGCACCATTTTCGAGAACTAGATAGTAATCGAAATGAAATTGTTTACTGTTTATGTTTCAAGTAGGCTGTACAAAAAATACATAATAATCTAAAACACATCAAATGTTTTTATTGTTAGCGATTGGTAAAATTGTTGTTATTAAAAACCAATTCATCAGAAAATATGCTCGATTTAAAATTTAATCGTAAACGCTTATACTAGTATAAGTATATGATCAACAACCAAACGGTTTATGTATTCCACGGTGCGGTAATATTTGGGAAGGAAAATAAGAGCCTCCACACTTTGATGTTTCTTAGACCCTTACCTACATTATAATTCAAATCGAGAAATCTATCGGGGTTGCGTCTGGGGAATAAGATAGCAAGTGTTGGACCAAAATAAATCTCGGAAGATTCTCATTTCATTTAGAAATTGTTGAATTTTTTCTGCTTTGAAGACGGCACTCTTGCTTCCGTATTGCTTACGCTCCCAAACTATTAACCTCCTTTTAAAACCTTTGCACCGTACTCAGTCCGATTAAATTTGACAAATAAAAAACCAGTGAAGGGCGAAACCTTCTGACATCACGGTACCCAGTCTATGCCATATGCCAGCTGTTGCCTTTTTAAACGCAACTCTAGTCAAGCCCGGTCATTTGGCTTGTTTACATAATGTTAAACATTGGGCATTTTCTCATCTTTAAAAACGATATTTGCTATAGCACTACTAGCGAGCAAGCGCTTGAATTCAGTGCCCGTCAGGGATGGGCATTTACGCGTCATCTATTATTATCTATGTCGACGTGTCAACAACCCGTCGATAACGTAGACAATGGCGATAATGTAGACAACTCCTATAGCAAAACTATGTTCAAATTACGGGTACCAGATTTATTTAGGGTCAATGCGATACGAGTGGTGGGTGACAGGATTAGAATCACCTTCAAGTAAGTAATCACCAAACTCACATAATTTGTAAGTGCTTTAATTTCAGTAAGGTTCATCAGATTATTTCGAAGATTCATATTTATCCGAGCTTTGAATGGCCAATGAGACTTGTTTGCCAGATTTTTTTTTCTTCATCATTTATTGAGCCCCATTAATGAAAACACCATTTGCACATTCTCATCTTGGTAAGGCCACCGGATTTTCACGCGAGTAAAAATTCACGTTTCTGGTATTTTATTTATCCAGAAAAGGACAGGCAAAAAAAATTTACAAGAATCTAAATTATAAATTATAAAAAAATCTTAAAATTTTACAAACAGAGGCTTGCAGAGCCACGATGAGGCCTGGATTAGGTACTTCATTTTGGAAGGTCGCAAGAAATTCCGTAATTTCAACGAAATCCAGAAAAACTGAAGTTTCTGTTTCCAATAATCTTATTATGAAAAAATAAAATTTGGGGGCCCCCAAAATTCGAAGGAGTTAATTAAAAGTTCGACTGAATTCAGAAAATTTAAATGTTGATGGTTCTGAAATCGTATTTCCCTCTGACGGGCCAACGCTTTTCCATTTTAATCTTGTTTCCCATATGAACACTGCTTCAAAAAGTCAAAATGCTCAGGAGTTCCAGGTCAGGCAGTTTTCCGGGTATAGTAATCCTAAATGCTACTCATGAGATGTAGGAGCACACGTCCAAATATTACGAATCAGTTTCGGTACTTGTTTTAATGTGTTTCTGTACTTGTTTTAATGTGTATCCAATTTTTCGGTTAGAAAATTCAAGAAGCCATTCGTTATTGTAGATTATATTGCTTTATGGTTCTTGGGAACATAAAATTTAATTAAATTAAATTAAATTAGTTTTGTTTTCAAATGGTTGAAAGAAAACCAGAATAGAACTTTATGTATGCAAAATACAAATTGTTCCAAAGAAGAACATTTCTTTTCAAAACGATACATCTGGCAGCCAACTACAATTTGCCTACTACTTTCGACGGCTATCATTTTGCAAAAGTCCTCAAAGGAAAGAAAAGGTAAACAATATTAAGGCTGTGGTCCAATTCACGACTTATTTTGTGAAGACTGACTTTTTTAAAAGTCTACAATAAGCTTGCTTGCGAAAAGCCTAATTGTAAACTTTTCTGATTTATTTGGGAGAGTTTCCACAAATACACCTGTCATAAATGTTTTGCCTTGAACATTTGACGCTTACTTTTCCATTCAATGACTATTATATATCTGCCTTAACATAAAAACTAAACTAAACTATGAACATTTAAAGCTGTGAACTGTCAATTAAATGAGAGTTAATATGTTAAAATATGTTAAAATAAGTCTAATTCACTTTGTCAAATAAGTCGATTTATTTCAAATAAGTCATGGACTGAACTATAGTCTAAATTTTTAATATTGTTTTCCTTTTATTCATTTGCTTACTGGGGCGCCAGTTTGTCAAGTAAGAAAATATAGAAAATTAAAAAAGAGCACAAAAGATAATATTTAAACAAGCAAAAGTAAACAAAATCGGAGTCCAAAAAGAGAATATGTTCTCTTAAACAAAAGTAATGCCTCCATTTCCCCTATTTCAGTTTGGTTTACGATGTCGTATATTTACTCGAGGTCTTTGAGGTGGAAGAGGGGAAATGGATGATTTTTTTTGGTTATGAACGGATTATTTTGGTGATTTCGGATATACATATATCCGAATTCGTGAATCAACTTTCAACGCATTATATGCGACTTAGCATCTTAGAAAAATAAGTTAGGCTAGAAAAGTTTTAAAAAACTCAATGTAATCTGAATGTTCGCAAAATTAGTCTATTATCGTAACAGATATGTATACTGTTTTTTTAGCTCTGATATTGTTTCATAACTGTAGGAAAGACAAATTAAAGCTAAAACTGTGAAATTATTATTTATGAATTTCTAACAATTTCCAGGGACTCTTTCTAATATTCTAAGAATTATAAGAATTCTTTCTATGTAATCAACGTTGACAAAAAATATTGCCAAGTAATCTACGTAATATTTTACGTGTCGACAACCACGTAGAATACATGACGTAATCTACCTCGTTCATCCCTGGTACCCGTAGCCATTGAAGTAATACTTTGTTTTTCACCCGGTTTAATTCATGCACTTTTTGTAATTTTGTAAGGCTTGCATTTCCGGCTTTAATATTTGACGAACACGCCAGTCCGATACATTTAGAGCTCTCGCCAATTTTATTACTCTTTGTTTTGTACTTTACCTTCTGTTACTTTCCAAACCATTTCCTGGCAAAATGCTTTTCTTTTCGATCCCGCCGTTTTTGCGTTTTTAAGTTTTTTAAAGGCCGTTACTGGCCCCTTACTGAGTCAACTATTTGGCTCCAACGGTGTTTATCCTGAGCATGGTCTTCATACTGTCTAAGACAATCTGAAGAGGCCAAGTCGTTCTCTACATCGTGGAGCCATCGTCGCCTGCAACGACCTCTGCGCCCACCATTTGGTGGCTCTCCTTTCAGAGATCGTTGTACAATTCGTTCCGGATCAGCAGGCAGAACGTTGTTATGTTTGAATGTGAAAATTGGGCGTTGACGGACGAGCACGGGAAATGGCTCCATACATTAGAGGGGAAAATCACGCGTGTGTTTTATGGCCCAAAACGCGAAGTACATGGTACATACCGAGCCCTATACAATATCGAGATCAGAGATCTGATGAAGATCCCCGAAATTGTACATGAAATAAGGTCGCAGCGAGTACGCTGGCTCAGTGTAGAGAATGACTTGGCTTCTTCTGGTTGTCTAGGACAGTATGAAGGCCATGCCCAGGATCGAAACCGTTGGAGCCAGACTGTTGACTCAGTAAGGGGCCAGTAATGGCCTTTTACCACTGTTTTTATTATAATTTATTAGTTTGATGAATAAGACATCGAAGATATTTGCAAATTTACTATTTAATTGACGAACAATTATTGTTTTAGCCGTCAAAGTTGAAATTGAATTTTGATGGAATTATGATTATTGTTTGAATTTTGGGACTTAGATATACGAACGAGATAAAAGAAAGTTATTCAATTTATAAATATGAAAAATATACAATATATCTGATAATAATGCACAATAATGATGATTGATTACCAAGGAAACGCTGTAATTTGTAATATCTGACCAAAAGTAATTAAACCTAGATTAAATGGGAAATTAGAGTGCAGCTATATTAAAGTTAGAAAAACTATTACATCTGCAATTATTTTATCAATTTTTTTTGAGTTGGAAAAAGTTTTATTATTTTTTTTTATGTGGGAGTGCTAAAAATATGTAAACGGAAATAAAGGCAAAACTAAAACTAATACAATAAAAATTAGTTACAAACTTTTTTTTATTTAAGTAAATACTAAATACTTAATTGGGTATAACAACAAATTGTAACTCTGTGCACGATAAGTTTTATAAATATTTAATTGCAATGCACTGTTTATGTATTGATTGAAAAAAATTGTCAGCAAATATTGTCTCTTTGTGTATTAAAAAGTTATAAATACATGATTAAATAAAGTTTGAAATAATATTATTTCAAATCCGTGAAAGTTATAACAAAACTTAACAATGTACATAAAAGGTTTTGGTTTTGTTATTTATTTGTTTGTTTTATTGAATTTTGTTTGACTCAAAAATTTACTTTTATCTCGAAATATAAAAAAAAAACTTTTTTGATAATATTTCACAGTATCTGTCGTGCCTTAGTAAAATGTGTAATAATTATAAAAATTGGTTTAAGTTGAAATAATTTGTAAAACTGCAAGGTAATACAACAATTTATTGTGTATAGTAAATTTAATTGAGTATCATGCTCTCTCTCTCTCTTTCTCGCATATTTTACTTATACATAATATGTATGTACATGTACGTAGGTAAAATGAAATTGTAAAATCAGCTATAGTATCGAAAAGGCGATTTGTAGATTAAAAACGCTCAGTCCACTATGAGAAATAATTTTTATGGTTATAAACCTAACTGTTACATTAACAAATATATTATCAATTATTAATAAAAATAGTTGTCAATATGATAATACTACAATACAATTCGTTGAAAATTATTTTATACCACTATGTTAGTTATGTTATACAACAACTGCTGTCAATGAAGATAGGGCACATCATTGACGTGACTGACAATTGTTGAACGTAGCATCCGACAAAATAATATGTAATAATTACTCAAAAGCACGATGGAAAACTGTATTTTGTTTTAGAAATTAAATAAAACTGGAATTTTTGCTATAGTGTCGTCCAAAAAAAATCCAATGTTTGTTTAATTTTCTTGAATGCAGACTCTATTTCAAGACATATCCAGTGATACCTTGTTTGTGGTTATACCGTACCAACAATACCACATCAGAGGTTGCACTAACCGATTCACTGTTCGTTGAGTGCGGCAGATATATGAAGAAACAAACGACTTTAGATGGCGATAAGGACCTGGCCGACCTCGTTATACAACATATATCATACATAGGCTTTAACATACCCAACGCGGACTTACAATTGCTTAAATATTACTACTGAATCGGTATGCTTAGCCAGGTTACCCTGTTACTATTTACTAGCTTAAAAATAAGTGTACATCAGACAAAAATCTAGGGTACTCATACATATTATATCTACCTACCGCTCAAGACGGTACCACAAAACTTTTCGTGAAAGAGTTGAGGTTGTTTGGCAGCGATAAAGTAAGTTTACTTGCTAACCATTCAACTTTTGAGTCTACAATAAGTTGATGTTTAGCTTCTTGAGCTAGATCACAGTCATAGAGAATGTGTTCTATGGTATCCACGCCCTGTCCACACTCAAAGGTACTGTTAGTCCGCTAGACTCAGTCGGTACATATAAGAAACTATTCTTCCATGCCCCGTTAACATTTAGGTAAACCATACACTTAAAGGAATCTTTGTTTCTAATCTCGCTTCAATGTTTGGCAGATAACTATATGTTTTTCTAAAATCCATTGAATGCGACCATCTATCTTGCCATATTGCTCGAATTCCTCTTGAGCGAGCCCAAGAGGTTTGGCCGAATTTGATCGCATTCTACTATCACGTTTCCGTAAATCACGTCTTGTCTTTTTCTTATCTTGTACTTGGCAATTTTCTTATTTCAAAGTATATCAAGAGACCCCAGTTCTCTTTAGCAATTCGCGACTCTTTCGACATGTGAAGTTACTCCAAGTCGTTGATCGAAGTCAACTCTCCGCCATTTAACAGTTTAATTCTTTGGTCATTTATACCAATGGTGGTCTCCTAAGGTCCAGCGAACCATTCAGTTGGATCATAACTGTCTTTGTAGAGGATAGCTCCATTATGTAACTTCTAGACCAGTATCTACCATCCTGTCTATGGCTATTGTGTTTTTTCTTGAATAAATTGTCTTGAATTCCCAACAAAGAGCATTACCTTATCACCAGCGAATGCTACTTCTTGGACTTCTTGGTTCATGCTTCCGTTGAAAACAATATTCCAAAGGTGTGGACCAAGGATGGAGCCTTGCGGACATCCTTTATTGACAATTTTTCCAAGCGTGTCATGACTGGAAATAACAGTGGCTTTTCTTTCAGAGAAATACTTGTTAGTGATGTTATAGAGATTGCATGGGCAATTGAATCTCTTTAGCTAAAACATTATGGTGGGCCACCACAGGTTGTCGAACGCGCCAGATACATCTAGGAAAACTCCAAGATTGTAGTTTTGGTCCGACTCTTTGACCATATTGAACCTTGCGTCCTTTGTTTACCTATTTCCTCTAAAGCCAAACTATTTGTCGCTGTAGGTGCCACATTTTTGGAATATGTCCTTTAACCTGACGGCAATTAATTTTTTAAACAATTTACCTAGGACAGGCAATAGCCTGATAGTTCTATAGGATTTGACACCTATCTCCGGTTTTCCTAATGATAACTAACTTACCATTTTCCCAAGGTTTGGGAAATACTCCTTTGGTAAGACAACTATTCATAAAGTTAGAGGTGCAGGGCCCTAAATAGGCCTAGCACGTTGTATCACCTCGACCTCGATATTGTCTAGGCCTGGCGCTTTACCAGCTTTCATAGATATGATAACCAAAGTGGCCTCTTCATCACTGAAGTGGCTCACATTTGGTGAAGTTCAGAGTTACGATCGGCTCGGATTTCAGTTTGCCTCTCAGAGTCATTTTCCTCAGAGTCGTCGGGTAGCAAAGTATTGAGCAAGCATTTTCAAGGGTCCTCCCAACAAATAGTTGTTTGTCCACCACTGCTCACTATTGTACTAAGAACCTCATTCGTTTCCAATTTACCTGTGCTGAACGTATAGACCAAGCCCCGCGGTTCAGCATTACCATGCTTCGTTATGAACTCTTTTAAGCTAATTTGGCTTTTGTCTCTGATACTTTTAAAATTCGGGTTTCGGTGTACCACATAGTTAAGCCTCCTGCTTTCCCGGGATTTTTATCTCTTTGATATAACTTGCGCAACTTACGAACCAATTTCCTTGATTCAGTTAAGTCCGGAGACCACCAAGACAATTTAGATTTTTGAGCACGTTTACGTGGTATAGTAGCGCTACAGACTTTGATAATTGAATAGTTATTATTGGTTCAACTTGATCGATATCAATCGAAACCTTTAGCCAGGCTTTGTCGGATGTTACTTAGTTGGCTGTAGAAACAGTCCCAATTGGTATGCCATAAGGTCAAGACAATAGCTCTGTGGTCACTTGATGTTCAATTTTCATGGACGGACCAACATAAAAATTTCCTTAGCGCACGGCCCTTTATGCGAGTGAGATAAATATTCGACGCTCCGTTGTGAGAATATGTACTTGGCTGCCCATCTTCGTTGATGACGAATAGGTTACTTCTTGCTATAAATTCTTCATCGAGGACTCCTCTATCGTTTGTGGCAAAGTTTAGACTTAGCATTGAAGTCGCTAGTAATAATAATAGGATGGTCTTTAAGACCATCCATGATTTTATCAAGTTTACTGACGTATTCCACTGGATCGTCTGAATATTGGAAGTAAATATTAGCCAGATAGAAGCTTCCTAAGTTAGATCTCACCTCTACAAGTCAGTCAGTGAACAGTTAGAACAACACTTGCAGCAAGTGATCTGACTGCACACACACTAACAAACTGACCGAAATTACCCCAGGCTACCGACGATATCAACTTTAGTTTGCTTGAGAGCATTTGGATTGAACAGAAGAACAATGAAGAACAGTCCTGTTCTCTGACGAGTGCAGGTTGAGATTATTTGTACAATATTGCATTTAAGACGTGCATGTTCTGATGAGGCATATCACTGTAGACGAAAACAAATCTCGTGGTCAGTACTTTCAAGAGGTGGATGTGCCTGTTATTATGGAGTGATCAGCTCGAAGTCCGAACTCCAATCTCATCGATTCTTCTTTCTCATCGAGCCAGAGAAATTGGTTTAACGAGTATCCAGGAGCTACAACAAGCGATCGCAGAAGAATAGGAGGCGATAATGAAATTAATGAAACATCGAATGGAAGCTGTCCTTCGGGCTAGAGGAGGAAATGCTCCTTATTAATAAAAAAAATGTTTTTGCTGATTTCTATGTTTTAATTCTATTTTACCAGTAATTTTGATGCTGACAAATTCACAAAAAGCGTGTACTTCAGATGTTGACCCTAAAAGTCACTTTGTTGGAACGGTCGGTATATGTATATACAAAAAAGAAAATTAAACAAACATTTTATTTTTGGATATTTTAGAACTTTTTTTAAAAATTTATCGAAATTCGAATTTTTAAAAATTAATTTAGATTATTGAAATAATATATATTTTAAAATATTTACTCTCTTTGTGATAAATAACGTTATGGATGATAAGAAACACTTTTTAAAATATTGTAACCGATGAAATGCGACAGGAATCTGAAAAAAGTTGCATTCAAAGAACTAATAACAAGGTACTCAATTTAGTTACTACCTGAAACAGGAATTAAAGGAGGGGGGATGGGGATTACTCCCTTTACCATGTCCCATGCCAACTGCTACTAAAATTGACAATTTTTCACACAACACCTCCAACGAACACTATACGTTATATGTAGTTACGCACTCCACAACTTGTATGGATGGAATTGTTCAACTGAATATTTGTTAAGTTATATTCACAGGTATTTGGCGAAAATAAATGTAAATATATCATCCAAAACAATAGAACAAAACCACTGCAAAAACTTTGCAAATTTGTAAAATAAAAAACAAACTTAAATACATAAAATTAAAAAAAAACGTTAACCCTAATTTTTCACTTCCAATTTAATTTTGCGAAACCAAGTAGAAAATAAAAATAAACTTTACCATTTTAAAAGTTAAATTTTTCATGTCTAGCCAAAGGCGAAAAAAGAAAAAAAAATATTCTTGGACACTCAAAAATTAAATACCGTGCTAAATTAATAAAGTTGAAAAGAATTTGAAAATGGCCCGAGAGCACCGAATTCATTGTATTATTTTACTTCTTTTTTTCCTATAACACTACCTTATTTGATTAAAGTGTTGTTTTCTTCTCAGTTTCATAACTTTATTTTAAATTTCATGTGCTTTTTTTTGTATGCTACACTCAAAGCCATTCTCAAAGTTGAAATTTGCGAAAGTTAGTTTTGGGATCAATCTATGCGGTTTTAAATATTATCACAGGGGATATTTGCTTAAACAGGTAAAACAAGATTCCAACTCAAGTAACGACACCAATTTGATTCGAGTGTCATTAAGAATTGGCACATTTCGCATAGTTTACATAAGCAAACCTTGCCATTTTAATGCTATGAATATTTAGCATTTTTACTTTATCATACTTGCCTAGTAAAAGGATTCGTTATCATTCGTTATCAAAAATTTTGCCTTTCACTAATTTTATAGTAAAGAAATAGTATCGTGTTTTGTTTTTATAATATAGCACCACGCTATTTTTTTGACGAGCATCAAAAATAACTCAAAAAATGTAATATGAATATGAGTGCGAACGAAAAAGTTCTTTGTCGCTCGTTGCTATTAGAAACAAGCGAGAAAGTTAATTGTTTACATGAAAAAACAAAGTCATTATAAAACATTCGATTTAAAATTCGAATGCAAAAGCCTACTTTCTACGATATTTCGTTTAGAAGTACTTGTATATATATGACCATAACTAGCTTTGTAGAGGATAGCTCCATTTTGTAACTTCTGCACCAGTCTACCATCCTGTCTATGGCTAATTGCGCTTTTTATTGAATACTTTGTCTTGGATTCCCAGCAAAGAGCCTTACTTTATCGCCCGCGAATGCTACTTCTTGGACTTCTTGGGTCATGCTTTCGTTGAAGACAATATTCCAAAGGTGTGGACCAAGGATGGAGCCTTGCGGACATCCTTTATTGACAATTTTTTCAAGTGTGCCATGACTTGAAATAACAGTGGCTTTAGTTTCAGAGAAATAGTTGTTGATAATATTATAGAGATTGCATGGGTAATTGAATCTCTTTAGCTCCAACATTATGCTGTGCCACAACAAGTTGTCGAACGCGCTAGGGAAACCTCCAAGATTGTACTTTTGGTCCGACCGACTCTTTGACTATATTGATCATTTTGATTATTGCATCTTCTGTGGATCTCTTTTCTCTAAAGCCAAACTGTTCGTTACTATTAGGTGCCACTTTTCTGGAATATGTCCATCAACCTGACGGCAATTAATTTTTCAAATAATTTACCTAGAACAAAAGTAACAGCATGATAAATCTATACGATTTGGGATCGGTTTGACACCTACCTCCGGTTTTCCTAATGATAACTAATTTACCATTTTTCGAAGCTTTGGGAAATACTCCTTTGCTAAGACAGATATTCATCAAGTACGTGATACAGGGCCCTATAATAAGCCAAGCACGTTGTATCACCTCGACCTCGATATTGTCTAGGCCTGGCGATTTACCAGCTTTCATGGAAATGATAGACAAAGTGACCTTTTCTTCACTGAAGTGGTTCACGTTTGGTGTAGTTTGTATAGAGTTACGATCGGTGCGGATTTCTCTTTGCCTGTCAGAGTCATTTTCCTCAAAGTCGTCGGGTAGCAATGTTTTGAGCAATCATTTTGTAGTGTCCTCCCAACAAATTGTTTTTGGTCCTCCAATGCTCACTCAGGGTACTAAGTACCTCATTCGTTTTCAATTTACCTGTGCTGAACTAGCAGACAAAGCCCCACGGTTCAGCATAACCAAGCTCCGTGATGAACTCTTTTAAGCTCATTTGGCTTTTGTCTCTAGTACTTTTAAAATACGCTTTGCAGTGTACCACATAGATAAGCCTTTCACTTTCCTGAGTTTCGGGATGTTTATCTCTTTGATACAACTTAAGTCCGGTTAAGTCCGTAGACCACCAAGACAATTTAACTTTTCGAGCACGTTTACATGGCATAGTAACAGACTTTGCTAATTGAACTAGAGTGAGATCAATATTCGACTCCCCGTCGTGGGAATATGTACTTGGCTGCTCATCTTCATTGATGACGAATAGGTTACTTCTTGCTATAAATTCTTCAACGAGGACTCCTCTCTCGTTTGTGTCCTTATTGTGCCAAAGTTTAGACTTAGCATTGTAGGTTACTTACATATTCCACTTGATCGTCTGAATATTAGAAATAAATACTGACCAGATAGAAACTTCCTAAGTTAGATCTCACTGTCAAAAAATCTCACTCTAAGTCAGAACTGTCAAATTTTAAGAACCTCAATAACGTTGTTCAGGATGCCAATTGCTGCTTTAATATTTTCATTGTTTCCAACAATTATTCTTATGAACGTGATCATTCCACCTATAACCCCTTTCTTTTTCAATAGATTGTCTGATCTCATGTCCAACTGCTTTAGCATTTGGCATAGTTAGTTGGGTGATCTCAATCGACAATTATTTTTACCTGTCATAGACAGTTCTCTTCATTATTAACTAAAATCCGTTTTGTATGAGGTACAAACTTTACTGCGTGACGAATGGTCAAAAGCCCCGTTCGCCTTGCGGCAAGCAGCGCATTTCGCGCCTTCGTCTTGTTTATGCATGATTTTTGGTTATGTCCATTGTCGCCTCAGTCACCACAAATGTGGTGTTGTTCCTTACAGAACTTGGCAATGTGTCCAAATGTCTGGCATTTGTAGCATTCTGTCAACCTGACGAAGTCTGAGAATCTACATGAGGACCAGCCCAGATATATACGACGGTTTTTGATGAAACAGATTTCTGGCAGTTGGGGTACCTATCACCCAATGGACTGACTTGGCCTCTTTTGGACCTGTCATGAAACTTCGTTTCAAGTCCTCGATCTTAATGGATTCTGAGCTTTGTTTTACTAAGGCTTCTTTAATTGCCTCGATCTTTTTCTTGCCCTGTCCACGTTTTTTATAGTATATTTGTATAGCCAAACTAATCAAAACAAACTTGATGTAAGAAATTGGCCATATTGGCTGAACCAAACTTATACAAATTCTATCATATTATATTTTTATAGATGACAAAAAATCGTTTGAACGCGAAAAATTGATTACCCTTTCAAAAAAATAAATCTTTGAAACAACGTTTAATTCAATAAAGTTTATATATTTCAAATCAATTATATTGAAATCAACGTCAAATATTATTTTTGTCATGAAACTATAAAGAAAATTACCATAAAAATCAGATCAAACTAATAATTCAAAACCAGCACAACGCACGGAACGAGAATCAATTGTAATTTTTTGTTTTTCCAAACTTTTGAATATATTTAAAAAAAATTATTGTTGTGGTTGTAGAACTTTGCGGTATTTAATTTAAAATCAATATTTTTCATATCAAAAGTAAAAGAAAATATTGGCTTGATTATGGGATGGTGAAAATATTGAAGAAATTTATAATATCATGAAGAAAATGAAAAAGGGTGTTTCAATTATTCAAACAGGTTGTTGAAATTGTTTTTATAAAAAAACGAAAAAAATGTTATCTTAATGCTTTGCTCTGTTATAAATTGCTTTTAACGTAAAAATATTATTTATTTTAGAAGACAAACGTGAACTTTAAATTATGGAAGAAAATTGATTTTGCTTTATATATTTGGGTTTTGCAGTATTAGTGGTATACATAAAAGACAATTTAAAATTAAATGAATATCACAAGAGACTGTCAGGCGAATGAGACAAACTAAAGTACGAATATCCTGCAAAATAAGCACAAAGCAAAAAATTTGTTAGAAAGAAAATTAGAAGACTCATTATAGAAGCTTATGGGAAATAAAATAATATATATGTATGTATGTATGGATGTACGTTCGTTTTGGAGAATAGGTGAGTACAATTTACCAAGAATACAATTTCGTATTATAACATATAACTTTGGGAATTAGACTGGAAACGTATAATGGTAGAAAATTTTTAGAAAATCAAATGAATTAAATGAAGATACCGCACCACCGGCAGACCAAACCACGAAGAAACCTATACTGCATGATGCAATTTTAGTTCACATAAATATTTCGTTCTACGAAATAGATTCTTCTGTAGGGAATAACTTACATTTTGCCATTTTTAATTTATTACAGTTGCTTCTTTACTTTTCAAACAATTTTTAGATCTTTCATTTTAATACATAATTATTTATTTTTCATAATTTCTGCTTAAAACTTGTTCACCTCGTTTCTAAAAAATGTCCACAAGAGCAAAAATATGAACTTGTGATTTTAACAAAGATTCTACACACTAAATTGTATATGCACAGTACATATGTATGTATATAGTATATTACATATACTATATGTATGTAGGCACTTTAATTAAGTTTTAAGGTTCCTTTTGTTGATGTGCATACCAGTGGATCTTTTATTGAAACTAGCAAGCTTTCTTAAAACTTGTGACTTATGTATGTTTCAAAAACTGAACGATTTCAGTATCTACCTAAATCAGGATTCGTTTGTTTTTTTGAAATAATTTAATTCAATATCGATGTTGAATATACATTAGTTGTTGGGTTGCTGGGGAGATGGAGTTAAATGGCTCGTTAATAGGCTCAACATTGTCATGGATCTTTATCTTGTGGAAAACCAAGGTAGTTTTTCCAAGTCCTAATTTTGAGGAAGCAGGAAACATGGAAACTGTGGACTCTAAATCTTTAGCTTCTTATTTACCTGATGACTAAATTGATAAACTTGAAGATTACAAAAGTCAATCCCTAGTTACAGTTTTTGTTCAAGACTAGGAACGACGTACAGTTTCATCTGGTGTGATGCGTTATTAAAAGCTACGTCTGCGATAATGTAACCAAATACCCTTTGTTTTGACTACTGGCGGTATATGCACGTGTAAGGCCAGACTGTGAAATTTCGCTTTGGGATCATTCATGAATCGCTCTGAAGTGGAACCTTAAATTCTAATTTGAGCACCGCTATCTAATAAACTTTGTTGTTGTTTATGTATTGATACTACATCATATGGTCTAACGTCTACTCCTGACATGGTGATGGTGTTATTATAATTTCTGGCACGCTTATTATTCCAGTATTGTTTAAGATTATATTTTCGACTTTATAATTTTAGGAGTACTATGTGGTAAACTTGAAAAGTCGATGTGCGATTTGGTTGAATTAGATGAATCGTGCTTAATTATGGATTCTGTTTCGAATTCGAAACATCTCTCCGTAGTAGTGTTGATGGTGTCAATGAAGGGAATGGCATTGTGTCCCTTGAAGTCGGTAGCTTGCTCGGATTGACATTTGGACTGGGAGCATTTTGGGTGAAAGGTACAGGGTTCCCGAATCTCCACTGGCCCCTCGATGGGTTTCCCGGATATTGGATGCAACGATAATAAAATATTCCTTGTGGTCGCTTACATTCCCGAAATGTGTGTCAAATATCGCACCAATTGTAACAAATTCATTCCTTAGTAGGTGGTTGTTGGAATTTGAGTTGTGAGGGTTGCTCCCACCCCATACAGCTTTTTATCAAGTCATTTACATTTTTAAAACACCTATCAGTTAAGTATAGAGTGTGTCACTGCAAGTTTAAGCTCCATATATATGCTGATAAAATTGCATGAAATTTTCGCGTGAAAATTGTCTGCGGGATTCGATCATTTGACGATTTTTTTGAGAAAGGTAGATTATAATTGGTTCTATTGTAAATATGTGTTACTCCGCCTGAAATTCCAGTACCAATGAAGAGCGGTACCTTTGAGAATAAAACTTAATTCGTTTAGTAGTGAGTCGTGACTAATTAGCGATTCATGGAATGCGTTAATGTTTCGATTTGCAACATGAACAAATCCCCTGGAAGACCACTAAGTGAAAAGTTATGCCTAATCGAGCAAAACTTCTCGATTGACAATACCTTGAGTATTACGGTGCATATTGACTTCTTGGGAATTAGGGATTGATGGAATATTGGACAATGCATTCATATTCGGAACAAACGGCTGAATGTTTGGGGCCGAACAATTTGGTATTGTATATCTAACATTTAATGGAGTATTGTAACACTGTGAGACTGTAATTGGTAGGTTTGGTACGATGCCGCTGATTGGATACGCAGTTGACGTAGGCATGCTGGGCACCTGTTTCAGCATTGGTATTTGTGAGGTTAAAGGTGGAACGGTTCTAAACTTGGTTACGCTGGGCATAGCTAGACTATGTTCTTTCAATATGTTAGCAGAGTTTGTAGATTCTGGTATTTGCTTCGATGCTAGTATTTGTTGTTGTTGACTATTAGTCACTACTACTTGAGTTAAGTATTGCACCTGGATCATTAAGCCATTCATTTGTGCCATTTGTTCTTGTATAATTCATTCATAATGATTTGGAAAGCTTATGTTCGTGCCTGGTATTTGGTTTAATTCCTACCTGATCGACTGATAAACAATAGGTTGTTTGATCGATGGATGGTTATTCTGCTTTTGATAACACTTCGCGTTTAAATCGACATTTTCTTCAGTTTGTCCTTGAAGTTCTGAGGGAAATTTATCTTCTTCATCGATGTTGACCAGCTTCACGGGTTCAAGGGAGGTGTAAAACGGTTCATGTTGGGAACGATGTATCTCTAATCCTTTAATTAGAGATTCAAATGGTGCTAATTCTTTTGTAGCTTGAGGTTGAAGGTATTAGATGTCGCTGCTCTACGAAGTCGGTCACGCACTTGTAATAAATGGGAATAAAGACGATTTATGTTGGTAGGATCAATATTTTGTAAATTTAATATGTGGTTGATGTCTCAATAATTAATTAATTAATTTTAACTTGTCAAGTTTCAAAAAAAAAACATTCTCTTTCAAATCGTTGTGGGGTTTAGACGTGGAATCGGTGAAGTAAGCGATAAAATAAAAATAATCAAAAAGTGCAGTGTCAGTAGTTTCTTTTTAATTAGTTTATATAAGTACATATTGAACATAGTGAAAAAATTAAAAGTGAGTAGTTAGTTTTTTTGCATTCCATAAGATTTGGAATTGGAGGAGATTTTAATGCAAAAAATATCCACTGAGGTTCTAGACTAACAACAACCAAAGGTAAAGAACTCCTCAATACTATCAGAAAATACGGTTGTGAAGCCTTATCAAATGGTAAACCGACCTACTGGCCAACTGATCCAAATAAAATACCAGATCTGATTGATTTCTTTATAGTGAAAAATATATCTGTAAATTATTTACATATAGATGAAAGTCTTGACTTAAGCTTTGATCACTCCCCAATACTTTTGAAATTAAGTGAAAGGATCATTCAAAAAGAAAGCTATCCTAGTTTAGTAAATAAGCACACAAATTGGGAATACTTTAGACTATCGTTAGAAAGAAAAATTAACTTAATGGTTCCGCTAAGGAGTAAGGAGCAATTAGAAACAGAAGTTCACAAGTTCATATGTGACATACAGCAGTCAGCTTGGGAAAACACTGCTGAAGTTAAAAAGAAAATTAAGGGAAACAGCTACCCTAGAGAAATTAGAGAGCTCTTGGCAGAAAGAAGAAGGGCAAGGAGAATATGGCAATAAACTAAAGCCCCTCAAGATAAAACTAAGCTAAACAATCTGACTCAGCTACTTAAAAGGGAAATCAAAGACTTGAAAGACGAATCTATCAGTAAATACCTCAGAACATTATCTAATGATACTAGTACTGATTATTCTCTCTGGAGAGCAACCAGAAGAATTAAAAGGCCAATAATGCAGATTCCTTCAATCAGAACAGAAGATAACATATGGGCCAGAAATAACGAAGACAAAGTTCGAAGTTTTGCTGAATCCCTGGAAAAAATATTTGAACCACATGATGACCAATCATTGGAAGCCGAAATAATAACTGAAGAGGTTGTACAGGAAAGTGAAGAAATCCTAAGAGCAACATCAAAAGAAGTCATGTATGAGATAAAACAAATATGAATCCGAGAAAAGCGCCGGGTTCAATGACCTTATCACAGCAGAAATTTTAAAAGAACTACCAAGGAAAGCATTATTAAATCTCACCAATATTATAAATGCCGAATATCGATTGAAATATGTACCCAGCCTCTGGAAAATTGCAGAAGTAATTATGATTCCTAAACCTGGGAAACCACCACACAAAACTGGATCATACAAGCCAATATCGCTATTACCAGTTATGTCTAAACTCTTTAAGAAGTTATTAGTAAAAAGGCTAAATCCGATAATTGAGAGGAAAAACCTGATTCCAAATCATCAGATCGGTTTTCGCAACCAACACTCAACATTAGATCAAGTACACAGAATAACTAATATTATTCAAAGAGCATAAGAGGAGAAAAAAGTCTGCTCAACAATATTCTTAGACGTTGCACAGGCCTTTGATAAAGTTTGGCACGAAGGACTATAAATTAAGAACTGTACTACCAATGCAATTCACTAAAATATTAGAATCATTCTTGAAAGATAGATTCTTTAGAATAAAATTAGACGTTTCCTACTCTGAATTGAAAGAAATCAAGGCAGGAGTACCTCAGGACAGTGTGTTAGGCCCGGTCCTATACCTATTGTACACTAATGATCTCACTGTATTAGAAAACAACACTGTGGCGACATTTGCTGATGACACGACAATCTTAGCTGTTGGAGATAGCAACGAAGAATCAACTCAGAGTTTACAGTTAGCTATTACTCAAATACATAACTGGACCAAAAGATGGCGAATTTAACTTAACGAAACTAAATCAGTTCACATCAATTTTACAAACAAACGACTCGAACATACCCCGGTTACAATTAATCAAGAAATAATACCGTATGCCAACACGGCTAAGTATCTTGGCATGACACTAGATGCAAAACTACGATGGAAAGCACACGTGAAAAAGAAAAGTGAAGAACTGGGGTTTAAATATAGAAAGATGTATTGGCTGATAGGAAGGAGCTCCAACTCTATCAACATACAACAAACTTCTATGATATAAACAAATATTAAAACCGGTTTGGACTTATGGTATCCAACTTTGGGTTTGTACCAAACAGAGCAACATAGAAATCATCGAAAGATTTCAAAACAAAGTATTAAGGAACATCGTTGATGCACCATGGTATGTTAGAAACAGAGACCTCCATTGGGACCTTAAAATGGACACTGTTTCAAAGGAAATCCAAAAAAATGCACTGAGACGTAGGTAAAGGCTCGCACAACATGTTAACACTGAGGCAACTAAGCTGTTAAACAACACAGATATTGTACGCAGGTTCAAACTAAACCTTTTGAGCTGGTGTAATTGCCGGTGTAAACAGCGTAATGCTGATCTAAAATCCACAGTGGTTTAATTCAATTTATCAGACACTATGGAACACCAGTGGGAAGAAGCCATAGATTAATACAACATTCTAAACTAAGTTTGAATAAAATTGCTCATTAGTCCAGGTAACTAGATGGTAATAATTGTTTATTTAAAATATTTAAATAAAATTGAACGGATTAAGATAATCAATGAAACAGTTGCTATGACGTACTACCGCTGCTATATCTCATTATTAAACCTAGGGGCTACTCGCCAGATTATCTCAACACATCGTTTAGAATGAGCCCACATACTTTCAAAGAGTTATTCTGCGTGGTGTTAAAGTTATACGGGCGATAGCACTTGTGAAGTGTAGCCGAATTGCGATTATTCGCTAGACGATTAATTTACATGTCATCTCACGATATTCCATTCATTTTGAGACAATTTGATACATTTTGTCGTTTTCATCGAATAAAGAAATTATATTCGAACATTATTCAGCTTGGTTCCATAAGTTTATAGATTTTGAAAACTCTCCGGAAGCTTACGAACTGTGGAATCACAGAACGTATTTCGAAATATATAGTTGTCAGGTAGAATTCAGATAGAAAAACTTCATCGGAAAGTCAATAAAATCTTCTTTTCTTGGCAAATTTCTTGGGCTAATTATATATTAAGTGTAAACGGTTTAGTAAGTAACATGGAATCAAATTTGATAAGGTTGGCCAATTATATAAAAATATTGATACACACTATAGCCCATTTTTCTTTCGAAATATGGCCAATACTTTATTGCAGAACATTACAGACAGAACCATGTTAAATGTATCTGCATACAATTACTAACCTAATTTGTTTTCATTTGCCAGAATAAATAATCCAGATGTATAAAACGTTTTAATACTCATAAGGATTAAATAAATGTACTTCCTAAAGTGTATATCCTTTTGATGTAAATTTAGTTTGAGCAAAAACATTGTGTAATTTTTATAAGGACGTAAATCTAAAGAGAAGGTAAACAATGAAAAGGATAATTATTAGAATTCCCCACAGTAATTATTTGTTACCATTTTTCCGTAATTTTTTATCGTACCAAATACATACATATATACAATCAGCATATATATATATATATATATATATATATATATATTATTTATGTATATACATATATACATTTTAAAAGTATCTCATTGTAAGTCATTTTTGATATAAATACAATACGAGCTTAAAGATTATCTCGATTTTGATGTAAAGGGAAATGCTAGATTTGTAATGAGTAACGACAAAATTTACTCACCATAATTTTGTTAGATCGTGTTTAAAAATCAAATCAGGCATATTGTATCTAATTCAGATAAATGTAACGTTTTAACCTTACATCAACAATTTTTATAATTTATATATTTATAAAGTGATGATACAATATGTATATGCAACTATATTGAAAATAATTCAATACTAATTCAAACAAAATGAATTTATAAGTTAAAGATTGAGAAAATTTTTTATTGATCAACATTTAAAATTTTAATCGACGAAGTTATAATAGAGAAGTGACCTGTTACAATAATCAGCTAACTAATAAATCAAAATATTTTCTCTCTCTCACACTCTCATATGAATATAAAAATTTATAAGAAATAAAAACTATAGACACTATAAACCCCTATTTTAATATGTCGTAATTCACCACAAACGGTCAAGAACCGTACTAGTTACATTCCAGTTGTCCATATTCCAGAACTTTACCCAAAAACCAATTAGGAATCTCATTACATCCACCAATTCGTATTTTATCATAAACGGCCATGACCCCTGTGGCCGAGGAGCACTCACATATCTCGTAAACTTAAATTGCACGAACACATTTTCCACATTTTCCAAAAATACTGCCACAGTATCCTTTGCTTGTCGTAGGAGGCGACTAAACTTTAAAATCGTTGGGCAGACCCACCGCATCCGTAAAAATGCTCAGTTGTAATGTCAACAAAAGGAAAAATTGGAACTTGTTGCTCTTCAAGAAACTCGCTGACCTAAATGTGAAGACCATATGTCCCAGGGCTACAAGTTGTTATACTTTTGGACTGCAGGTCAAGAAAGCTGTTTGTCAACCTGTCCATAATTTGTGTACTAGTCAACCTGTCCATAATTTGTGTACATGCGCCAACAGAAGTCAGTATCATAAAAACTCGTTTTACAATGCCTTGGACGATCTGATAGGATCTATACTCAAACACGATGTTAGAATGGTAATTTGGGTCTTTAATACTAGAGCTGGTAGAAATCAGGCTGAATTGTGTGAAAACATATGTAGGTCCGTATTTCCGACACTATTTTACAGTAGCAAGCACATTCTTCCCTCACAAACAGATACATTTAGAGACATGGACCCATCTTCGCAAAATTTCCCCCAGCCAAATTAACCACGTGTTAATTTCAAAACGGGTCGTGTAGGATGTTAGAACTTATCGGTCAGAAACCTAATACGACGATCATTATTCGTCGAGGCAGCGATTCGTTTTCGTACAGGCCCGGGAATATAGCGAAACGCATGGATCAGTCCGACTGTGAAGGCCTGATAAATGAAGATCAAAAGAAGCGACATCACGATCTTGTCGGCGACAAAATTGGGGAAGCAAATTACCAGTTTGACTGTGAATTTTGTCTGGGAGGTACTGAAAACTTCGGTTGCCAGTGCTGCTCAACAGACTTTAGGTAGGGTCAAAGCCTAACCCAAGAATGATTGGTTTGATGACGAGTGTCCTCTTGCAGTTAAGCAACAAAATATAGCCCATAGAGAAGTGCAACAACGTCTCACAATCGCGAGGAAAAACAATGCTACTTTTACGAGAAGCGTAGCTAAGCGAAATTGTAGACGGAAGAAGCGAGGATGGTGGAATGCGGAGTATTTAATAATACAAAAAAATATGAGCGCAGTTCGCGTAATTTCCTTAAAAGAATTACTAAAAATCCACCATACTTTCAGGCGAGCACCAACTGCCATTGGGGACCGGGCTGGAAACCACTGTGTCAACATCGACGTAGTACTCGAAAAAGTCAAAAACAGTGGGCGTTGACGGATGAGTACGAGAGATGGCTCCTTACATGTGAAAGAAGAATCATTCGTGTGATTTACGACCCAAAACACGAATTAGATGGTACATTCCGAGCTCTCTACAATATCGAGATCAGAGATCTGATGAAGATCCCCGATATTGTGAGTGAAATAGATTTCAGCGAGTACCCTGGCTCGGTCACATTCACCATATGGTAGGCACAGAGCTCGTTCCAAGCGACGATGGTTTCAGATTGTCTAAGACAGTATGGAGACCAAGTTCAGGATCGAAACCGTTGGAGCCAAGTTACTGACTCAGTGAGAGGCCAGTAATGTCCTTTATATACTCTTTATTATTATTCATTTCCCGATGATGTTTTTATAAAATCACGTAACAGCCGCAAGATGTGTTCGCACATATAATCTGTTAAAATATTATTTATTTTACAGATTTTATCGCATAACGACATCACTTGTACATTCGGCAATGTTTCAACTCCTTCCGTTTTATGGCGCCACCAGTACTCTCATTAAACCCAATAAATCGAAATAAACTTTAAGATTTTGAGAGATTAGTCACTAGTTCCCAATTAAAACAAGACTAGCTAATCATGAACTAGACACAGCACGCAGCTACATAAACTCGAAAAAATCACTTAAGCGACTTATTCAAATAATGTCAAAAAATGTATGGCTCGCTACGCTAATTAAAAAACTAGATTAAGGAGATAACGATGTATGCCATTTAGGCGCATTAAATAAATAAAATGGCTTTTTTTCAAAAAGTTGTCGTGCATACGTCTTTTTCCATTGCAAATATTTTATTTACAACAAAAATGAATAGTTTCCCTTATTTTGATTAACCCTGCATTAAAGAAGTTTATGCTTTCAAAGTTTTAATAAATTATTTGGTTAATCTAAATAATTTAAAAAGAAATATAAAGTAAAAATGTTTTGTATAATAAAAAATGTATTTTAGATCAATTACATCAAAATGAGCAACGACACTTTTTACATTGGAGATTATGAAGATATTCAGGTTCTAGAGGAGGAGTTCGGTGGTGTTTCCCAAAGAAACCAATAAAAACATTTAGAGGAAGATGAGTTCGAAGAGAACACAGAGAAGTATGAGTTCGGAGGGAAAGGGATTCCGTGTCAAATAATAAGGGCAAAAGAAAGAGAGGGCCTTTGAATGCTGACACAGACTAACACCCCTATTCTGATAGTCGCGACGCTTCAATCGACACGCCTACTGTCACGTCACTTCAAATATAAATTGGTATTCTCTTAGTCGCCCGCAGTGACGTGACACGACAAATAGAATTATCTGGCAGCACCAATAATTTCCTGATTTTTGACGGAATATTGACGTTTGAAATACACATGAATTGTCAGTTTTGCATTTGTCATGATATTTATGTGTTGTAATGGTTATTAAAAACTATTGAGAAATAATAAGTAATTGTAATCTCTGCAGTTTCGTGAAAGTTTTAAGAATTAAATACGTATAAAAATCTTGTAGGTTAGCTAAATATTTCAATATTTTTCCATCATAACGCACAAATTAGTAGATAAAAAATAAAAATATAAAAATATTTTAAATTAATTATATTTTGATTCACTAAATATAAAATACATCAAAAAAAATAAAATTAAATGTTTTGCTATCTTCCGATTTTCTGCATTTTTGCTCCTGTCGCTTAAGAATTTTACGCGTCCAGAAATGTCATTTCAGGTGACACGAAACTTTTATAACAACTACTAGAATACGATGTTGGTCACTTGAAACGACGATTGTCACTTCAATTGCCTTAGGGAATACCAAAATTTGACTGTCGGTACAAGTGACAAATGACACGACTAACGGAATAGGGGTGTAAATTAATTTACAAAACTTTTAAAAATGTAAATGGCATGCTGCAAGGGACGAGCCGATTCGCTTTCGAAGCAGATATATTGAATTTAACCTTCGGCTGCCCACCGTTGTATGATTACACATTGCCCATCAAAAGCCGCTCACCATCCGCAATCAATGCTATGTGGGAGGAAGTTAAAAGCGAACTCGAAATATAATTCCCAAACCTTAGCATTAATACAGAACTTAAAGTTATCTATAAAAATATTCGAAATAATTGAAAGACTAAGTACACTGAAAAACTTTGGAGATTAGACGGAGTTCTACAAAACTGAAAGTAAGAAAAGTGTGCGAACATGTTTTTATTGTATACGTTCAAATCATTTTGATGTTTTAGTCAAAAAAAAGGTTGGATTTTGACACTCCACCTCATGCACAATACCGTCTCCAGTAACTAACGACAGTGAAAATTTAGATAACAATTCTAAATTAATTACGTTTTTCATATTCTTAAACCCAGTAATGGATAATGGGTAAGGTCTGAGCTCCTCTAACGACGACAGTTTGTTGGCGTAGACCAATAATTTAACGTAGCTCCATAAAAAAAAGCGTAGAGGTGTTAACTCACACTATCTAGACAGCCAATCGACAGGACCATTTCTGGATATAACAAATTCATTCAATTTAGATTTCAATAAGTCGATTGTTAGACCCGCTGTGTGGTGTATCACACCGTTTTGTTGAAACCACAGATCATTAATGAATAGCTCATGCAATTGACCAAATAAATAACGTTGCAACATGTCTCTGTAGCGATCTCCAATGACACCAGTGGAATGAAAACCACACCATACAGTTATTTTTTGTAGATAAACTGATGTTTCTTGAAGCACATGAGGGTTGTAGAAGCATACGATTGCTTGCACAATTTTGTCTGCTGTGTTTACAGATGTCTCCAAGCATGATCTTAGTATTCTCCGTCTAGCCGTGTATATCCCGAAGGTATTCTCAATTACAAGTCGAGCTCGATTGTATTTAATTAGAAATATTTTTTTTGAAGTCCAAGTTTCCCCTGGACTTACCAGAGTACGATGTGACTAACCATGTGTTTAAACCAAATGACTCATCAGCAACCAGGTAACATAGCAAAATTGGCCCACCTTCAAGAATTTCGGCATGTTCAGGGACATTCATGGTGTTGAAATATCCCTCCATCACTATGGCGCCCTGGAACACCTATATCGATGGCTATGAATCGATACCTGCAATCGTGTGTTGCCTGTAAAAGAATGTTCATGTGTGTATAGTATATATTTGCATGAGTTTATATATTTAATTAAATTAGTATGCAATAATTCGGATGTGTTTTCCATCTACAGATCGTATGCAGTTCGGAAAAGTCCATCTTTGATTGAATCATTCTGGAACTGCTAATCAATCTTGAGATTTGAGTTTAGGTAGCACTTTCGGTTTTAGTTCTTGGCATTTGGCTTCTAAATTTTCGGATATTATATGGAAAGCTATGTGCATTTTTCAATTAATTTTTCCAATTCCAGTGGCATTAGAAATATCTACATATATTAATAAAATTATTTGCTCTAAGCCTACTTTGTTTACGAAAAATAAAACTCATTTCTGTATACAAAATATCTACAAGTGCATTATATGTATTCCATATATATTACAGAAAAATTTTATTTTGTTTTCCCCCATTTCTCTCTTGGTTGTATATACATACATCATTATATTATGAAAAAGCAATACAAGCTCATATAATAAACACAGCAGGGGAAAAAGCTGTTGCGCAAATATTAGTTTTTATATCCCTTTTTCTCATGTGTTGCGCGAAAGAATTTAATAATTAATTGTTTGATTGTATTACTATGTATTTCTAGACCGAAAAATTTTGTGCGTACTCGTATACTCAGATAAAGTAATTAAATAAAAACAAAAACAGATAGGTACACAGTTTATCTTTTCACGCAGTACAAATATTAATGCGATGAATAGATAACAAAACGAATCTTTGTGTATTTGTGCATCGACTTGACATGCTAATAAAATGTATAGGTGCAGGGAGATTTGGGGAAATAAAAACAAAACACGTGTAATTTTTCTAAGTCAGTTCACTCAGTTGTATAATTTGATGAGCTGCGCTTAATTTATATATGTATGTAATTAATTCGTAAATAATTGTATAAGCTTACTGAATTTAACATTTTTGAAATCCTGTTTAATTTATATTTAAGTGTAGTGCAAAGCCAATAATTGTTTGTCTAAAATAAAATAACTGATGAGCAGAGAAAAATTGTGAACAAAAGACGACGGGAAAGAAGACAATCAGTTAATGTTCGACGCAGGCAAATTGAATTTCATCAGGATACCGAATATTTGGCAATTGCTCCGCGGGGAATTTCATATGTAATTGATGAAATAGCTGAACATTCATGTGGCAAAATGGATGGTAACTGTGGTTATTGTGGGGCGAGATATTTTAATGCAGAAAACCATCTACAGGGTATAGTAAATGCTGTTATAAAGGCAAAGTTATTGTTAAAAATGAGCCATATAACGAAGAAAATAAAAAGTATCCCCAGTTTTTAATCGACCTGTTTCAACATACAGATTCGAAATCAAGGAGTTTCCAAATTTATATTCGGAGATACAACAGTGCATTATCAATGGCATCTATGTCTGCAAACATTCACAGATTTTCGAGTAATGGGCCTTCTTGCTTTCGAATTCATAGCCAAATATATCATTATGCCGGCCCATTATATCCAGCTGAGTCTGAGAAATCAAAATTCGCTCAAATTTACGTTTATGATAGCGATAAAGCAACTAATCTACGAATGAATGTTCCCGAAAATATACAATGTATATCTGAACTTTTTAATGAACTGGATGTTTACTTAAGAGAGAATAATATTTATATTCAATCATATAAAATGATGAAAGACTTTGAGTCTGAACAAACGGCACTAGGACATGATATACGGGATATGTATATGGTTATGTCTGTCCGCACGGCTGATAAACGACGATACAATCCACCTGTATCAAATGAAGTAGCAATGATTTTCATGTGAAATTCTGGCGAACCACCATTTGACAGAGATATTAGAGTTTATTTAAAATCAGAAACTCGATTACAAAGACTTAGTATTTTAGATGGAGTTGTAGATCCTCTAACATATCCAATTTTATTCCCACATGGAGAAAGTGGATGGGATATGACACTTAAAACTAGAAATGGTAGCAAGCTCACTCACCTTCAATATTATTCATTTATATTTCAACAAAGAGAAGGTGTTAATCAATTTTTACTCAGCAAGAAATTAACTCACCAATATATTGTGGATTCCTATTGTAAGATGGAAGCAAATAGATTACATTTTCTACGAATGAACCAACCAGCATTACGAAATGACAGCTATAAAGGACTTCAGGACTATCTTCTATCGGACTCCAATGATAAGGTAGGAGAGCCTGTTATTTTACCAACAACCTTTTCAGGAAGCCCGAGATATATGCAACAAAATTATCAGGATGCCATGGCAATAGTAAGAACGTTTGGAAAACCAGATTTATTTGTTACTATGACAAGCAATCCTAATTGGGATGAAATTAAAGAACATCTTTATACTAACCAGAATCCTTCTGATAGACCAGATTTATTAGCTCGCGTCTTTAATTTTAAGCTTCAAGAATTTATTAATTTATTATCCTCTGGTAAACTGTTTGGCCCGTGTACGGCTTATGTTTACACTATAGAATTTCAAAAGAGAGGACTTCCACACGCGCACATATTAGTAATTCTATCAACTAAAAATTGTACAAATCCAGATTACATCGACCAAGTAGTAAGTGCAGAAATACCAGCGATTGATTCCAATCCACGTTTATACCAATTAGTTGCTAAGCATATGATTCACGGTCCATGCGGTTCTTATAATCCTTCAGCTCCATTTATGGACAATGGTAAATGTACCAAAAATTATCCTTTTACGTTTAATGATTGCACGTCTGCTAATGTAAATGGTTATCCTTTATATAGAAGAAGCAACAATGGTACGTTTATTGAAAAAACCATTGGCGGTAAAACCATAAGAATATATAATAACTATGTGATCCCATATAACAGCTATTTACTCTTGCATTTTAATTGTTATATTAACGTTGAGGTATGTGCAACAGTTAAGTCAGTAAAATACCTTTATAAATACATACATAAGGGACATGATCGGGCAAAAATCCAAATTTCAAATAGTGAGGTCTTTCAACATGATGAAATTACTCAGTATCTCGATGCAAGATATGTAAGTGCACCGGAAAGCATATGGAGAATATTTTCCTTTAAAATGCATGACAAATCTCATGTAGATTATAGATTAGCTTTACATTTAGAAAATGAGCAAAATATAATATTTCAAGAAGGTCGGGAAACTGATGCGTACTATACTTTTGACAATAAATTAAATATATGGAAAACTAGAAAATATAATAAAACTGAAAAAGATATTGGACAGATGTATAATATATGTGTAAATAAAGGTGAACTATTTTATTTAAGACTGCTTTTATTACATGCGAAAGGAGTGACGTCATTTACTGATATTCGTAGTGTAGACAATATCGTATATTCTACGTATAAGGAAGCGTCCATCAAGCAAAAATTAAAGTATTTGTTATGGGTGGTGATTTTCGTCAAACCCTACCAGTAATTCGTCATGGGACTCGATCTGACGCCATTTATTCATGCCTCAAAACTTGCGAATTATTGACTCAATTTAAAATATGTCACCTTAAAACAAATATGAGAGTTCGTAATGATTATTCCCGCTGCATCAAAGGAAATTTAATTACAAAAATATTTGGGTCTGAATTTACTCCGGATGATATCCATCTATATCAAAACCAAGCAATTTTATGTCCTTTAAATTATGATACATTGAAAATGAATGAAGATGTTTTAAATATACTGAAAGGCGATGTGAAAACATATAATAGTATAGACTCTGTAAATGTAGATTCTACTGATCATAAATCGATACAACTATATCAGGTAGAATATATACATCAACTATAACACCATCCGGAATGCCCCCACATATACTTAATTTGAAAGTAGGAGACATAGTTATGTGGTTACGAAATTTGAATACTAAACAGGGGTTATGCAGTGGTACTAGGTTACTAATAAAAGAAATGAAAGACAATGTAATCTTCGTTGAGATTTTAACTGGTACATCAAAAGGAACATTTGCTTTTATACCGAGAATTACTCTTATTCCAACAGACACCGGTTTACCTATGCAAATTAAAAGAGTTCAATTTCCTTTACGATTATCATTCACTATGACAATCAATAAAGCCCAAGTTCAATCGTTTGATAAAGTCGGTATTTATTTATCACAGTCAGTTTCCTCGCATGGTCAGCTATATGTAGCTTTATCAAGAGCTACCAACAAGGAACAACTTTTTCTGAAAATAGAAAATACAAATAACCAGGGAGAATTGGAGCCGAAAAAAATCTATACTGTTAATTGTTTGTATAAAAAAGTTCATTAAATTGTTATAAATAAAGAAACTAAATTTTAAAAATAACTTTCTGTATTTGTTCTTTTTACTCTGTAATGTTCGAAAAATGTTTAAAAATTTTGGCAAATTGGGGTACATTTCATTATTCATCATTTTATGTACATTTTGAAATAATTAACACGATCAACGGCGCTGAATTGACTGTTATTGGTGATCTATAGCAATTTTGCAAAACAATTTATTATATTTTTTTATATGAACGCAAAATCACTATTTCAACACTTTATTAAAAGTCGCCGGAGGCGTCTCACAGCGTAGCGGGCGTCGTCCGCTAGTCTAAAATAAAATTATTTAAATATTTCATTTCTAGTGGACTGATTTATAAACATTCTTAATTTAGTGTCCTGTTTCACAGTCTTCGGACCTACTATTTTCAATAAAGTATTAAATGATTCTGGGGCCATCCTCGTGAAATTAGAAAGAGACGTCAGTCAACCGCATTTCTGCCACTAATCCCATGCTTTGTCCTTTCAGCTTAAGTGAAAATTGGTCGAACCCACATTTCATGAACCGTTTTTTCCCCTGATAGTTTAGCAACGGTACTGCAAATTACACTTACAATAGCAGCCGCGCTAACATTTTGAACGTACTCGTCATTTTCCAACATCCAAGTGGAAACCATAGGTAAGATTTTAGTTGAACAACGATAACTGTTCAGTTTATGCTTGTTTTGATAATATGGCAATGTTATCGTGATATTGTAACCCACGTATTTTTTTTTTGGCCCGTCCTATATCTGAAATTTCCACCATATAGTCATATCGCGTTTTCTACACTTTTTTTTATTTTAAAACTGACAAATTATATTTTTCGTTTCTAGAAATCGTCGTTCTAACTATTTTACATATTTGCACAGATTTTAATGTGATTTTAATCTGTCAGCTCAACACCGATAACTAAATCTTAAAAAACAATGAAACATTGCAACCATAATTACATTTCTTGGAGTATATTAAAAGAAAAAGCATTACGATCCAAATTATTAAAAATAATTTTTTCATAAAAAGTTTCAAACAAACTTTAATAAAAAACAAAAAAATAGCGGAGTCGTCATCATTTTTAATGAAATATTATAAATAGATAAGAATACATTCGTAACAGAAGATGACTATTTTTCTTGAATATTCTTTCTAAAAATTTTCCACAAGAAAAATCAAATTTGTGTGCTTTCATATTAATTATCATCAAAGTAACAATTTTTGTTTTTATAATTTTACTGAAGCGTTCATTTTTCAATCGAAACTTTATTTTAAACTTTTTCTTTTCTTATTTATTTAGTATATTATTATTGTATAATTTTTATAAAGTGGAAAAGTTTATATTATTTTTTTATGTATAGATACATACATACATACATACATATATGTATATCAAACAGAATAAATAAACTGCGGTATATTAGGGAAAAACTTACTTTCACTTTTCGCTGTTTTATTTAATAAGATGAACGAATAAACTTGCGAGAACATAAGTATGTTATGATTATAAATGAGATAAACGGAGGCATTTCATATAATATTATATACATACGAGTATATACATACAACATACGTGAATATATTATGTAGGCTGTTGTTTATAAAAATGATTTAGAGAGTTTACGAAAAATATCCAAATACAAGCAAAATATTAATTTGTTTCGCTGTAGAACGGTTTAAATAAATTTAAATTTATTAAAAACCAACAAAAAGTCTTATGTTAAAAGTTATATTTTAAATTGAGAAATAAAATGAATTATAAATATAAAGGTTTTTGTTTTTAAAAATTTTCCAAATTATGGAATTAAATATGATGAAAAACAAAAATGTTATTTTTGAAAATTTTTTTTTTTCCGTGGAAGATTTGAAAATAAATTAAATTATTTTAATTATTAAATTTTAATTATAAATAATCATACCTATTTAAATTAGTTTTTTTTTTTACCAAAGTAGTCAAATTAATATGATTCATGGTTACATGAAAAAAATGTCTGTACCTGTTTTTAATCGAAAATGCTCGTAAAATACTTTTTAAAGAATTAAATTTATCGGTTTATACCATTTTCTAACAGAAAAGGAGGTAAAATGGAAAAAAAGGTCCTGTTTGTACGTATATATAGGAGACTAAACATTTATTATTACGTAAATTTTCCGTATCAGTGTTTTAATTAGGTCTAAACTTAATCATTATAAACTTAAAATGTAAATTACGGAACATTTACATAATCTAATTTAAAACTACCCAAGGAATGTAGAATAAGATAACAAATCAATTTTCCATTACTTTGTTTGAGATAATACCAGAGAGAATAGATATACAAGAGAGTGAAGTTTTTCGAGCAAATAATGTAATTAAGCCGTGTACTCGAGGCCGAATTTATATCCTAGGAAATCAAAGCCGATCTCTCTCTCAAACAAATCAACTAAAATGATGAAAAACACGCCCGTTTTTCTCTTCTTTGAAATATATTTAACTTAATCACACAAAAATTCTCTCAAAGAGAGATCGGATTTGATTTCCTAGGATTTCAAATCCGGTCGCATGTGCAAGCCTTTAAATGTACCATTTTTCGCTGCGAACGATGGAGACTAAGAGGCATATATACAAATTGATTTTATTTTCCATTTCAATCCTTCATGTTTAGTGTCTATTTATAAATATTTTTGACCGTAAACGTTATTTTTCTTGCTTTTTTCTTGGCTCATGATCATAATTAAATATGTCTATTATTGACGGGCATGAAGTTTCTATGGAGTTTTTATGGAACGGTACAAATGTCAAAAAAATTATCAAATGTCGAATTGTCTCATGAAAATGTATTAAACAGTTTCGAATAAAACCAATTTATTTATACAAATTTAAAATTATAAAACTGAAAAATATTACTCAAACTAATAAAAGAACTACGAGTCTGAAATTTTTGCCAGGTTAACAGAATATATCAATGTATTTATAACTACACTGTTAAAACAAAATCAAATAAGAAAAATATGATTCTTATTGGAATTTTGAGTATTATTTTAAATATTTTAAGTTAATTTAAAAACACTTCAAAACGAAATCGAAATAAATAAACACATATGTATTCTAGAAAAACGTAAGTTTTCAAAAAGTACAGTCCACTAAATATTAACTAAATCAACAATCAAAATTTGTCAAACTATGGGTATTTTCCAATTAAAATTGGACATCAAAAAAACACATGAAATTTTACCATCCAAGAAATGCATCGTACAAAATATTTCTTCGAACAAAATAATTCATAGAAAAAAATTTACTCGAATTTTTCTCTTGGTTCTACTCATTTCGATCAGGCAATTAAGTGGCCTTTCCCATGTACTAGCCATATATGAGTCAACATCTCTGGGATTGACCGAAAATTATCATTCAAAATTTGGGTGTAAACAGTTCATCTTACAAAATATTTCTTCGAACAAAATAATTCATAGAAAAAAATTTACTCGAATGTTTCTTTTCGTTCGACCCATTTCGATCAGGCAATTAAGTGGCCTATCCCATGTACTAGCCATATATGAGTCAACATCTCTCGCAATGACCGATAATTACCATACAAATTAGAGTGCGAACAGTTCATCGTACAAAATATTTCTTCGAACAAAATAATTCATAGAAAAAAATTTACTCTAAGTTTTCTCTTGGGTCGACCCATTTCGATCAGGCAATTAAGTGGTCTTTCCCATGTACTAGCCATATATGAATCATTATCATTCAAAATTTGAGTGTAAACAGTTCATCGTACAAAATATTTCTTCGAACAAAATAATTCATAGAGAAAAATTTACTCGAAGTTTTCTCTTGGTTCGACCCATTTCGGTCAGGCAATTAAGAGGCCTTTCCCATGTACTAGCCATATATGAGTTAACATCTCTCGCAATGACCGATAATTACTATACAAATTAGAGTATGAACAGTTCATCGTACAAAATAATTCATAGAAAAAAATTTACTCGAATTTTTCTCTTGGGTCGACCCATTTCGAAGAGACAATTAAGTGGCCTTTCCCGTGTACTAGCCATATATGAGTCAACATCTCTGGGATTGACCGAAAATTATCATTCAAAATTTGAGTGTAAACAGTTCATCGTACAAAATATTTATTCGAACAAAATAATTCATACAAAAAAATGTACTCGAATTTTTCTCTTGGTTCGACCCATTTCGATCAGGCAATTAAGTGGCCTATCCCATGTACTAGTCATATATGAGTCAACATCTCTGGGATTGACCGAAAATTATCATTCAAAATTTGAGTGGGAACAGTTCATTGTACTAAATATTTCTTCGAACAAAATAATTCATAGAAAAACATTTACTCTAATTTTTCTCTTGATTCCACCCGTTTTACTTAGGTAATTAAGTGGCCTTTCCCATGTACTAGCCATATATGAGTCAACATCTCTGGGATTGACCGAAAATTATCATTCAAAATTTGAGTGTAAACAGTTCATCGTACAAAATATTTCTTCGAACAAAATAATTCATAGAAAAAAATTTACTCGAATTTTTCTCTTGGTTCGACCCATTTCGATCAAGCAATTAAGTGGCCTTTCCCATGAACTAGCCATATATGAGTCAACAGCTCTGGGATTGACCGAAAATTATCATTCAAAATTTGAGTGTGAACAGTTCATCGTACAAAATATTTCTTCGAACAAAATAATTCATAGAAAAACATTTACTCGAATTTTTCTCTTGATTCCACCCGTTTTACTCAGGTAATTAAGTGGCCTTTCCCATGTACTAGCCATATATGAGTCAACATCTCTCGCAATGACCGATAATTACCATACAAATTAGAGTGCGAACAGTTCATCGTACAAAATATTTCTTCGAACAAAATAATTCATAGAAAAAAATTTACTCGAACGTTTCTTTTCGGTCGACCCATTTCGATCAGGCAATTAAGTGGCCTTTCCCATGTATTAGCCATATATGAGTCAACATCTCTAAGATTGACCGAAAATTATCATTCAAAATTTGAGTGTAAACAGATCATCGTACAAAATATTTCTTCGAACAAAATAATTCATAGAAAAAAATTTACTCGAATTTTTCTCTTGGGTCGACCCATTTCGATCAGACAATTAAGTGGTCTTTCCCATGTACTAGCCATATATGAATCAACATCTCTGGGATTGACCGAAAATTATCATTCAAAATTTGAGTGTAAACAGTTCATCGTACAAAATATTTCTTCGAACAAAATAATTCATAGAAAAAAATTTACTCGAATTTTTCTCTTGGTTCGACCCATTTCGATTAAGCAATTAAGTGGCCTTTCCCATGTACTAGCCATATATGAGTCAACATCTCTGGGATTGACCGAAAATTATCATTCAAAATATGAATGTGAACAGTTCATCGTACAAAATATTTCTTCGAACAAAATAATTCATAGAAAAACATTTACTCGAATTTTTCTCTTGATTCCACCCGTTTTACTCAGGTAATTAAGTGGCCTTTCCCATGTACTAGCCATATATGAGTCAACATCTCTCGCAATGACCGATAATTACCATACAAATTAGAGTGCGAACAGTTCATCGTTCAAAATATTTCTTCGAACAAAATAATTCATAGAAAAATATTTACTCGAACTTATCTCTTGGTTCGACCCATTTCGATCAGGCAATTAAGTGGCCTTTCCCATGTATTAGCCATATATGAGTCAACATCTCTAAGATTGACCGAAAATTATCATTCAAAATTTGAGTGTAAACAGATCATCGTACAAAATATTTTTTCGAACAAAATAATTCATAGAAAAATATTTACTCGAATTTTTCTCTTGGGTCGACCCATTTCGATCAGGCAATTAAGTGGTCTTTCCCATGTACTAGCCATATATGAATCAACATCTCTGGGATTGACCGAAAATTATCATTCAAAATTTGAGTGTAAACAGTTCATCATACAACATATTTCTTCGAACAAAATAATTCATAGAAAAACATTTACTCGAATTTTTCTCTTGGTTCGACCCATTTCGATCAAGCAATTAAGTGGCCTTTCCCATGAACTAGCCATATATGAATCAACATCTCTGGGATTGACCGAAAATTATCATTCAAAATTTGAGTGTGAACAGTTCATCGTACAAAATATTTCTTCGAACAAAATAATTCATAGAAAAATATTTACTCGAATTTTTCTCTTGATTCCACCCGTTTTACTCAGGTAATTAAGTGGCCTTTCCCATGTACTAGCCATATATGAGTTAACATCTCTCGCAATGACCGATAATTACCATACAAATTAGAGTGCGAACAGTTCATCGTATAAGATTTCATTGATTTTTATTTAATATATGAATATTGATGTATGAATTAGTACAAATGCTACATCCAATACACAAATTAATTTTATCGAATATTCAATTTCAATTATTTAACTTGCAGCAATATACACTAACATTATTTATGTTAATAATTGTTTTAATTAAGGAAATTGGATAGATATTTCATACTACAACAACAATTTGATGAAAATAGATTAAAATAAACCAAAAACAACAGTATACTTGTTTCAATATTCTCCAGTAGATGACAGTAAACTTCAATAAAATAAAATATTGTAATAAATGATTGGGAAATACTCAATTGTATTCTAAATTACTCATTTATTTTTGTACAATATGGTACATAATTGAATATTAGTAACAAAATGTATTTCTCTAACAATAACAGATTTGTCAAAAAATAAATAACTCCAAACTATTTTTTTTTTTAAAACTGACGAATACTTTGTTTTAAATTAAACATAGAGACATCTATGGCATGGAACTATAATAATGAAATTTAGTACTTTTTCTTCTATATTTTTGTTGTCAACAAATTGCGAGCTAATGCGGGCTATTTCAAGTTATTGTAATGTATAGGTAACCCCTCCTATAGCACGATCTCGCTACGCGGTTAAAAGAAAATTCTTCTACAATACGATAAATAAAACTTTATTATTTTTTAAATAAATGAATAAAGTGCCCGCCGGGAAGGTATACTACTTTTTTTTGCCGCCATTTTGGTAAACGTTAGTCTTGACAGTTCATATTTGGCAGTCGTGAAATATTATTAAAAAATATTCGATAAACCATCGTGTTTAAATCGATAAAACATTTTATCAAAATCAATCATCGATTACTGTGACGATGAGAAAGTTACGTGAAATTTTTGGGAGAAACAACGTGCCAACAAAACGCACTATTTAGCGTGTAGTGAATGATTTCGAAGAAAGAGGGTCTGTAGGTGATAAGCCCAAGCATGGACCACAACGTATTGCAAGATCGGGTGAAAACATTACTGCTGCTCAAGAAAGTGTTCAAAACAATCCATCAACCTCAATTCGACGCCGTGCTCAGGAGCTTGGTCTTCAAAGAACAAGTTTGGCCACAATTTTGCACAAGGATTTGCATTTGTTTCCATTTAAGATTCAGTTGACCCAAGAGCTTCTTCCACAAGACCATTTACGCCGCCGTACATATGCCAATAGGATGTTACTGTTCACCCATGACAACCCCAATTTTCATGAAAAAATCATAATGAGTGACGAGGCACATTTTCATTTAAATGGATATGTGAATAAACAGAATAGTCGATTCTGGGCAATGGAAAACCCTCAAATTATTCGCCAGTCACCTTTACATCCATTTAAAGTGACAGTCTGGTGTGCAATTTGGTCATAAGGAATCATTGGACCTTACTTCTTTCAAAATGAAAACGGCTTAACGGTAACTGTGAATGGGGAGCGATATTGTGATATGATTGAAAACTTTTTAACGTCACAACTGCATGCTTTGGGCTTGATTAACATGTGGTATCAACAAGACGGTGCCACATCGCATACAGCCAGGATTACAATGGCATTACTGCGAGACCTCTTTCCACAACAAGTTATTTCAAAAAATGGTGATGTTGATTGGCCTCCACGGTCGCCTGATTTGACTGCTCCGGACTTCTTTTTGTGGGGATATCTGAAAAGCAAGGCTTATGCAAACAAACCAGACACGCTTGAGCAACTCAAACCAAATATTCGTAATGAAATGTGTGAGAATGTAATGAAAAATATGCTCAAAAGGGTTCGCATTTGTGAGGCTAACAGAGGCGGACATTTATCTGTTATTGTATTCCATACACAATTGCCGACATTAAATAAAATATTTATCAATATAAGATCCATTCTCTTTCATTTAATTAAAAATTATAAACATATACAATGTTAGTATAAATATACCTATACTTAATTTAATTGCAATACTTTATATACATAGCATATGCAAATTATCTCATTAGTCATTATAATTACACCAATCCAAACTAAAAATAACGTAGTATCTCTACCAAATTAATAGGTAAATAAGCATTGTATATATTATATAGCGGATCTTTCTCCTTCAGAGAATAATGATATATTTTGTATCAAATTGTCATTGCAAGAAGAGCTGTATGTACAAGAGGTTGATGGTGCATCATCAACAAAATAAATAAAATAAAATTTTAAAATTACAAGCCAAGTGGCCAAAAATTAACTTTTTATTAAACCCGTTCGCGGAGTATTATGTCTATTTGAACATAATTTGTGGTGACCTCGACGTGAATTAGTTAATATCACATGCAAATAAGAAATTAGCATATTAGTAAAAGGAGTAGACTTGGGTAAGGGGAGTTGATGTTTTGAATCGAAAGGAAGAAGGGAATTGTGGATGCGACCTCCTACACGTAGGAGACCTTGGTTGTCCAGGAACGGACTTAGAGAACGCAGACGACTCGTTCGGTAAACTTCTTTGTTTTTCCGCGGGTCCACAATTTCACGTCCAAAGTGAAGAGATTGTGAAGAGATCTTCACGGGAGCTAGCAAGGCGATTTTCAATCCATACAATGCTAGTGGTCCCTTATTTTTGGTAGTCTTGTTTGTTTTACAAACGAGAAGGACCATCTTTTGGTTGCGACGCTCTCTACTGATGATATCGGCTGGATTTTCGGATGTTGGTATATGATTCCATTGGCTCCCGATAGTTAGATCTTGTATTTTGGCAATCCGGTTCGCAACAAATGGTGTTGTGTTCCATGTGTGTGATGGTGCGGACAGCCAAGACAATACTATCGTTAAGTCTGCCCAATATAACACATTTTTTGGTTTACATGGAATAATCCTACGTTCTTCGTACGTGTATGAAGAATTGGCTGAAGCGAGATGTAAGTGCAAGAATCGTCCGTTCTTTGATATTTACTTCACAGTTGCCAAAATTCCAGCAACAGGGTTAAGGATACTAAAACACTTAACTCCTTTTCGTTATGAAGTGTAATTGTGACCCAGAATCTAGAAGGGCTCTGCATGCAACGGGTAAACCGTACTTGTCTAGTAGTACGTGTATTACGGCAGTAGCCAATATGACTTGACATTGTGATTTAATGTGGGTGCTTGATTCGGTTTGAATAGAGCCAACCGATGCATGGCCACTGGTATAGTTTAATGGTTGACAAATGAAACCTTGGCATGCAGGTTCAGACAGAGCAGTGCCACCATTAACATTTTGAATAGAGCTCAATGTTGGATATTGATGTAAGTATGTATGGTGTTTGGCTGAACACTCATGACATCTTGATCGCGAGCACGAATCCGATGTATGAAAAGTATCAAGCAAACAATTTGTACACAAATGAAGACGAGAAACTGCTTGCTGGCGATCTGGTAGTGAAAGGTTGATGAAACGCCCACATCTGGATATGTTGTGTGCATGGCGCAATACGAACAAACTTTATTTGTAGTGCTTCATGAAACGAGAGATGAGCTCTCTGATGAGTAAGTTTCTGTTTGTAATTAGGCATGCTAGGTAGATTGGTTGGCTGGTGAGTTTGCTCTTTCAATAAACTAATTCCATCCAATGTGTGAGATCGTTTGTCTAACCATATAAACAATTAGGTCATCCCATTGAGATGTTGGACGACCGAGACCTTTCAAAGAATTGAGGTAATTGTTGAGACTGTCAATTAATTCTCGAAGTTTGACTGACGACCCTTTGTCCATAGATGGTAAATTAAAGAGTGCTCTTATGTGATCTTGTGCTACCAACTTTTCATTAGCGTATCTATCCGTTAAGAGTTTAAGAGCAGCGGGATAGTTTGTAGCAGTAATCTCCAATCACTTGATTCTTGAGCTACTTCTCAAATGATGAAATTTTTGAATATCATCTAATCATTTATTCTTATGCACAAGTGTTTTAAATGTTTCATAGAACGGAGAAACCAATTGATAAATTCACCGGAAAATGAAGGTAACTTAATTTTTGGTAGTCTAAATTAGTGATATTTTCATCGGTGAGTTCAGACTTATAAATCACTCTAGCTTCGGATTTCCTTCGATTAATTTCAACTAATAAAGCAGGTTTCAATTTATGATACTTCTCATCAAAGGTTGCCCGAGAATCGCCCTTAGATTCATTTATATCTAATTCTTCTAATAACGTTTGATTCGTTTCAACATTTACGAAATATTTTTCTAAAGAATCCAAACGCACGTCTAGTTCAAAATCTAATGCTGTTTTAACCTCACTATTAACAAAATTCGCTATTCGATCTATTTGGCCTGCAATAACATCCAATTAAATTTATATTTCGCAATTTTATCTTCGGTCATTCCTTTTGCGCAAAATAACAGTAACGGATAACGGTATTTATATAAGATAGCACAAAAGGTCAACGAATGTTAAATTTTAATTTTTGCACGTGTTCTAATTACGAAGATGCCACAAAACTAATTATATATAAATAAAATGGTTGATAGTTACCAATACTGATGTGGATATGTATTTACGATTAAAAGTAATCCTCCTTCTAAGCCTCCAGACTCTCTTAGATGTTGCACAAAGTATAATGCTGCAATCCTAATGCTGATGTCGATTCAAGAAAGTACTCTACATTTCCGGATGAATTAATTTAGGAATTGCGATGATTGTTCACAAATATTTTAGTCACACGATATCCGCCAGTAGTAAAATGATCACGTCGGGGTCACCAAATTATGTTCAAATAGACAAGTTTTTTGAAATAAATGCAAAGTTTGCATAATGCGACTTACGCTGTATTCACAAAATGCCATCGATATACTACTCCATGAAGTTCTTAAAAATGATAAATTGATGACTGATTAACAGATTTCAAATATTTGTTAAAATTATTAATCAATTTTGAATTCGAAAATTAGGATAACTCATCTTACTATTCTGCCAATATTTTGTAAAATATATTCGTTCTAATAAATCCAAAATTTTACTAAAATCATAAATTTCGAATAATCTGAATTTTCAAACTTTACTTTGAAAAATTAGAGAGAATCGGTTTGGTTACGTAAATTTCTAATTTGTTGTGACCCAGTTTGAGTATAGCTGCTCGAATAGCGAATTGTATTTCCAAAAGTATATCTATATTTGACAGAATTGCTAGTTTTGAATTATTTTGCGATTCAACTTTTAAATATTTCATTGAAGGTCTAAAGTTATATATAGAAAATGTTTTGTTGTAAATTCAAAAATAAAATAAAATTGTAATCTAAAATTGGGAGGAAAACAGGTACAGTTTTCAGTTTTCATGGTATAATTTTATTTTCACGTGGTGGATGAAAAATAAAAGTATCATGTGTCCTATACCTACGGTGATATTATTGATGTAGCTTTTGTAAAATAATAAATGTGAGCTAAATGAGAAAAATTAAATAAAAATGGGGAATATATTCACTCGACTCCCCATGATATTCGATATATACTATAGTACGTGTACATGTATGTGCTTTCGTTTTTATTGTTTTCACTTTAAAGCTTTAAATTTTTGTTTATGCTTTATCATATTTCTCTCTGTTGGTCTCTGCCGTTTACAAAATTTTATATTTTTCACAAAATTCTATTTCGGCTTTGTGTAAATAACATATACGATTTTTGCCGTTTCGAATATATGTACATATACATACGTCATACATACATATGTGTATATGTACTATGTACACGTATATCCGAACTTTTTAGCAAAAAGAAAAGAACTATCATACTTAATCATACACATCTACTCTTATGTATTTATGTTTTATTTTTTTTAATATATCTTCAAGCAACGGAAAAGTAATTTACACTATGTGGGTGGTTTGAACTCTGAAGCAGTTTTGTTTATATCGTTTCATATTATTCACAAACAAGCATAAAGTAAAATGGAATATTTTGTGTTATGGTTACAACGTTTTTAGGCAATAAAGTATGTACATAACATACATGGAAGGATATTTGTACATACGAATATACAGATATGATGACTACTTTAGTAACAAAAATGGTTATGGCGATGATGTTTACTCATTTTAGTTTGTTTGTTGTAGATCTATATTTTCCTGGAAAATTTGTATTTTGGTCTAGGGTTTTTTGGTTTTTCATTTTGCACTCTGCACTATCTTTAAACCAAATACTTTGAGGATACATACATACATATACATGTTTGCTTTTTGATCTAAAATTTAATTTAAACTTTTATTTTTCGTTGCTTTTTAATGAAGATGATGTTATCGCCGGTTCGGATGGAACGAAAACCTGATATGCGTGGATTAAAATAAAATGTATGCATACGTGAATAAACATAAATTATGTAAATTTGTAATATAATCCGAAAGGGGGAAAAAATACGTTTCACTTTAGTGACATTTTTGTTGTTGAGAATTTAATGCTTTTTCGGTGGTTAATACGTAATATTTACGTTGGAATGTCTTCATTTTAATAATGATCTGGAACTACACACTTATTTTTATTTTAAGTTCCTTTTTATCAGTTATAACAATCTTAATGTTTTAGTTCATTTTATTAAATTTATTGCTTTACGTTTTACTAAATTTAGACGAGATATTTGATAAAACTATAAGTTGGTTGATCCGGAATGTGAACAATTAATACTGAATAATTATTTGAATCTTTCTACTGATTACTACTGAACGATTAGACCTTGTCAGCAAACTACCCGAAAGTAGGAATACAGCAAACAAGGTTTCTTCCTTTATAGTACGATAACTGTGAAAATAGTTAGTAATGGTAATAAATTCAAGAGTTTTTAAAGGCTTTACTGGCCACTTACTGTATCAACAACGGTTTCGATCCTGGCTTGGTCTTAATACTGTCTTAGATAATCTGAAGAAGCCAAGTCAATCTCTACACCGTGAAGACGCCAAGTCACTCTCTAAGACCTCTGCGCTTACCATACGATGGCTCTCCTTTCTGATCTCTTTATTGTACAGAGCTTGGTATGTACCATCTATTTCGCGTTTTGAGCCGTAAATTATACGAACGATTCTTCTCTCAAATCCGTCAGCGCCCAACTTTCACATCTATCAACGGGCCAGATAGGTGCTGAACCTTAGAAGATACAAAGCACGGCTACCAGCCGCTAGGCGCGCTTTAATATCCTCACCCATACACTGTTATCGTGAGTGATAAGAGAGCTCACATATTTGAACCTCCTCACTCAAACATGTAGAGGCCACTACTTAAATCTGGTGTGCCATTGTCCCTATGACCAGAGATCAGGTATTTTATTTTGGACTCATTAATCTGGAGTTCAATAAAAACTGAAAACCCTACAAGCGGATCAAGTATTTCTTTCACTCCGTTGCTATTCAGTCCAATCACGCATATGTCATCTGTATATATGCAATCATCTGATTGGACTGGCGATATAAGATGTTGCTATGAGGTGTTTTGGCACTGAGTTTTACGAAAGATGTACTCCAGATTAAAGAGTATCGGGGATAGATCATCTCCCAGCCGAACACCCCAGTTATCTGCAAAATTTGTCGATAGCCTGTTCTCAATTTTAACACAGCATTGAGACTGCGTCACTGTCATTTTACACAATCGTACCAATTTTGTTGTATTCCTAGATATTCCAGAGCATACCACAAACTCTTCCGATTGAGCGAGTCATAGGCCTGCTGTAAATCCAGGACACCTAATTTACGGAGATAAATGTCTCGTATTATTTAAATAGAATTATCCGCAGCAAAAAGACCTGATCAGTGACTGATCGACTCAGACGAAATCCTTATTGATAGTCACCAACTAAACCCTCCGTTGGCGGGGTGATTCTATCCAATATAATATAGGACAGTAACTTGTATGCTGTGCAAAGGAGAGCAATACCGCGATAATTCTCAAACTTCAAGCGGTCTAAGAGCACATAGAAGATAGGGCACATCGCGACCACTTTCCATTCGTCAGGCATTACTTCGGTTCGCTATACTAATAGAATAAGGTCAAAATGACATTTCCACAAAGTATCCCCTCCGAACATCAAACTCCGAATTAATGTAGTTCACTCCAGATTAGCGGTTTCATTTTAGTCTCTGCATGGCTCTAGTGAATTCCTTATGGGATGGCTCCTCAGTGTAAATCTCCGCAGTCTGTATTAAAGGTAACTCAACCACAATCTGTGCCGCTTGATGAATACACAGCAGGTCACAGATGGCGCAATCCAGTAATTCCTTTAAAGAAATTACGTGAACTGCACTCATTGCTGAGTTGATGTACTTTGAGAACCTCGGCCTTCCACCATTCTCGCTTTTTCCGTGTACTCGGCTTAGCTGCCCTCTTAGTAAGAGTAGCCTTGTTTTTCCTGGCGTTTGTGAGACGTTGTTGCACTTTGCCATGGACTATATTTTGTTGCTCGACTGCAAGACGACACTCGCCATCAAACCATTCTTTCTCGGGTCTGACTTTTACTTTTCAGTACCTCCCAGACAGAGTTCACACAGTCGCTGACACGATCCTGATATCATTTCTTTTAATCTTCATTTATCAGACCTTCACAGTCGAAACGTTCTATCCGTTTCGCTGTGTTCGCGGACTTGCACGAAAACTTCCTTCGTAGCTTTGCAGCAACCAAATGATGATCCCTGCCTACGTATTGGGTTGCACAACCCGAGCTCGCCGTTTTGAAATGAACAAGTGGTCAATTTGGCTGCGTTTAATTTTGCGAGGATATGTTCATGGTTCCAAATGAATCTGTTTATGCATGTACACAAATTATCGACAGGTTGGCTAACTTCATGCGCCAGAGAAAATTACACAATCGGTTATTGACTGCCTGAAATTCCAGCACCAAGATTTCCGAGGTCATCTCCACTTTATAACAACGTATAGCCCTGAGACACATGGTCTCCACCTTTGGGCCAGCGAGTTTTTTGAAGAGCAACGAGTTCCAGCCGATACTGATTCATGCATGTGATTAGGCCCTCTAACGCTCCTGGTTTCTTAAGTGACTACCCGCGCACGTGCCGATCCTAAATCTCATGTCCGGGTACTTGAGCGGGCGTCCAGTGTTGTTTTGGCGGTATTCATTTTTCGTTTTGTTGACTTTATATGTGTATATGTATAAAATACAGAATTTGAACCTTCAATTACAGTTATGTAATATTTAAAATGTCTAACTTTTAAATTTTGAACTAAAAGTTTTATAAATATAATATTGAAATTGTGCAACCGAATTCTACAATTTTGAATTCTAAATTTTAATTTTAATTATTCAACTTCGAAAATAGCAAATACATAATATCGCACCTCCTACTTAAAACTATGAGAAGTTTAAAACATCAACTTTACTTATTTTCGGTTGAAAGGCCTACTTAAATTATAAACATTAAGTTTATGAATCAGAAGTAGGGCTATTTACAAAAAAATTGAGTACGCGTTTCAAATTAAGGACGATGGACAAATTAAAATAAAGTTTGAGAGCTTGTGACGAAAATATAGTAGGCAGCGACTAGAACTTCAAAAAAGTGGTGCGGGAGGAGTATTGACGACGATATATTACGATGAAATGGCCGAATTATGGGGGAAAGGAAAAAAATGTCAGTCCCTCAAAGTTATCTCGTAGATACAATTAAGATGAGATTGGAGGAATTGGCCGAATGTATCGATGCTGGCAAAAATAACTCTTCCTCTGGTACTCGGCTTTTAGAAGGTATAATGATTAATTATAATTATGCTTTGCTTTGTTAATTGTTTGATTATATTTTGTAAAATATTTTAGCTTTCGTTCCGTCTACGCAGTGGTCAGGACCGGCCACACCGAATGATGTAAATAATAAGGGAGCTCAACCGCCAGTAAAACCAAGAAAAAACAAACAAATTATTGAAGAGTATCCGGCAATGTTTAAAAAATCACAGGACCAAATGCTCGGGAAAACACAAACAAGGCACAAGGAGTGATCGACGGTTGTTAAAGTTATTGTTTACAAAAATAGACGAATTAAAATCTGGTGGAAAAAACAATAAACATAAACGTAAAACAATTCATCAGCCACCTGCAACACCAATCGTCAAGCGGGATTATGTTGTCATGCACCCTCCAGCACTTCATTCTGATCTGGATATATATATATATATGTATATATATATATATATATATATATATATATATATATATATATATATATATATATATATATATATATATATATATATATATATATATATATATATATATATATATATATATATATATATATATATATATATATATATATATATATATATATATATATATATATATATATATATATATATATATATATGAATATAAGGAGTATTATGACTCAGACGACTTAATCGAGGAGGAATGAATATGATAAAAAAAAAAGTTAATAAGATTTTTTTAAGTGGTTTCAAATTAGAAAAGGAATCTGACAAAAGTCTCAGATAAAATGTAAATTGTAACGTTTTTGGTGCCAAGATGGGATAATTCGGTAAGTTTTGTTCAATTATCTGTTATAAGTTAGGTTAGATATCGATACAAAACATTCCCATTTATGGGTATACGGGAAAATGTGTTCCAATTGGAATTGTTTGTATATTAAATTAGATTTACAGTGAGAAACCACAATTAGTATGAATTGGTGCGGATATCGATATCTAGATGGTGCGTTAGGTGGAATGAATTAAGTCTAGTTTTATACATAATATCCATTTTTATTTTATTTTATTTCTTATTAAGTAATCAATAATGATATTTACTTTAGGTGATGATTTCTAATTTTACGACTTTTAACAAATCTTAGAAAAAAGTTAAAATTTTATTATTAATGAATGTATAAATATGAACAAATATATGTATGTAGTATGTAATGTTCTTATTAAAATTCTTTTAATTTTATTTCATCTAGTAATACTATTACTCTGAGTAATTTTAAGAAACTGAAGAAGGAGGCATCCGAAAATCGATATTTAAAAAAAAAAAATAAAAACAAAAAATATTATCACAAAAAGAAAGAAAAATAAAAATAAAATAAAATAAAAAATAGTTTTATTTATATACATAAATCAAATACGAGTATATGGAATTAATAATTATAAATTGAACTGAATTTCAGGATTTCCGCCAGTTAAACTTAAATTTAAATTAATAAATTAATAGTTGGAATGCAGAATAAAATAAATCGTTACTTGAATTTTCAGGAGTATCTCTTAAGTCTGATTCAGCAAACTAATAAATTTTATTTCAGAACCCAGTGATGCTGTCAAAAATTATAAAAGTAGATTAGTGCTGTATCGTCCTGTGTTACTAACTATTGGCTATACCAGACGTCTGTAACCGAGTCAATTTCTATCATACTAACTGAACCTATCCAAATCCTCTTTATGTTATGTGTAAACGGGTGTTCGGTGAGGCCCGGCCATCTCCGTTAGTTCCTGCTTAATGCTTGGTTGAACATTCCAATCACATCAAATCAAATCAGACGGCTTAATCGAGGAGCAAGAATAATTTTTTTTTTATATTATTATTTTATTATTTACAAAATATCTTAAATTATATTTTTGTGTTAAAAATGAAATAGAACATCACTCGTAATTTGATTTTTGCCGAATACACTTGAAATAATTAATGAACCCAACTGCCTAGAGCATTTCTGATGAGTGGTATCCGAGGTACAGGTCGTTTGAATTTTCTGGTGGCTTTCCATAACGAGTAGTCTTTATCCATTTCTGGACCTAGCCCGCTTAAGTAGTTGTCGAAGCAATCTTGTTTAAACCTTTAGATTACCCTATTGACTTTGTTATTTATCAGATTGTAGGCTGTTTGCCTTTCTGCTTTCCTTGATTTGTTCCCGGATCTCAGCAGGGTATATGACTTCCATGTTCGCTTTTTCCTTTAATTCTGGAGAAGCGAGGCTGGAGGCCTTAATTTCAAAGAATGAAATTGTTTCTTTGATGTTGCAAATCCTCATTACTTATGATGCTCACTTTTAATTGAACTAGCTCTTCTAACTTTTCTCTGAAGAGATTCCAGATTTGTTTTTTGATTATTTTAGCCCTTACTGACAACAGTACAGGAATGTGATCAAATGTTAAGTCGTTAATCCCTTTGGCTCTAGTGTAACTGGATGAAATACCCTTTATGATAAAGAAATCAAGTAGAACTGGTATTTTACCTGCATCCGTTGGCCAATACAGATATTCACATTTGTTTTCATGAATGGCATTAAACAGAGCATTTCCTTTTCTAGGAGAAATTATTCTGGAAGCTGTATGTTTTAGTCCCCTCCAATTAATCTTCGTTGGTGTATGCCGTGGAAGACAGTATGCTGCCGCAATATTTAGATATGCGCTATTATATTGGATTGAGATAACCGTTGCTTGCATATAGCTTTTCCGAATATCCTCTTGTGGATTATGTTTGATATTATTTTTATTTAATACAGCTGAACCACCTCTAGCTCTTTCACTAGGATGGGTTGCCCAGTAGGAATTGAATCCCTTTATTTTAATAAACCTTTTCTTAGAGAAGTGCGTTTTTGAAATAAGCGCAATATCTATATTGTTTGTATGGAGAAAATATTCCAGTTCCTGGGCTCGTTGGTTGCGCCCATTGGCGTTCCAAGTTACAATGCGTAGGAACGAGTTAATCAATTTAGCGTATGTTGACTTTTTTACTGGCGGATTGAAATTGTCTGTTGAATTTGACTAAGCATTTTAGTGATTTCAACGTTATTACACTTGGTAATTAACTTCTGTATGTTTGTTGTTATGGTTTAATTCATCAGCTGATTTGGTGATGCGCATAAGATAATCTGTGGATGGTGTAATTGTTGTTTGAGGTTTAGCTGATTTTGTTTGTAATCGCTGTACTACGCTTGTTCTATTACTCTGTTGACTTGTAATTTTGTTCAGATATACAGGACATCCCTTATAATTTGCAGTATGTCCGTCTTGATGACATATTATTGTGCGATATGAAGGTGCGCTATCTGGTTGTTTGTTGCATTTTGTTGTGTGGTGACCTTCAGCACTTTTCACACAATTGGTTTGACGATAGCAAAAACTCTTGGTATGTCAGCGTTGTTGACAATTCGTGCATTGTGGAATGCCCTTTGTCTTGTTAGGTGGCTCAATTTTAACTGTACAGTATGCAAGTTTCTTGATGAATACTTCTTTATTGTTGTCTGTCTGTTTTAAATCGATGTAAACTAATGGAAAGTGTTTCCTGATTTTCACATCAATTTTGACCATTTTGAATATGTTGGTAATACCTGCGACGTCATGTCCCATTTTTTCTAAGTCTGCTTTAATTTCATCATGACCAATGGATGATGGTAGGCCTCTGATAACCACTCTATAAGGCTTGTCACCCTTCAGCTGATAGGTGTGATATTCGATATTTGTTAGTTGGTTGCTGGGTTCATTTTTTAATTCTTCCAATAGTTTTTTGACTTGATTTCATTTTTGATTTCTGTAGTCATTTTCATTTTGAACGGTAATTTTAACGTCACTGTTTGAAAGTGGCTAAAAATAAGTTGGCTCACTAGTGGTTTTTATTATTTTTTGTCGGAATAGTTCGAAATTGTTGATGTTGCTCACGTTAATGGGTGGAGGCAGTGGTATTTTTTTGTTTTTCTGTTCAGTGTTATGGTTCACACTTTGTGTAGTATGTTTTGGAGGCGTTTTCGTTTTTGTTCGCCTACGTTTTTTGGTATTTCTGTGATCAGCACTGCCAACTTCGTTTTCCAGTTCTGCCTAATCTGTGCAATATCCCTCTTATCTCAGAGCATTGAATCTATAAATCTGTTGAAAAACTGGAAATTGCCGAAGCAACTAGTTGGAATTATTTGAATGAGCATGTTGAATAGTTGATGCCTGAATATGGTTAGAAGACAGATTTTTACTCGTGCTGAATCCTCTACTTTTTTATTTTCAACCTTTTCTTTTAGTGTAGAGTTTTCTCTCTTAAGCTCAGTAATTTCTCTATTTTTTGACATTTATTCAACAGCTCCTCGCTGTTTATAATATTTGCTGGTGTACTCGGAGTTTGTTTGACACTGAAGTTTTTTTTTTCAGTGGAGACTGCGTCTTTTGTAAATATGAATTTGTTATTATTCATTGGATATCTGAGCGTCATAGAGCTCCTTTGGAATGAAAATTGATCCTCGTTACTCATTTGAGCGTTGATATCCTTTAGCTTATTTTAGATATCATTGGAAAGCAATGCATTTTAGCAATGTTTTGCCCCCCTAGAATCCATGGGGCAGACCTCCGAAGAGAGTGGATTTTCCTTAACATCAGGTCTGCCACCTCGGGTATTACTTTCTTTGTTTTTTTTGTCATTGCGTTTTGTTGTTTATAGTCTTATTACACTCGCCTCTAGAAGTTCAGCCGTGGTGACAGAGAGACAGTTGATGGTTTCTAAATAGCCGCAACCCTGGAATGTAAACCAATGGCTTATTGGCTATAAACGGTCAACGCCTACCCTATTGAAACAGACCCAACACCCACATTAACTTGAATTGAAATAGGTATAGTTAAACGAAATTGCTCTATTAGTGTATACAAAACAATTCTAACTAAACATAACTTTTCAGTTTGAATTACTTCACAAAAGTTTAAATTTAAATTAATGTTACCACGTTTTTTTTTATAATCAAATCGATACACGAAAGCGTGTAATATACGATTATCTACTAAACAATGAGCCTATTCTTGTGTGTTTTAAACTTGAGTGGATATGGGATTATAACGAAATTTAAATTATTTCTTTCATATTTTGTTAGTAATCAGACTTAATATGCATATCACACACATACGTATATACATTTTTCTATTGTTAAAAACTATTCATTAATATAATTTAGAAATTATACAATGCTTGGAAGAAGATATTATTTTTATGAACAATTTATTATTTAAATTTAGGATATTAAAAATATAGAACTACAAGTGTATATAGTAAATAAAACTATGTGTATACATAATAAATGAATGAATATATATTTACAATTTTATTGCTTTCTTCGTCTCAACGATATAAGTTAAAGTGAAAATATATTTTCGAACAAAAAATATTAATATTTTCATATATAAGATGTACGTATACTTGTTACACCCTACTGTACCATACTAACGTTTTCTAATACTATATATTTTATGTACGCTTAAGTAGATTTTTCGCAATAACAAAAAAAAATGTATTTCGTTAACAAATAAAATGGTTTCACTCGTATTTGTATTGTATTCTTTGAATTATTAAACAAAATTAAATTTAAATTTAAATCTACGTACGTAATAAGAGAATGAAAATGAATAACACGCACGTATCTTAAGTAATGAAAACGAAACGATTAAAATGGATTTTGTTACGCCATAATTTTATAATTGAAAATATTCTCAACGACATTTCATTATTTGTGTATAGCAACATTACGAAGCGGGTTTCTTTATTGTAACATATCCCGAGCTGATTACTTTAGTTTACATTTTTTGCGCATTTTAGTATTTTTATGTAATTGGTAAATTTGCAGAATAATATTAGTTTCAAGAATTCAACAATTTTCAATTTTGAAGTGTTTCAATTTTGAAGTGTTTCAATTTTGAATATTATCGGTATTTTAAATTAATCCTTCTTCAAATATTTCTTTTAATCATGTTCTGTTTTTTTTTTAAATTTGGCTGGAACCCATTAGGGTTCCACAGTCAATGTCACGAAGGGCCCATGGTGCAAACCTTAGTTTAATTTGCACGTCTGCTATAACTAAACCATAATTTGTTAAACATTTATTGTTTTATTTATTTAATGAATGGTACAAGTTGCAGCCAACTTATTTCATTAGATACAAGAAGTTTATTTAAACATTTTAGCCTAAATTAAATTTAAAGAAAAAAAAACATTCATATATATCTTTATTAAAATAATAATAATAAAAGATTAGTTCTTACTTTGTACTTGGCTGTGCCACAATGTTTACAGTCAACTGACAAAGAATTCCACAAACTGAAACCCCTCACAAAAAAATACTACTGAAGTTAGTAGAAAAATTTCAGTAGAAACATTTCAGTAGAAATTTTCCAACAGAAAAAAATGTACATTTTCGACATAATTCAAATTTATTTGTTTAAAATTGCAATTACTTTAGAAGCCAAAATTATTGTTTTCATAAAAATATATTGTCAACGATAGCTCAACAAAAACACAAAAAAAAATAATTGAAACTCTCTCTTCTGCGAGTAATATCAGACTGACAAGTGACAATATTTATTATTGTTTTTTTAGAAAAGAAAGAAAAAACTCTTCCACATGAAAGTAAATTTATTGAAAAGTAAAATCATTTGAACAAATGTCAAATGATTTTCATGCAAAAAAACAAGATTAAGTACTATAGTGGAGTCACTCCATCCAAATAAGTAAGTGATGATCTGGAATATTTAGTATTCGTTGGATATGCTTCATGAGCCTGGCTAGTAATAGCGCACCATTGAGCTCTAGTCGTGGAAGTGAGATATTTTTTATAGAAGCGACCTTGGTTTTTGGAGCTATCAAATTTGTTTCATATCGGCCATTGTAAGTCGTACGGAGGTATACGGCAGCAGCAAAGGCGGTCTCGCTGTAGTCACAAAATCCATGGAGCTGAAATTCTTGGTTGTCTATAAATAGCCACCGTGGAATTTCAATAACTGTTATGTCACGTATTTCAGTTCTAATTTTCAACCATTGTTCTTGAGTTTTGACTGGTAATTTGTCGTCCCAGCCCAATTCTAATAGCCACAGTGCTTGAAAGAAAGTTTCTATTTTTACAATGAACGGTGCCAATAATCCTAGTGGATCAAATATCCTACTAGCTTCTGATAATATAGCACGCTTTGTACTCGGAATGCTATCTCCCAGAGTGACGTGGTAGGTGAATTTATCAATAGTTGGCCGCAATTGCAAGCCTAGAACCTTACTTCATTGGGGTCTTCGCAGAAATTGTTTTTGAGTCCGAACTTGATACTCAATTTTGTTACTTTAAACTTGTCTAAAAATTCGGAAGAATTTGATGACCATTTACGCAGGTTAAATCCAGATTGAGCCATCATATTTGATATTTGTTCTGCCAAGTTAACTGCTTCATATACTGATGATGCCCCAGTCAATAAATCGTCCATGTACATGTCTTGTAGTAACGATTTTGATGCTTCTGGGATGCATATAAGGATGCATTTCCTTCGGTTATTTGCTGTATAACTCTGATTGCTAAATAAGGCGCCGCGGACATCCCATATGTTAGTGTTTTTAATTCGAAATGATTTATGTTTTCATTTGGAGTTGTACGCCAAACTATTCGTTGAAATCTGCAATCAGCAGGGTGGACCCATATTTGGCGGTACATTTTCTCGGCATCGGCGCTGAACACCACCTTAGACGTACGAAACCGTATTAGAATGTCGGCTAACAAGGTTTGTAAGATGGGGCCAATCAGTAAGTTGTCGTTTAAGGAAGGCCCTCGTTTTCGCTGATGCGTCGAACACTACACGCAGTTTGGTCGTCGTAGCTGTTTCCTTCCATACTCCATGGTGTGGCAAATATACGTAATTTGACGGATTTGTAGGGGGTTTAACTTCTAGCATATGTCCGAGTCGTTCATACTCATTCATGAACTCTGCATATGTCTTATGCAACGTAGAATCTTTCATAAATTTTTTCTCCATAGAATATAATCTTTTGATTCCGATGCCTAGTGAGTCGTCTTAATGTTTTCTTTCAGGTTGAAATGGCAGCCTCACCATGTAATAGTTATCTTTCACTTGGGTAGTAGTTGCCTTAAAAAGATCTTCGCAGATCTGGTGCTCCTGCAATCGTGGTATCGGTTTGCTCACTTGCTCACATTCCCAGAATCGTTTTAGCGTTTTATCTAGGCTGTAGTCATCGTTATTTTTGATGATAATTGTATTACAGCGGCTTATTTCCTGTATGCGTGGTACATTACCCGTGAGTATCCATCCAAGCTGAGTATTGTGTGCATAAATCATATCATTGGAATCCTTGACTTGCTCGGGTTTTAATATCTGGAAAGATCGGTCCGCTCCGATAAGTAGGTCGAACTTAGATGTGGATTTTAAATTGATGTCCGCTAACAGCATAGGTTGGAATACACTCACATGCCATCCTATCAGCCTTCTTTACTGACGTAATAAATGGCACAATATAAGCTGCAATTTTGCACGTGAAATACGAACGAAAATGTGGTGATACATCCACGTCAACTATTCCTCTGGTGGTTACCAGCTTCTGGTTGGCAAGACCTTGAATATGAATTTTGGCATTCCTGCGCTGTAACCCCAATCTCTGTATAAATCCTTCAGTGGTAAGCGATGCTTGAGACCCGGAATCGAGTAAAACTCGACATATCTGGTATTGGCCGCTTCTATCTCGTATCTTGACTGTTGCGGTAGGTAAGACGGCTGGTGATTTTCATTGATCGCATGGAGACACGAAAATTTTTGTGGTTGAAACGTTGATGGATTTGGACTTGGATTATTCACAATACATTTGGAAGCAGGTGGTTGGATATTATCAGTAAACATTTCGTTGGCCTGTGTACTTAGGATAGGAGTCTGGGACGACAGATTATCATGATTTATATTGCACGGATTCGGATTGACAGTAACTAAACAATTGGCTATTTTTGGTGGATTACGGTGACCTTACTTTTCATTCGGCTGCTGATTATTGTTAACATCGACGGCAAGATGTAACAATGAATTGTGTCTTGTGGTTACAGTAGTGGCATCTTCCCTTTGATCTGCAATCGAATGCTGTGTGCGATTGGCTAAAACAGTTGAAACAGCGGTGTTCAATGTTCATGAGTTCTCTACGTTTTCCCACTGGCTATTCTTTAAATTTCGAGCACTTGAACAATGGATGGCATTCGTTGTTACACACTGTACATATCATTATCGAGTTGGCAAACGTCTTTGGAATATATTTCGTTTGGATCATCGGTCTTCGTGGATAACCCTTTACCGCATCGAGCGCATCCGCTCTTTTCAGTAGCAAATTAATCAATGATTGGCATGTCGGGAACTCCTGATCACCTGTTTCATTGGCCCATTTATCTCTAGTCTCCTCATCTAATTTTTGAATTACAAGAAATACCAACCATGGATCTCTTGATTCCGACTCTGGTCCAATCCCTGCAATACTTCGTCGGTGGTGTCCATTAGTTTACGAATACCTTGTGCTGTTGGGTTGCTAATTGCTGGTAAATTCATGAAGCTCTTAATAAACGATTGTACTGTGTAGCGTTTCCTGTCGTACCGATTCTTCAATTTGTTTCACGCTTCGATATAATTTGCGTCGGAAATCGGCAGATGTTTTAGGAGATTAGCTGCTTCATCTCGTAAAAATCCCTTTAGGTATTGGAATTTTTGCGCTGGAACAAGGTTTGGATTTTCATGGATGGTTGATGAGAAAAGGTCGTGAAACGACTGCCACTCCGTATAACTGCCGTAAAATGGTGCGATGCTATTTTTTGGTAGTTTCACATCAATATTTGCCGATCGCGTTTGATCCCCTTGACTATCATTTAACTTCAACGGTATATGTCCGTTCGCCAGGTTAGCTTTTCAGATTAATTTATTGAAATCGGCGATCACCGTATAGTATTTCTCCTCGAACTCGTCCTGCTGCGTCTCATCCCCTGGGTCCAACTCGGAGATCGTTAACTCTTTTTCGTTAAATTGGATTAACAATGCTTCCGCTCGTCGAAGTCTAACCTTCAATTGTTCTATGTCTAGTTGACCTGCAACCTTGGTGCTGTTACTAATTGCGTAGTTCGCAATTTTGGTTAACGACCCCTTGATATTCGACCGACGTTTTGCACATGCCTCTAGTTCCGGCATTTTCTCACTATTCACTTTTGTTCACAACTATTACAAAACTTAAAGAACCGCACGCAGAATTTTAATAATGCTCTTCAAAACTAGCAAGAGCTTGCAAAGAGTAAACATTTTTCAACAATACGATAACTAGTCACGATCAAAATGGCCGACCCCGTATGTAACTATAGTCGTGTTTTTTAATTCAAAAATTTTCTTATTGGAAGGTGATAGGTGAATTAATTTCAAGTTTTATTATTAAATTTCAAAAATACAAAATTCAGGCCATCATTTTGAACACTTATTTAGATTTACAAAACTGAATAAATTGTTTTGATGACGAATTTCGAGTATTTCCAATGAAAACGTGATGTTTTTTATTTCAAACGTATTGCAGAATCGAATGCGTGTGTTCTAAGAAGGAGAAATTGAAAAAATTGAATTTCGTCGATTGCAACGCCATCTATCATGAACCGAACAAAATATTTTATTCAAATCATACGTACTTTTAGTCGTAGAATCCGTATCTGCAATAAAAAATATGGCTTCCTATCTTAGTTTAAAAGTTACCCCCGCCCCACCTACAAAGCGGGGGTGGGGGGACTTTTTTTTTTGCACTAATGTATTTCCCCCGCGGTATGATTAAATTTTGATTATGGATATTTTTTCCGTAGAGTGGCTATTTTTCGAGATATTTGATCGTCTCAGTTTAAAAAAAACACCCGGTATATGGTTACAAGTAAAAATTCTCTCGTATCCTAACTTTCAAGTTGCACATATAGATTTCGGATCAATATTAATTTTTAGTGCTGATTCAAAAAATGTAATGTTGATGCTAAATTTAGAAATAAAATCAAATGTCTTTTGCCAATTTTTGATAAGTTAAGCAGACATTTCTTTTAAATTGTCATAGATTTTTCCTTCGGAACTTTCCATATTTATGATTCTATGAAACTAAATAAGCAGTCCAAAAAGGATGCCACTGTAAAATATGATAAATATTTCGAAAAATTTCTTGAATTGTTCAAGTTGCACGATGCAGAAAAAAACAAATCTGCTATCTCTAAAATAAATTTAAAGAAAAATTATTTTCCTTCTTGTTTTAAGCAAGTTGGAAATAATGACTGTGGAATTTTCACTATGGTTCATGCACTACATTGTATGCAGTATGGTAAAATTGACGTTAAAACCAAACCTTGCATTCCTAAAATAAGGTTAGCGGTTCAAACCGACCTTTTGAATTTTAGCAGCAATATGCAAAATTATTGTTTGATTTGTGGTGAACCCGTAAGTTCGGTAAGTGATATTGTTCAATGCCACCTTTGTCAGAGAGCAATCTGTGCCAATGAAGTAGGAGTAAATTTAGCAGTAAATTTAGCAGTAAATAATTATTGCTGTACCACTAATAACTAAAATATTAGATTTAACATAAGTATCAAACGATATAGTTTAAAAAAAACATAAATATGTAATATAAAAAAAATAAAAAAATAAAAACAAGTACAAATTGGATTATTAGAAGATCGTCCATTAAATAAACTTACTCCATTCTAACGAATGCATAAGGCATCAATAAAGTCGACTTACGTTTAGCAACATAATCTCTGGTTACCGAATTTTATTAGTATAAAAATTGGGTCCGCTTTAATATAAAAATTAGTCCAATTACACGACAAATTAAAAGTGTCAGCTACCCGAATTTTTGAATATGGGCCATTCCATATGAATAAAAGATGGGTGGGGTATTTTAATTATTTTCAGCCTGATCCCATATAAAAAAAAAATAATATTGTCTCGTCCACTTTGATTTTATCGACCGAGCTGATCACATCATTTGCAATTACAAAACATTTTTGTTCATAGTGAAATTTATAAATAAATTAAAATTAACGATAGAAAGTAAACTTTTGTTTTTTCAATAAATAATTATTTTTAACAAGTCCGTACACTTATAGTCTGGAGTCGATTAGATTTTAATTTTTCTAATTTATTAAAAATATGTGTCCCAGGGCTATACGTTGTTCTACAGTATGGAGATAACCTAGGAACTTTTGGAGCTGGATTTCTTCTTGGGCCGCAGGTAAAGAACGCTGTTTTGGATTTCCAAGCAGTCAATAACCGATTGTGTAAGCTTTCTGTCAGTAATTTGTGTACATGCGCCCACAGAAGTCAGCCAGCCCCAAAATAAAGACTCATTTTACAATGACTTGGACTATCTGATGGAATCTATACCCGAACACGATGTTAGAATGGTAATTGGGGACTTTAATGCTAGAGCTGGCAGAAATTAGATCGACTTGTGTGAAAACATAGGCTAGTACTCCCGACACGAAACTGCGACCGATAATGGTGAGAGAATGATGTACTTTGCGGTTGCTCATGATCTTAGAGTAGCAAGCACATTCTTCCCTCACAAACACATCCTCGCGGAACTTCCCGCAGCCAAATTGATCATGTGTTAGTTTCTAAAGGACGGGCTCAGGTTGTGCAGGATGTGAGAACTTATCGGTCAGCAACCAAATACGTAGGCAGCGATCATCATTTGGTCGCTGCAAAGCAAAGATGGAAGTTTTCGTACAAGTCTGGGAATACAGCGAAACGCATGGTACGTTTCGACTGTGAAGGTCTGATAAATGAAGATTAAAAGAAACGATATCAGGATCTTGTCAGCGACAACATTAATGAAGCTAATTACCAGTCTGACTGCGTGAACTCTGTCTGGGAGGTACTGAAAACTTCGGTTGTCAGTTAAACTTAAATTTAAACTTAAAATTAATTAGTTAAACAGTGATGCTGTTAAAAATTAGAAAACTAGATTAGAACTGTATCGTCCTATGTTACTAACTATCGGCTGTACCAGGGGTCTGTAACCGAGTCAATTTCTATCATACTAACTAAACCTATCCAAATCCTTTTTATATTATGTGCAAACGGTTGTTCGGTGAGGCCCGGCCATCTCCGGGAGATCCTGCTTAATGCTTGGTCGAATACTCCATTCAAATCAAATCAAAATAAAATATTCAAAATAAGTTTTCATGGAAAAATCATGTAGCAGATCAGTATAAAATCACATTTAAAACCCATCCAAATATTAAGAATTCATAATAATAAAATCACCGATTTCGAATTAAATCCTAAAATCATATTATTTATATAACATACTTATTTGTATGTATATCTACATATTACCAAAACATAATTTATTTCAATTATTACAAAAATGTAATTTATTTTCCTTCGATGGAATTCAAAGAACCATATTATTTTTCACCATAGTATGGTGTATCTTTCTTATTTCAGATTTACCAAATCTGAAAAATATTTATTATTTTATCTATTTTTTTATTTTCCTAAACGAATCTGTTTATGTTTATATCTCCCCTCCCCACGTCTCAATTTTAAAACATGTATCTTACTTGTAAGTCTGAATCAACAAGTTCAATAGATTATTTTTGGTTTGGATCAAATAGATAAGAAGATTCATCATCAAATATCCATAATATCGTTTTATATGGACATACAGACAGAAGTCATATCGAGAATTATCTAATATAATATTTTCCATCTATCCACTTTAATTTCACATTATTGAATTTTCATTTTTTATAGAATATTTATTGATCTAAAAATTATATTGATGAGGGTCTAGTAATAAATTATTAGGATAAACCGTATATTCATACATATGTACATAGTTATTACGTTTGGCATTTTTAATAGACATTATTGTTAAGCATGATAATAAAATAATTCTTAAATTGGTTTTGGTACACAAAATTTCAAAAATTCGTTTAGGGTATAATTCCGAAACAACCTCGTTCGAAACAAAGTGTTGTATTGCTTTTTTCAACACCATCGAATCCTAGCATGACAAATTACTTTTTTAGCTTCTTTGGAAAGTGGCAAGTGGCCATAATTATGTTGTGTTTCATGTAGAGAGTAGATATGACCGTGTCACATGTTTTGTAAATTCAAGCTGAGTCAGTTGAAAGTTCGAATTTTATAATCGTGCAGTTTGGACGTAAAATCAATGTTCACGGAATACAATTAAAATAACATAGCCCCAACCAAACTACAACTATGCATAATGAAAAATAGTGCTTCGGTGACTAATTTAATAATATCACCGTGTACTGCAAACAAAAATACAAGTGATTTTCACATAAATGCTTCAACACCAAATTTGCCACTACTATTGTTTAGTTCACTAAACAGGTCATACAGGTCATACACAGGTCTAATTTATTATATACATTTTTTCGGTTTATATATAATAATATTGTACATATCATATTACATTCATTTCATACACGTTTTGATTTTATATAAAAAACACAATGTATAGTCAAAATGCTGAATGTACACAAATTAATTTAATTTTGCTATATAAACCGAAAAAAATGTATATAATAAATTAGAATTAAAATTATTAATCAAAAAAAAAAAAAAAAAAAAAAAAAACATAAGCCGGATTTAACTTTACATGGTCCTTCGAGCCGGATACAACAACATAAGCCGGATTTAACTTTACATGGTCCTTCGAGCCAGATCAACAACATAAGCCGGATTTAACTTTACATGGTCCTTCGAGCCGGATCAACAACATAAGCCGGATTTAACTTTACATGGTCCTTCGAGCCGGATTCAACAACATAAGCCGGATTTAACTTTACATGGTCCTTCGAGCCGGATACAACAACATAAGCCGGATTAAACTTTACATGGTCCTTCGAGCCGGATTCAACAACATAAGCCGGATTTAACTTTACATGGTCCTTCGAGCCGGATTCAACAACATAAGCCGGATTTAACTTTACATGGTCTTTCGAGCCGGATTTAACAACATAAGCTGAATTTAACAACACAAGCTACAATTATTCGAGTCTTCACATTTCGAGCCGGTTTAAACAACATTAAGCCGGATTTAACAACATAAGCTGAATTTAACAACACAAGCTACAATTATTCGAGTCTTCACATTTCGAGCCGGATACAACAACATAAGCCGGATTTAACAACATCAAGCTGAATTTAACAACACAAGCTATACAATCATTCGAGTCTTCACATTAACTCATCAATCAAATGGATAAACTACTGCAGAAGAATGATGAGACTGGCACAAAAATAACAACTTTAGCCAGAAACTACCACAAGGATGGAGATATACGAAAGACTAAATCGTATCTTGAAAGGAAGATCGAGGAGCAATTTAAAATATCGCGAAAAAGAGCCGTTGCAAGGTTATTACAAATCGAAAGAAGATTCATGAAGGAACAAACTACAAAAAACTTTATCATAAATTCATGCAGGAATACATCGATTTAAACCACATGGAGTTGATCCAGGAAAGACGGAACGACGAACAAGCTGAAAACACATATTACATACCTCACATGGTGTGATCAAAGAAGGCAGCACAACAACCAAACTTCGAGTAGTGTTTGACGCATCCTTCAAAACAACGAGTGGGGTATCCCTAAACGATATTATGATGACCGGGCCCAAACTTCAAGAAGAGCTTACCGATATATTACTACATTGGCGAAAAAATAAAATTGTGATGACCGCCGACATAGAAAAAATGTATCGTCAAGTATGGATAAACAAAAGGGACCGAGACTACCAACGAATATTATGGAGAAGCGATCCTTCTCAGCCAAGCAACGCATACAGATTAAACGCAGTAACGTATGGAACTTCCGCAGGCAGCTATTTGGCAATAAGAGCACTATTACAACTAGCTCAAGAAGGAGCCAGTACCCATCCCACAGCAGCTAACATCATCTTAACAGACTTTTACGTCGATGACCTACTCACTGGCACAGACAGTGTGGAGGAGGCACTAATAGCACTAAACGAATTACGAGAGCTCACAGCCCAAGGTGGATTCCCGTTAAGAAAATGGACATCCAACAAAATCGAAATAACAAAACATATTCCTCACGAGCAACTGGCCGATGGAAACATTCATATCAAACTAAACGACTGCATCAAAACTCTAGGAATTTTATATAGCCCTCAAACAGACTGTTTTGTGTTTGATATAGCCTAATTGCAGTTAACTACCAACCAGCCCACAAAACGATCATTGCTGTCCGATTCATCAAAGTTATTTGACCCTGTAGGATGGCTGTCACCAACAACAATCATGGCCAAAATTATGATGCAGGAAGTATGGATGACCGGAATAAATTGGGATGACCAGTTACCAGAAAAAATACGAACGAAATGGCTTAGCTATAAGGACGAGCTAAACGAAATTTCTAACATAAAAATACCGAGATGGCTGAACACCAGAACAGAAGAACAAAAGGAATTGCACGGATTTGCTGATGCTTCAGAACAGGCGTACGCAGCAACTGTGTATTGCCGCAACATTGATACCTGCGGCAAAGTAACAACCCAGTTGGTAACTGCTAAAACACGGGTCGCTCCAAACAAAACAAGGCTATCGATCCCTCGTCTTGAACTGAAGGCAGCTGTATTGTTAGCAAAATTAAAACACGTCCAAAATAGCATGCAACTTCAGAACGTTAAAACATACGCATGGTCCGATTCCACTATCACTCAGTGCTGGATCAAAGGCGACCCAAACCGTTTTAAAACATTCGTAGCAAACAGAATCTCGGTCATCAAGGAGACATTACCATCGACAACATGGCAACACATTAAATCGGAAGATAACCCAGCGGACATGGCTTCACGTGGTATAACACCAAGCGAACTCATCAATAACACTTTATGGTGGCACGGACCGCAGTTCCTAACAACAACATCATTGCACTGGGAGATAATCTTGGCTAGCAACTCAGATGACGATCTACAAGAACAACAGAAACAACTGTTACCGGAACTTGAAGAGAAAGTAGTGATTGCAACCATGATAAAAGAATCTCATTTTCTCTCAGATGTATTTAACAAGATCTCATCATACAACAAGATAAGACGCATAGTTGCATACTGTTTGCGATTTACCGATAACACCAGGCACAAAAATATCAACAAGGAGTCACTAACAGTACAAGAATTACAGCGTGCGGAAGCATTAATATTAAGGTTAACCCAAAGGCAAGATTTCAGCCAGGATATTGAATGCATAAAAAAATCAAAAAAGCTACACAAGGGCAGCAAATTAGCATCATTACACCCAGGATTCGATGAAAAGGGGCTGTTACGCGCGATGGGACGTTTACAAATTTCCAATTTGCCCATTGACAGCAAGCAACCTATAATTCTCAATAAAAACAACGTAATCACGCAAAGAATTATCGAGGAAGCCCACCAAAAGACATTGCATGGTGGCATACAATCAACTTTAGCTCTCCTGAGGAATAAGTATTGGATCATTGACGGCAGACGCGCTGTGAGACAAATTATTAATAAATGTGTAACATGTTTCCGGCACAAACAAACCAATATGGAGCAATTGATGGGCAGATTACCACCATCAAGAGTAAGGCCAGGAAGACCGTTTGCAAAAACGGGAATTGATTATGCGGGTCCTATCCAACTAAGAACTACCCAGGGCCGAGGCCACAAGTCATATAAGGGATACATCGCACTTTTTGTGTGCATGGTTACAAAGGCCATTCATATCGAGTTAGTGAGCAATTTAACAACAGAAGGATTCATCGCTGCATATAAATGTTTTATATCCAGACGAGGATTATGTACAGATATATACTCCGATAATGGAACATATTTTATCGGAGCTAACGCCAAAATCAAAAAATTCCATCAGACTACAATGAAATTACTACCAGGCGACATAGCAGCTATATTGGCCGAAGAAGGAACAAACTGGCATTTTATACCACCTCATACCCCACACTTTGGAGGCCTATGGGAGGCGGGAATAAAATCAGTGAAATTTAACCTCAAAAGAGTGATTGGAGAAACAACTCTAACCTTTGAGGAACTATATACGGTACTCACTCAAGTCGAGGCGGTGCTCAATCTTCGACCTCTAACTCCACTCACCAACGACGCTTCGGATTTAGCAGCATTGACACCAGGTCATTTTTTAATCGGAGACTCTCTCAAAGCATTACCAACCACTGACATCGAGGAGAAAAGTCTAAGAACAAGGTGGCATCTAGTAGAGAAAATGGTGAAAGATTTCTGGAAGCGGTGGTCATCAGAATATCTACATCAACTACATCAGAGGAACAAGTGGACAACCATTCAACCAAATTTAATGGTAAATAATCTTGTTCTATTAAAGGATGAACAACAACCGGCCACTCGATGGAAATTGGGATGGGTTCTAGACACCCATATTGGTTCAGATAATTTAGTACGAACAGCCACAGTTATATGTAAGGACGCAACATACAAGCGGCCAATAATCAAATTATGCAAATTACCTATTGAAGAGCCATCAGAGGAACCACCACCAACATAAAAAATTCCCCTGATTACAAATAAAACACTCAAAAATGATGAATCTAGCTCCGGTCCGAATCTTAGTGACACTCCTAGACGACAACCAAGCCGGCGAGTCAAAACCAACAACTAACCCCTCTAATACCTGAAAATTACACAACCGCCCGGGAGTATGTTTAGTTCACTAAACAGGTCATACAGGTTTATATAGTATAATAATATTGTACATATCATATTACATTCATTTCATACACGTTTTGATTTTATATAAAAAACACAATGTATAGCCAAAATGCTGAATGTACACAAATTAATTTAATTTTGCTATATAAACCGAAAAAATGTATATAATAAATTAGAATTAAAATGATTTCAAAATGATTGTTTCAATTCTCGCGATTATTAAGACCTCACCCGTAGTAATCTTGATAATCGCTTCAACCAAGTTTTAGCAGAGGCTAAAACTTTACAACTATACTTAATGACAACAGAAATGTGCAATGATATAAATTTTATTATTGACACAGGTCAATCTTGTGCAAACCGGCATGGACAGATGTATTACTGTCCAATCCAAACACAAATGAAGCTCGAGATCAACGCAATTAGCTTCTAAAACTACAGTATCAATATTGGAACATGGTACTGCTCAAATATCGCACGACAATATATTTTATAGCTTGGAGGTGGATAGTGCCGATGGTATAATAGTCAAAAATGCGAAAACAGAAAAGCCCCCATCTATTTATTTGAGAGAGGCATCAAACAATGAACTCGTCAGTATAATCGACACGTTAAGTGAGTCAAAATTCTATATTGCCCCACTCAAAATAGGCAATATCAAAAATACAACCTTATAAAATAGAAGGTTTCAAGTGCTCTTGTGAACCTATGCGACCAAACTGGAAAGCGTTACTACACTTACCGGCTGAAAAGTCAAAAAGTATTGACTGTTGTTTTAAAAGGAATAGAGAGGAGCGTAGAGGTAACCGAGCTTCTTACTGCTCTTGATACGCAAGGCTTCAATGCCAAATCTATTGTTAATTTTTTAAATCGTAAGAAGGTCCATCAAACGATATTGCCCATAGAATTAGAGCCATATGAGAAAAACATAAAACCAAAGCACAGTATTTATAACTTGAGATATTTACTGCAACGCAAAACCACTATGGAGGAACCTAAAAGAGAACCGGACCAATACAAATCATCAAATGCTAGGTATACGGGGATGACTTTATTTGTAGCGAACTTCATGATTCAAAAATATGCGATAAGACGAGATGATCCATCAGTAAAACGCTGTAGTAATTTCAGAGGTTGCGTAGTATAATTGAATTTGAAGCGTAAGACACGCCCAAAGTAGCGATCTGAGCAACGAAAACTTAACTCTCGTTGAAATCAAAGAAATGACTTGGAGAATACTACCAGCAGTTTTGCACCTTCAGCAAAAACTATCTATCGACCCAAAAACAAAAATTCATTTCAACGAACAAGAATTAAATATTCCCGCAACCGTAAACAAACTGACCAAAACGATCTAAAGTTTCATGATGATGATGAAAGGACAAATGAGTATGATGTTCAAAATATGAACACACTCGGCACTGCGGTCTTGATCAATCGATGAATAAAGCAATATGAACTCAAGAAATATGATAAAGATCACATCCAAGCAAATAATATCTGCTTAGAGGAATGGTCTGAAAATTATGTATTATCGGGTATTTACTGTCCATCAAAACACGCAATCAAAAACTAGCAATTTATCGATTATTTTAATCAGCTGGGCATTAAATTTCTCGCAGGGGGCGATTAGACACATCTGTAATTGATTTCGAGATTGGGCACACCCAAAGGGAAACAACCATATAAAGCAATTAACCAAAAAAAACCAAACTATTTATCTTTTGGACACCCAACTTGCTGTCCATTAGATGAAATAAAATACCTGATTTAATAGATTACTGGATAACAAAAGGAATTGCATGCACCAATGCTCGTAGAAGATTACAAAAACTGCCAATATAATATTCAATTCACCCCACAAGTTATTGATGCGGCCAATGATTTAACACATATAATGGAAATAGCAGCAAAAGGGGCCATTCTCGATATTAGCAGCTCTGAAAAGTTTAATAGGACTTCACCTAATATACTCTCGGCGATCGAGAAAGCAAACTATTCACTATGGAAGGTAACAAAAAAACTAATAAGGCCAACACTATCGAGCCACCAATTAGGCAACCAGATGGATATTGGACCAAAAATGACGTAGAAAAGTCTACAGCGTTCTCTAATCACTAGAAAAAAATATTCACACTAAAAGAAAAAACAAACAGCAGTGAACTACCACAGTTTACGGGGACTCTTCGAAACCAATTCCTGTAAACTTTAGAGGGGAAAAAATTAAAAATATCATTAACCCAAAGAAAGCTCCATATCATCATCATCAAATATCATCAACTCAGAAAGTTACCAGGTTAATGCTTAAAAAGTTGGAACACAAGTTGCATCGTACAGGCCAATAAGTATAATTCCGATAATTAGGAATCTTTTTAAAAAGATGGTATTTAAAGTTTAAAACCAATATTATCTGAAGGACACATTAAACCAAGAAGACAGTTAACTTAGACATTGCAGAAACTTTCGACAAAGTATGACATGAGGGCCCAAAATAAAAAATTTAAAATCGGCAGCCAAAAATAATACATACAGTCCTTGGAAGTTAGTTTTTGAACAGATTATGAAAAATCTACCAAACATCAAGGGTCTAGCCAGACCCCATATGAAATATACTAAATTGGTATGTCTGTTCTCACTGTATGTTTATCTCTTCGGTGTCCCCGTTATTTATTCGTTTTTGATTATCATGCTGGGTATTTTAGCACGTGCAGTGTCATAGTCTCATTGAATTTTGTGCTGAAAACAGTGAGTACAGTTTTTTTCCTGTGCATTTTTTTTTTCTGTTTGATCTAATAAGTTTCGTTATCAGTTTATTCTTTTATTTTCTGTTCAACAAAAACCGAATAAAATAATTGTATTTTAAAAATTGAATAATCGATTTTCGAAACGGAATGAACGTGGTGGACAAAGTTTACCAAAGACGTTCTCGGTTTGACCCAACCTTCTATGAGCATGTAGCGGCTTGATCGTTTTGCTGTTAAAGCAGATTCCGACAAAGTTGCTGATTATATACCAAATGAAGATGACGCATCGGTTATAGAGGCAGAGCCGGTATTAGAGCTTCAAGAGGCATATGAGAGCGAAAATAATGAAATACTGTCAACAAGTGGAATGCAAACGGCAGTTGAAATACATCAAGTAGACGAAATGCAGCAAGGAGCCGAAATGCAGTCAACAAACGAAATGGTGCCCAACGTGCAGAAGTTATGGAATCAGTGCACACATTGAACATGCTCGAGAAAGACGGTACAAAGTGGAAAAGAGCATTACCACCAATTGGTCGGGCACGTATCCAAATTGATATAAGGTGTAGTGGAGGGCCTACTTCTACAAGCGCGGTACCAATTGAAGTGTTTAAAAGGTTTCCGATACCGTACCGTCCAAACCTGCGAGGTATGGAATTGAAGAATAGTGGGCATGCGGCACAAAAACACACTATCCACTACAAGGAAACATTTATACGGATAAAGTTGCAGATGCAGAACAAGCCAAGTGTAAAATGATTTGTTCCGTTTGGCATCTAGGTATTCGAATTCGAGAAAGACGGTCATGGTCGATAAATTTTTACTACCTGAAGAGGGTGTAAATGCCTCATGGGAATTGGTCTAGGTTTTGTAGGTACGCCGAGAAGCAACAAAACATGTCCTAAAATGAAAAAAAAATTCTCACGGCCAATCTTATGTCCCAAACAAAACAATAAATCGAATAAACGATAAGAACGTAATTGGTGAACTACTAAAGTCAGAAGAAATTATGTACTATAATAATACCAAAAATGGCGTCGATGCAATGGACTAAAAACGATGGACTGGCATTTTTTATAATATAATTGACATGATGGGATTAACGAGTTAAATCATCTGTAAAGAACTTAACAATTACAGAAAAACAAATGCTCGCAGGAAATTTTTATTCTCGGTTTCAGACTAGAGTGTCGTCCATAAATAGAAGCCCGTTGTAACAATCCTCAAGTAACAAAGCAGTTTTCATGACAATCAGCAATATAAGCATTCTTGGGTGGCCTATTACCGGAATTTACGCTTCATAATGTATCACAACACCACTTGTGGTAACGATAAAAGGTGCCGACGTCCTCCAAATGAAACGAGACGGCCGAGTATGCAATGAATACGTCAAAGCCCGTCGCAAAACTCGCTTTAATGTGTGAAATATTTGACTCCGGTATGCCTGCAATACTCTAAATGAGTTTAGAAATGCTTCAAATGTACAAATGAAGAGGAACTTAAAAAGAAATGGTTTTAATTATTCTTTTCTATTTTAATTTTTTTACTTTATCCAGGCTGTGAATTTTTTATTTTTTTTTATTTTAAAAAGGACGTTTTTGGTCCATAGCCTTGCGTTACATTCACACAACATTTATTCAACCCATTCATTCATCCCATTCACACAAGTACAGTATACCGCCTTCGCATTGCATAGCTCCATGTTACCCTGTACAGTGACATAGAAGATGGGTCGGCCCATTACTTTTACATTCCAACAGAGGGCATAGATGCTTTCAATTTAGTCACCGATCGTAATCGGGAGAAGAAAAATCCGTTTTGCATCCCGCCTCTGTTGGGAATCGAACCCGGTACCTCCCGATCCAAACGTCGCAGCTTTAACCACTGCGCTATTTGCTCGGTAGGCTGTGAATTCATTTCTGTAATTTTTATTTAGTGATATAACTTAATTGTTATAATCAAACTTACATTTTAATTGTATAAAGTCCATTTACCGTATACGTTCTGGCTGGACCCTGGTGTTTCCAATGTGAAAACAAAATTCTTGTGTTGTGCACACAAGGATTAAATTGGCAAAATCAAAAATTATTTTTAGTAAGTTTTTGGTTTGTTAAGGAGCACTCATCTGACACAGATGTTGGTCAAAAGAAAACATTTCTAAATTATATTAGAGGTATTATAACAAATTTGTTAACGATAAATTGGAGAAAATAGTTTAATAAATAATAACAATCAGCTTAACATAATATGTTCTAAATTGTGTCCTTCGGTTTCGATGTATTTTTCAATACGGTTTGAGAAAGTTTACTCCGTCCTTATTCTCTATAAATATCTTGACAAACCTTTTTTATGTATTCTTTCATATTTTCGTATGTGGTTGGCAAATTTTTGTAGACTATCAAAATAAAATCAAGTGATGTTGAGACGGGTGATCTTGCTGGCCAGTGTACTGGACCACATCGCCCAATCCATCTACCTGGTTAATCTCGGCCTAGTTCAGCACGTATATTTTCATAATGCGCTTCATAATTATTGTGCTGGACCTTTATATTCATACTTTCATTTTCTAGAAGTAGTGGTAATTCCTATTCCAGAAACTCTATATTTTCCTCCGTTTAAATTACCGTCAATGAAGAAAGGCCCCATAAATTTGTATCCAACAATTTTACACCAAACATCCAAGCTCCACTTCGCGCAACCACTGTTGATTTGCTACAGAATTTCACCTAGGTTTGTAAAAGTGGATTCATCTGAAGCCAACACAAGATAATAAAAAAATGTTCACCATTTTCTAGTTTTGGTAATAGCCCATTGACAAAATGCGAGTATATACAAATTTTTTTCAGTTAATAATTAATATCTGTCGATACGCCGCCAAAATCCTTAAAATCCAGGAAACAGTATCGATAGGCTTCTGCAACAATGGCGATATTCTATGCTTTGATCTGTGACATGATAACTATAGCCAAGCTATAATCAAAATAAATTTTGAATTCGGCAATTAGCGAAATTAATCTCCCAGCTATGGTTCAGGACAAGCTTTGTATTTTGATGACTATTTCAATATTATGAATGATTGGAGAAAATAAGCCACGGTTTAACAATTCCGCTATTGAATCTGCTATTCACAATAAAAAATCATAATGCTTTAGATTATGTGTACTTACGTTGACAGGCAGCACTTACAATAAGTTACACTAATATTATTTTCTAGTAATAATCGAATGTAAATCGTTCACGTATAAATTTACAGTAGAATGAAGCCATAAAATTTTATAAGAAAAATCACTTAAGATTTTTAATATTTCAAATGTGTTTTTATTTTAGGATCATAAAACTAAATGTGCTAAAAAGCTTTAAAAATTTAAGGATTTGTTTTTTTTTATTTAAGGATTACGTACATAAGTGTATATACATTTATATTTATTTATAACACCATGTGTGAAATATTGGGATTTAGGTTTGAAATGTATTTAAATAAAAAAAATTGAAATCAATTCCATCCATTTCTTATTTTAGCTCTTTTTTTCTAAAAAGAAAAAGCAAAAAACGGATTGAAACAAAAAATAAATTTTCAATTTTTATTGGAATGTGGTAGGGGTTAATACACATTAATATTCAATTTCGTTTTGACGTAAGTCAATTGAACAACCTTAATTGATTTTTCGCTAAATTTCCACGTCTAGTATTTTTCTAGTATGGCTTCCAATTTTTTTTTTTACAAATATGTGTTTGGCAAACGAAGAACTAAAATTGGGATGACACAATGACAGAAGTTAATATAATTTCATTAGTAATTTAAATCATGGATGGATGTTCATCAAGCTTGTAACAAATTAAGTAATTGACTTATTCGGGCGTAACAAAAATAGAACGCCATGTTTATACTATAAAGTATAAACAATTAACTAAAAGCCGAAACTATAGATGACGTTTGCTCCATAAAATTGCTCCAAAACAAAATGTATTTTTCGATTTCTCCTATAAAGGCCTAAAACTATTTAAAAATACATAAATAATGAGAAATATTATTTATAAGTCACCATTTTAAATTTTAATTTTAAAACCACTTAAAATATTGATTAAATTATTTACACAACAAATCAATCAATAAAATATATTGTGTTGACATGCTTTCTTAATGTGGCACATAATTTTCGAATAGAAAATAGACCGATTTCAAAATGGTATAATGGTCTTAAACTCTTGTATATATCTAATTGATATATTCATATATGCATACTTACATGTCTAATTCGTTGGCATACTTACATGTCTAATTCGTTGGTGTTGGTAAAAAAAGGGGTAGTCTGAATAAAAATTGAGATTTCCTAAAATTGAGTTAGACAAAACAAAATTGAATTTTCTATGTCGAAAGAATACATATCACATAGGCTTAGCAAAAATAAAGATTTTGTTTCACAATATTTTATTTGAATTAGGAATTGTTGTTGCAATAATGGATGTTGTTATTTTTTTCGTGTAATAAAATAAAATAAACTGAGTACGTGTGTGTAAAATGAAAACATGTTATTTTTTAACTTTAAAATATGTGCAATGTACTTAGGTACTTCTTTACCACTACTTTTTTGTTGTGAATTGTAACCTCTACCTAGCCAATACATTTTTCTGAACTTTATGTTAAGTTCTTCTTTTTTCTTTTTTTGACATGCTCTCCATTTAGGTTTGGCATTGAAGTTCATGCCAAGGTATTTAGCTGTGTTTGGATATGTCACCTGTTCGAAGTTGATTTCTATTGGTAGATGATAAGCCTTTTGTTATGTAAAGTTAATATGGGTGGATTTCGTCTTATTAAGCTTGATTCGCCAACGTTTTGTTCAGTTACAAACCGCATTGGTAATCTTCTGGAGATTGCTCGTTGCATCGGCGACATTAATTCCAATTGCCATAATTGCTGTGTCATCTACAAAGGTAGCTATGATTACTTCATTTGTGGTTTATTAATCCCTTATATATAGTAAATACAGGATTGGCCCTAAGACACTTCCCCGCGAGGCACCGGCAAAGATTTCCTTTATCTTCATATTAAACACGAAAATGTCTATTAGATAAAAAAGATCTTAGTATGGCATAGAATTGCCTCTGCAAATCTTTGTACAGCTTGTATTCTAGTGTGCCAAACTTTATCGAATGATTGGGCATATTTTTTTTACGTTCTAACGTTCTTTCAATTATATTACGATTCTATGCACCTGATTACTCCAGTCCTCAATAATTGGTTTCAGCCTCTTTAGTAATAATTTTTCAATTTTTTTTTTACATAATTGGCAGCATAGAAAGTGGCCTGTATGATTTTTTTTTCGTTAGGTGGTTTTTCGATTAATTTGCCATGTTTTATGTGCTCGTCGTTTTTCTCTTAACAGCTGTATAACTTCCATTGGGTAGGATACGTTAAACGTCTTATTATTTTGGTAAGATTTTTATATTGATTTTTTTCTCCATTAATTCACGAAAGAGTCCCCAGTTGGTTTTTGCTTTGGTTAATCTGGGTGCACTTTCCCTTTAAATTACACTTCAATAACTGTCATGATAACCGGTGAGTGATCCGATACTAGAGAATTGCTGTCTTTCATGTTGATGTACTACTGCTTGCTGATGAACTACTAAATTTTAACTTGTGGTTTTCACTGTATGAACAATGGTAGCTAAATATAGTTTATATTTTAATATTATTTGGTACACAATTTAATTTTATTTAGATAGTTAGTAAATCATTTAATACGAAGTTTTTATGGAATTTCCTGTCCACTTCTATGACTAAATATTCAGAACTTTTACTAGAATACTATGGCTATAGATATATTACAAAAACTGTAATGATGTAGATATATTACACAAACTTGTAATACATTTTTTTTCTAATAAATTTACACAATTATTAACTATATCTCTATTTATTATAAATGCTATTTATAAACTCGTAAATTTTAATTTTAACTTTAGTATTTAGTTTATATATTTTATATAGACACTTATTATTATTTTATATAATATATGTATATTATAATTCACTAATTCTAATTACATTTTACACTAATTAATTTAATAGTTTTTAATTTCAATTTATATATATATAATAAATCAAATTTAATAATTTGAATATTTTTATGTTAAGGGCATAAAATCCCATCCAACATAATCACACGTGGTTGTCACCAGATTTATTTTTGATTAATTTTTTTTTTTTTTACTATATCAAACCACAGACAGATTCACAAGAATACCGAATAAAGAAGACCCGTTTTGTGTTCGAACCCGAATTTATATCTCTGGAAAACAATAGATTCTCCCACTAAAGTAGCAATTAAACCATACAAAAAAAGCAAGTTCAAACAGGCACATATAAAACTGGAATTTATTTAAGGGGAATTATTTTTATGGTAATTAACCCTCAAATTGTAACGATATAACATTGTTACAAAGTTTAAATGAAAAAAAGTGTAATTTTACGTGAATTGTAGAAATTTACGAATAAATTTCCGCACTTTTTTACATTAATAAATCGGCAATTTTAATTTGCAAGTAAAAGTTCACACAATTTTACATGAACATTCTTGTACAAATTTAAAGCTCTACCAGATTATTCATGGATTTTTATTAAGGAACCAACATTTATTAATTGTATCACAGCAGTGCTTCGTATATAAAAAATGTAAACAAAAACAAAATAATAAGTTAATGAAACTTCATGTTTCTAATTTTATTTAAATAACATTAATTAAGTTTATAATTAAACAAAAAATAAATTAAACAAAAATAAAAATGTATGCAAATTTTTTTTTAAAAAGTTTACCACTTCTGATTTGTAGTTCATTTTAGTTTTTTTTGATCTAGAAAAATTAACCTCCAAGTTAAAAAAGATTTTTTGTATTGGTTCTAACGAGTGCGATAAAATTGATGGATATTCAATATTAAAGACGTAGAATGCGGCTATCGTCATAAGTACTGCACTTTTAATGGAACTGCATGTGAAATCCAATTGTTACCTCTCAATAAAGAAATAGATAATTTTACTATTTTCAGCTTGATCTGCAAGAAGATACAACATTATCATCAGTAAAAATTCCAACATCGATAAATCGCTTAATTTAATTTTACAAAAGATAACTATATATATATTTCGTTTTGCGTTGTCTTTATCTGGGCCCAATTATTGACGCAGATCGAGGTTTGTACATATCTTGTTCGTACTGATGTATTGAAAATGATTACGTGGTGATTGAAATTAATAAAATTAGTAATAAAATTAGCACTTATATTTATCATTATATTTAACACTTTTAAGACTAAATAAATAAAAAACTATTATATTATATACATACCTTTATAGTCACGTTGTATTAACTGTTTTAATTTACGATTGGAGCATCACGGATTCCACGTAGCGGAATTTTTCTAAAATAAAACTATCTATCCATTTCCATTTAAAAACACACAGCCACCTAATTTCGAATACAAAATCAACAACACAAACTTCAAATGGATCGTTCTTTTTCATACTCATTTTTTCCGCGAGAGGAGCTTACTTTTACAATCGTCAATACTAAACAAAATATTTTATACGTTTACTCTCCTTGATATTTTCTTACACAATAAAATAATTACGAATTAACATGACGTTTGTCCTTTCATTGTTTTATTTTAAATTAATGTTTCACACAATTTTACGTGAAACGGTGCGCAGGTTACCTTAATTATCTCACAAATTTCAATTGACAAGGAAAACTAGATGAATTTTTTTGAAATTTTACAATAAATTTCATACATTTTTAAATTCTGATTCAAAAATACAGGTAATCAACAATTTTACTGACTAATGAACGCAGAATTGATGATTTCATGTAATATTGTAGTAAAAATATAAATTTACCAGAGAAAGAAAACAGAATTTCTATTGAAAATTCAATTTTTTTTTACTGTGTACAAATACATTGGGGTACACAAGTATTACATATTTAGAATCATTCCCTGTTTGTTCCGTCTAGTACAGCTTCCAGTAAAACTATACCTGTTACAGTATCTTTAAATACTGTGCATTATCAACCGACTATCGAGCGCAACTGGAACAACCTTTATAAGGGTAAATATTGTGAACTAAAAAAAATGTAAAATCGCACAAACAACCATATTATTACCATTAACGAAATCATCAGGGAATTTTCATTTTCCAACTGCTTTCATTTTTTTTGATTTTCTTCTACCGTAAAATCGAGTTATTAAAATAATTTCATTGTTTTGCCTTTAAAAATAAAAATAGCAAATAAAAATATATGTATATACATATACATATGTATGTATATGTGAATTCACTGATTAAATTAGAAAATTCTACGTTTGGTTCATTTGAATAAAACTGAAAATTGAAGTCAAATTTTTTGTTGTGTAATACAAAACGAAAACAAGTAATAATCTAAACACATTACTATGTACAGTATGTATATTTCAGGATAAAAGAGTAATAGTACCGTTATTTATATTTCTAAAATCCAATTTACCGTCTAAATGGGAATTCAAACTGTTTTCCTTTTTATGTACCTTCTTAAACACTAACAGTATATAATACATACATAATTTTTAGTTAAATTTTAATTTATCTTAAAAAAATTGTTTTCGCCCCAGTTAATTTTGTTGTTGTTCGGATTAATTTTAAATAATAATTTAGAATCTCGCCGAAACTCAAAGAAAAGGATTATGGAATAATTCAATTTTGAACTTTCGTGTAACATGAAAACAAACAGGAGTTAAAAATACGGAAGGAAATTTTGTAATTTCCTTTTCGTCACTTATTTTTTTTTTTTTTGTAATATTTTTAATTCACGGAAAGGTGTTTTACACGAACTGTCTCTCTATCTCCATTCCATCTATTAGTACAACAAAATTACGCGGGCAAGATAAGGTTCAAATGTTAGGAAAACCTTCCGGATTTATTATCAAATCATTTGCATATAGTAATCAAGACGTATGTATAAAATGCATTGTTCCTTTTTTGTGGGTTGTTATATAAATTACGTTATTCAAAATATTCAACAAAGTGGTGTCCATTACCATAAAACCAACATAAGAGCCGACTACTCACTTTTTATGAATTTTTATTCAGTTCAATGTATAATATATAACAAAACAAACCAACATACAGTATTAACTTAAATATCTTGTTGTTATTCATTACCATTTAAATAGTATTCACTCGACTCGTCTGCTATAAAAAATGTATATAAGTATAGTTAGTTTTCATTACGACTATGCCACAAAAAAAAAATTGACTAAAATAATTTCTAAAAATAAAATCTTTACAGAGAACTTCCTTCAATAAGTTCAAGTAAAAGATTTTAGAAAAGGAAACCGAGCCACGTGTCTATTATAAATAAAATCTAAAAATTGAATGTTTTCTTTCGATTATATTTTCTCAAATTTTCAAACCATAATTAAATGATGATCGAAAATTATAAAGCCAACAAGTTCAAATACAATAGATAATTTCATTATGAAACTTTTAGAAGACAAATTAATTTTGTATAACGATTTTGGTTTATAAAATATGCCAGTCACGTTTTAATTAAAGAACAAAATTGTTATTATCAATTAGAATTAAATAAATAATTATATTAACAAAAGGATCCTATATCCATGTTGATTAAGAATAATATTGCCAACACAAATTAAATCCATAATCAAGAGTATATACCAGATAGCCATTCATATTCTTTATTTGTCACAATTGTGTCGTTGAACAGGCATCTCAAAGTCAAACTGTTTCTTTAAATTGAGTATCATGTCTTCATAGTTTTTTTTATAGCGATTCGATAAATTACCTGTCTTAACTGTTTATACATAAGCAAAGATAAAAAAAGCACACCACATCCCAATAAAATTGGCAAAGGTATATGACCAAAATTAAATTACCATGGTAAACAAATGTTCCAGATAGTTTTTTCACAGTAATATTTTACAAAAACTGGATGCAAGTTTTACGCTTTTGGCTTCATTAAATAGTTCCTTGAATTTTTAATAGAAACGTGACGAATTTTCTTGAAGAATTTACATATTCAACGTGTGGCGTTTCTTCACATTAATCCATTTGATTTATTTATATTACAATAAAATTGAATTATTATTAAGGCAGCAAACGCATTAATAACCAAACTTTCATACTCGTAATTAACCAGAAACTGTTCTCGGTCACACTAATTTCGTTTATTGTTCAATTTCAATGTCAATTTGACGGTGATGAAACAAATCAAGTTAGCTCATGTGCAGATAGGGAGTAGACTGTGTTTGGCCTTGATCTTAAATTGTAATTTAGAGTTCATTGCGATTTTTTTTTCTATTCAAAATTAATTTACGAACTCCCCTGGTTTACAAGAGCCTGGCTGTATCAAAAGAACATTTAATAATTCAAGGCTAAATAAGAAAAAAACGATATTCCAAAAGACAAGAAATTAATTATAAAGAAAATCTATAATACATAGCTATATGTATATCACAGATACTTACTAATGAACATTATAAGTAATGTTTTGAAGATATTCAAGCTTGGTTAAATAATCTCGATGGTTTATGGTATTCCAACTTTTGTTATTTTTTGTTGCCAGTTTTCGTTTTTTAAGGTATGATTCTCCCGCTCTGGTTTTATCCATTATTAATTCTTTCCCTACTTCTGAAATTAGTTGGTAAACGGCGATGACTGCTTAACAGACTACCACCTTTAGTCATCGATGCCATCTATCTACCGAAATATATGTCCTAGGTAAAATATTCTTTAAATTATCCCACATAGAGCAGAAATTTGGATAGAACTATGGTTTTTGTTTTTTGTTTATTGTTCTATTGGGGTTTGCCGATCCACCAAGTATCAAGATCGATTTTTTTTTTATACTATTATATCTTTTTACCAACAGGAATTGCAAATGGTTCTCGACGAAGAGAAAATCGATGTCTACCTCATCTCTGATACTCACTTCACTCGACAATCAATTATCAAATTTAGAAATTATAAAACATATTACACTATTCACCAGGGAAACACTTCTAAAGGTGGTAGTGCTGTTATAATTAGAAATAGAATTAATCACTTCGAGGAATTAAAATATGAAAAAGAACAAATACAAGCAACAGCTGTTAATATCAAGACCAAAAATAACTCTATTAGTGTTATTAGAATTTACTGCTCACCGAAATACTCTGTTAAAAACCAACATTATCTGGAAAGTGAAAAAATTCTACGCACAACACCAAAAGAAGCCATGCATGAGATAAAAACAAGTATGAATCCGAATAAATCGCCTGGTTATAACCTTAACACAGCAGACATTTTAAAAGAACTACCAAGGAAAGCTTTATTAAAGCTTACCAATACTATAAATGCCCCCTTTCGATTGAAATATGTACCCAACATGTAGAAAATTGCAGAAGTAATTAAGATTCCTAAACCTAGGAAACCACTACAATAAACTGGATCTTACGTTATGTCTAAACTCTTTGAGAAGCTATTAGCAAAAAGGCTAAATCCGATAATTGAGAGGAAAAACCTGATTCCAAATCATCAGTTCGGTTTTCGCAACCAACACTCAACATTAGATGAAGAACACAGAATAACAAAGATTATTGAAAGAGCATTAGAGGAGAAAAAAGTCTGCTCAACGATATTAAAGATTGGCACGAAGGACTTAACTATAAGTTAAGAACTGTACTACCAATGCAATTCACTGAAAGATAGATTCTTTAGAGTAAAATTAAACGATTCCTATTCCGAATTGAAAAAAATCAAGGCAGGAGTATCGCAGGGCAGTGTATTAGGTCCGGTCCTATATCTATTATACACTAATGATCCCCCTGTATTAGAAAACAACACTGTGGCGACCTTTGCTGATGACACGGCAATCTTAGTTTTTAGAGATAGCAACGAATAATCAACTAAGAATTTACAGTTAGCTATTACTCAAATACATAACTGGACCAAAAGATGGCGAATTAAACTTAACGAAACTAAATCAGTTCACATCAATTTTACAAATAAACGACTCGAACATATTCCGGTTACAATTAATCAAGAAATAATACCATATGCCAACCACTTGGCAGGACACTAGATGCAAAACTACGATGGAAAGCACATGTCAAAAAGAAAGGCGAAGAACTAGGGCTTTAATATAGAAAGATGTATTGGCTGATAGGAAGGAGCTCCAACTCTATCCACATACAACAAACTTCTATGATATAAACAAATATTAAAACCGGTTTGGACTTATGGTATCCAACTTTGGGGTTGCACCAATCAGAGCAACGTAGAAATCATCAAAAAATTTTAAAACAAAGTATTAAGGAACATCGTTGATGCTCCATGGTATGTTAGAAACGGAGTCCTCCATAGGGACCTTAAAGTGGACACTGTTTCAAAGGAAATTCAACAAAATGCACTGAGTCATAGGCAAAGGCTCGAACAACATGTTCAAACTGAGGCAAATAAGCTGTTAAACAACACAGATATTGTACGCAGGCTCAAACGAGCTAAACCTTTTGAGCTGGTGTAAACTGCGTAATGCTGACCTAAAATCCACAATAACGATGTAATACAAATATAACCGATTCACATGAAACTAAACCAGATAGAACATTTAACTAGCTATATAAAATCTGAAGTACTTCTGTCTATCACACAAGACGAATGTTTTACTCGTTTGTAAATTGATATTACTGTATGGGCGTAAAACGTGGAAAAACATTGAACAAATCACAAGAAAGTTACAGGCGTTCGCTAACAAATTCCCCAGAAGTATTCTGAGAGCTTCTGGCCGAACACCATAACCAACACAGAACTGGACAGGAAAATATAAGTAATATAAGCAAAACAACTTGGGAAATCATGGGTGGAAATTAAAGGAATAGCTCTCAACAGAGTAAGTTGGTCCAGCCTAGTAACCGCCCGCGTTTTTTTCCTAAATTGGAGATAAAGGAAAAAATTAAAAATGAAACCTATTTTTTTGGTCAAAATTGGCAGGTTTATACGTAGGATAATATTTCCCTATATATTGCCACAAATATTGTCACAAAATGAAGTTTGATACGCAAACCACTGAAAAAAAAAATTCAATGTACTCGGTTTATAAAATTTTTATTAAGATAATTTCATTAAATCAATAAATTTGTTTATTAATATTATGAAACTTTTATTAATTAACTTTATTAGATTGTAACCTGTTAATTAATACTATAACTTGCCGTACATAAAATTTTAATGATTTTAAAACCACTGGATGCTTGTCAGTACGTAATTACAATCAACTTTTGTTAGTAGCTAATAACCAATTACATAAAATTTGTTAGAAAACATGCATTCTCTAAAATTTATATAAATTCCGTATTGACTTGTGATACTTAAAGAACTGTAAAGCAAAAAAGTCAATAATTGTCTAACTCAATGTGCTGAATGAATGCAATGCATATAAACGGATGTTCGAATCTACCGACAAAAAGCAATCAACAAAATCATTAGATAATATTTTTCTTCAGTATACAGAACTTAAATCATAAATTTGGTCGGATAATGGTGCTCAAAATTAATTTTAAAAAAATTGCATCCATTTTTTTAATATTGCATGTTCCACAAATAATAAACTAAGTTAATAAAGGAAGTTATAAAAATCATCAATTGGTTTGATAAATTTGTAAACTTAATTATTCTTCTATAACTACTTTTAATTGAATCAATGTAACTAATTAATAGATTACAAATTATCCTTTGTTCTCGCTTATAAATATGAAAATTGTATTTGTTGTATTACTTGCATAGAAAAGAGTCAGCTATAGTCTAATAATTATAAAAACAAATGAAATTAACTGAAAATATATAGCTATTGTACTATATATTGCATTAAATCGTTCAGTCAAAATTTTAGTCATAAAGTATCAAGTGCTCTCGATATACAGAAAAAATTTATAAACTTAAATAATTTAATTTAAAAAATTTAATTTAAGTATTGTGTTGTGATTAAAATCGAAAATCATAAAAGGTATGTATTAAGAACTAGCTAGTATGTATTTATAATATCAGTTCAGTTCAAATCCTACACGGGCCGTGTCCGACAAAAATTTTCATAATAAAATAATTCACGCCGATTATAGAAAACGCAACACCAATGCGGCGGGAATCTCGAAACTGCATATAAAAAAAATTAAAACAAGTTCTATAAATCAGAGTGTCATAGAAAAATCGTATTGCGTTTCACTTACTTGATTGAAAATTTTTCATTTTAAATCCGCAATAAAATATTCGCGTTTGCACGGGGAATCATTAACAACGAATCGAATGAGAATCATTTGGTTTCCTATGGTTACTTTGATTTTGAGAATTTGTTTTAAGTTTTTTCTATATGCAGTTTCGAAAATCCCACCACATTCGCTTTGCTTATTTTGATATGAAACTTTTATTTAATTTTTTATTATATGTATATAAAACAATACCTAAAATAATGTTTGATTTTATATTTAATTCCAGATAGTCGCAATGCTACAATTTTATGAAGCTCGCATGGATACCTGGTGCCTACGCAAGAAACAGTATCCAAAGACAACTCTGAAAAAAAAACTACTATTAAATACACCATTAAAGATTTTCAAAATGCGTTTGTTTTTGTTGGCAACTGTGTAAGCGGGATTTGAAGAACAAATCCGATTTTTAAAATATAAAACTGCTAACATTCAACCTTTTATAATGGTAGTTGGAAACAGTTTATTGAATGTAGAGGAATGTTTCGTTTATTTCGATGACATCAAGTACAAGTTCAGTAGTTTTCTACGTGCCGTCGATATCGTCTTTAAAATATGCGAGCTGTTTAATTTGGAATATCCTCTGGCAGCAACAAACTTTTACCTGTTGATATGAGAGTTATTTTATGGAATAGCAAATAAGAAAATGTTAAAAAACACCAAAATTAATATATTGTTAGACGAGATTAATAAATAATTTAAGATTTTGTTTTTTATATACGTATAGTATTTTAAGTTAATTTTAAATATGAATTTTGTAGATTGTACACACTAAAACAAAATAAATTGAATTTTTTTGGGTAGATTCCTACTCCATTATCTAGCATTTAAGTTTAGAATATTATTATACAGTATTATCATATTAATATGAGAAACGGGAAAAATTTGGGTTGAAACAAAATAAATTAACTTTAAAAATAAAAACTCGTATTTTATTTAGATTTGTTATATTATGAAAACTTAATAAAAATGTTTCATTAAATCAATTAATCTTTTAATGAAACTATACATTGATTCAATTACACAAGGTAATAAATTCAATAAATTTGGTTTAGCAAATGGTAACCAAAACTGATTAAATCAATTACATTTGTTAATATACGTTTATCACAGTTTATATATAACAAAGTTTATCAAGTTATAACGGAGAGTCATGAAATTAATAAAGAATATTAATGTTACCAATTAAAGTATACATAGGTTAATTATAACAAAAGTTAATGAAATTCATAAAAAAACTTAATGATCCTAATTATTTACTTCATTGATATTTGGTCAACTTTACGATAAACATTTACATGGATTTCATTATACCTTTATAAAGTTATAACTTTTTCTATTAACTTGTAACCCTTTATTTATTGAGACAATTAACGGCTTTATTGGCGCAAAGTTGTTAATAAAGTTAATTGAATCAATGTAGTTTTTTATTGATTTTATGTACTTTTTTTTCAGTGAAGTTAACCGTTGGTTAGGTTACTGCTATACCCTTTTTTTTTTGAAACTGTGTGGTCATTAATCTTGCATAATGATTGTCTAGAAGCGACACCTAGTTTAAATCAAGTATGCAAACGATTTTTACTATCCAGATTTCGTTTTGCTTCGAATTTAAATTTTTTTTACTAGTTTAGTTTTCTAGTCTACTTGCTTTTCAAGCATCATCGGATGTAGAGAGATTTTCAGTTAATTTAAGTTTATAAATAAACTTGTCAAACCGGATTTTACAATTCTGAGTTCTAAGTTCGGGTTTATGTAACAGGTTTATGGTTCTTGGACATTACGAAATACCGACAATTTTCAAAATTAAAATTAAGTGTTGAGTTCCTTTATTTTACATCCGGCATTTATTTTTTTGTAATAATATTATGAAATAATTTGCATGTCCTTTGAAAGATCATCGGTTCGTCCTCTTTAAAAACAAATATTGAAAATAAATCAGCAGATAAGTGTCAAATGGTCAGGACTTTTCTCACTCAATTTAAAAAGATAAAAAATTTGGAATGTCCCGGCCACCCTAAACATAAACCTCATTCACTAGTGAAATGTAAATAAATATAAAAGGGACTATGGAAAACTGTAATCCATGAGAATAAACCTCACAAAAAAAAAATTAAAATTATGTAAATTTGTTCCATTCAACATCTCAATAATATTATGTATTTAGGAAAAAAAATGTATTTTCTCCAAACTATACTCGTGTAGAATATAAATTGCAAGTATTCATAAAAAAATCTGTTATCGATAAAAATCAACGAACAAAATTCCAGTTCTAATCATACTTTTTCTATACCAGCCAGTAGTATTCATGATAATCTTGATTTTATTTCTCAATTTTTGAATCCAACAACACACCTTTGGATTATACATACGAGTACATATATGCTGATTAGAAAATGTGTTTTTTGTTTTTGAAGATAAAATATGTAAAATAGATAATAAAATCATTTGATTTTTAGCTATGATTTGTTGGAGGGCATACAAACTTTACATGGATATGATATACAAATCTATTGATCGGTTTAAAACAATATACAAAGGCAAACATATTCCTACCTAACTCTCTATACATATACTGGAATATTTTGTTTTGTTTAACCATATTATGTACAAAACCAAAATACATAGATTCATAAAATATCTATTACATGTTTGAAATCATTGATGCAGAAAAATGATTTTCCATTAATTTTCACCATAATTGGAAAATATTTCTCAATCAGGTGTATTCAACTTCAGAAATGTTAAAAATATATTTCAATATGTAGTGTATTTAGAAAAATCACAATGTTTTGATCGATCAACTGTGAATTAATTTCGGCTACACTGCACACATATTACGTACATATATCTCTAATGCGTTGCCATATAATTAATTACTGATTTTCATGTATTTATTACAGATCATTTAATTTTGAAAAATTTCAAAAGATTTTAGTTTAATTATTTGAATGATGGATTCGAAATGTTTAAAAAAAAAAAAAAGTAATTACAGAAATTGTTTGTGCCACAATGTTTATCTCACGTATCAGCATGGAAATATAGTTTGAGGGTTTATCATTTAAATCAAGTAAATCAAAATATCTACAAACAAGGTAACTAATATATTATATTTTTGATTTAAGGGAGAATACAAATATGTTATTGTTACGCGTGTTACCATAACAAGTTTATTTTTATTTCGTAAACAACGCATATATTTATTGACGTGCATATTCCTCGCTCGGTACAGTGAAAATCTACAAATGTATTTCCTATAATAATAATTATAATAATAACAGTTTTTAAAGGCCATTACTGGCCCGTTACTGTATCAACAATTTGGCTCCACCGGTTTCGATCCTGAGGTTGGTCTTCATAACATCTGAAAAAGCCAGGGCGTTCCCAATACCGTGGAACCATAGTCGCCTGCAACGACCTCTACGCCTACAATATGTTGGTTCTGCTTTCAGAGATCGCTGATAATATTCAATTCGGATCAGTGACCAAGCTATTGAACTCGCTGAGATCTTACTTCATGTACAATATCGGCGATCATCATCAAATCTTGATTTCGTACAGAGCTCAGTTTGTACATCACAAGGGGCTTAATCAACGCATTGTAACGCATCAATTTAATGGCGCTTGATAAGTGTATAGATTTTAGCAGCCGCACTTTAATATCCTCACTCACACTGTTATGGTGAATGATATCAAATATTTAAACCTCCTCATTCCTTCAAACGTGTTGCGGCCACTACTAAAATCTGGTGACCCATTGCCCCTATAACCAGACAACATATTGTTACGTTTTTGCCTTGTCAAACAAGGTTCGATCACTGGACTGTGAATAAAACAAGCGATGTATGTAAATTCTAGATGACACTAAATTTATTTATTTCCGAATAATTACACTAAACACTAATTTAGTTAATTCATTTATTTAACAATAATTATTTTACTATACTTTAACAACACTATATTAAACTTTATTACACTTTGATTTCTCTTAACTTTCACTTTTTCCTGTTTTTTACTATTACCACTCTACCGGTTAAAACACAACTAATTAACTCCTAAATATTTTTCGCGTATTTATATCAAATATTCTAACCTTCTAGAAAACTCCACAAGATTCAAAAGGGTCCAGACTATACTTGAATAGTCTAGAGACATCTACTTTATGACAGTTTTAGAGATGTCGCCGCGAGCGAAACATTACCTCTTCCTAATCCTAATTCGTCGCGAACAAGATCCAACTCACCTTCACTGTAGAGAGCTAATCGCTCTATATACACCACCTTCAGCTTTCCTCGCTGGCCTTTATTAATCTGGTAGACTACGTCGTTTATTTGGGTGATAATTGTGTACGGCCATTCCCATGAAGGTAACAGCTTCGGTAATAAATCATTATTCCGTTCTGAATTATTACGCCATACTAAATCTCCTACTTTGAATCTACTATTGTTTACTCGCACGTTACTCCGAGTCTTTATTCAGTTACCTCAACCTCGTATTTTCTCCCGTGCAAGTTCTTCTGGGTTCGATGGATGTTCTTCCCGCTGATCTACTATTACTCCCCTGATTGTTGCTCCGGCATCCTCATGAAGTTCATCCCCAATATGACATCATCCACTATATTTGCCACCAGTAATCGGTATTGGAACTCGGTATTGCCGATCATTATCGTTGCAATCTTCTTGCTCGTTGTGACTGCACATTCGCCTGTGGCCGTTCATAATTTAAACCCCTTCAATGGTTGTAGTCTTCCCTTAATAAGATCTTCTCGTAAAAACGTTCTACCTGCTCCTGTATATAAGGTTATAACACAATTCTTCACGTCCACATCATCTTTAACTGTTAAACCGTCTCCTCTGTGCCCCAATCTCGTTACAGGGATGGAGTCTTCTTTACTTTACTTCTTTATGCTCCTGTTCTTCCTTCTGGTTCATATTTTTTACATTATTCTTCCTTCTGGTTCACATTTTTTACATAATCGCGATTACACCCGTCTCCATTTTAATTCCAGACAGTCTAGTGCTACGTGACCCGTTTTGTCACTTGCCCAACATCGTATTTTCCTAATACCTTGGTGTCGTGTCGCTCCTCCTTGGCCAAAACTTGATGTTCGCTGCATAGAAGATCGTGACCACGTTCGTCTCCATCTTAATTCATGGCAATCTCGTGAGATGTGACCCATCCTGCCACATGACCAACACCTTATTCTACTGCCACTTAATGATGGCCATCATTAATGGCTTAATGATGGCCTATGCAGTCTCGTTTAGCATCGCACAAGCGATGATCTCGGCGAATATCGTTTTAGGCGGCAACATTACTGCTTTACGTGTGTCCGGATTTCGTATACCATCAATGAACGCGCCCATCTTAATTCTCTCTATGTAATCGGGAGACGTATTTGTATGTGCCAAATGCACTAGCCGCTCCACCGCAGATGAATACTGTTGTAGATTCCCTCCGAGCTTTTGATATCAATACATTTCTCATTTATGGTCGCTTCCGTATTTTTTATCCAGCAACTCAACTATTCCGTTGTAATTATTAGGGTCATGTTAACGCTGTTCCACGATTTGCGTCGTCCCACCCATTTTGATTGAAGGGTGTTTCAAATTGAAACTTGAAAACCGCAAACGATGTTGTGCCATCAAATACAAGTGGCTTAAATTTCATCGCTTGAATTGGTTGAGATACTGGAGACGCTGTTCCATTAACTTCGATACATAGCAGTTCTTCTCGAAGCCTAGAACTTTCGATTCTAACCCTTGGATGTCCTTTTGTAATTTCTGTTCAACTTGCTCAACTTCTTTATGTAAATTGGTATACATCTCTAGAAATTTCTGGTCCATTTTGTTATTGATTTAGCCCACTGACTGTTTAATTTCCTTCATTTCCTGATTTAATTGGCTACTGGGCTTTTAAACTGACTTTTCCATTGATTTTTCAATAGACTGTTGCATTTCCAAATTAGACTGTTCCATTCTCATTATAACAATCTCTAACTGCGCCATATCGAAATTTCCAGTTTGCACTGCTTCCACCACGGCACCTCATCCTCTTCGCCCTCTTCTGAGTGGTTTTAAATGGTAACTAGCCGGATCAATACCCTCCATCTCCAATGCTTGAAGTAATTTTTTAAATTCACAATCCCACCGCTGTCACCAAGTGTTACGTTTTTGCCTTGTCAAACAAGATTCGATCACTGGATTGTGAATAAAATAAGCGATGTAAATTCTAGATCACACTAAATTTATTTATTTCTGAATAATTACACTAAACACTAATTTAATTAATTCATTTATATATCTTAATTATTTAACTTGATTACTTTTAACTTTCACTTTTTCCTTTCAATTACTATTAGCACTCTCACGGTTAAAACACAATTAATTAACTCCTAAATGATTATCGCGTATTTATAGCAAATATTCTAACCTTCTTGAAATCTCCACAATATTTGAGAGTGTCCAGAGTATACTTGAATAGTCTAGAGACATCTACTTTATATAACAGTTTTACGTTAACGGTAGTGTGGCTACTCAAATAGAGATGTCGCCACGATCGTGGCAGTTTATTTCGTTTTGGACTCATTGATCTGGTGTTCAAATGTATGTGAAGTTAGCCCGAAAAACCATCCCGAAAAAGGTCTTTTCAATTTTGGTATGTGTCTATGCTAAATTTTACACCAGCCCGAAAAAATATATGTAAAAATGTCAGAAAAATCTATAGCATCCCGAAATTTTAAATTCGTGTACATTTTCAAGTAAAAAGTTTAACGTATAAATTAGCCGGAAAAATTAACGACATTTTTAAAACAATTGATACATCTTTCTTATTTCAGTATCAATATATGTACAATCAAGAATCAATACCAAAATGTATAATTTTTTTGCGTAATCCAAAAGATGGCCTCTAAAAATAGGTACATTCATCCCACAAATAATGACATATAGCCTATCTTCGTATCATGGACCTAAAGGTTTCGTCTAGGGTCATTTGTACTAATAGATTTAATAGTATTTTTATACGAATTATATGAAATCTTTATAATTTTTTGGGGAAAATCCTAGGGATAACCCCCTCTGGGTTATGGTCTCTAAAAATAGGCAGTTTCATCTCACAAATAATGACATATAGCCTATCTTCGTATTATGGAGCTAAAAGTTTCGTATAGGGTCATTTGTACTAATAGATTCAATAGTATTTTTATACGAATTATATGAAATCTTTATAATTGTTTGGAGAAAATTCTAGGGATAACCCCCTCTGAGTTATGGTCTCTAAAAATAGGTAGTTTCATCCCACAAATAATGACATATAGCCTATCTTCGTATCATGGAGCTAAAGGTTTCGTCTAGGGTCATTTGTACTAATAGATTTAATAGTATTTTTATACGAATTATATGAAATCTTTATAATTTTTTAGGGAAAATCCTAGGGATAACCCCCTCTGAGTTATGTTCTCTAAAAATAAGTACATTCATCCCACAAATAATGAAATATAGCCTATCTTCGTATCATGGAGCTAAAGGTTTCGTCTAGGGTCATTTGTACTAATAGATTTAATAGTATTTTTATACGAATTATATGAAATCTTTATAATTGTTTGGAGAAAATTCTAGGGATAACCCCCTCTGAGTTATGGTCTCTAAAAATAGGTAGTTTCATCCCACAAATAATGACATATAGCCTATCTTCGTATCATGGAGCTAAAGGTTTCGTCTAGGGTCATTTGTACTAATAGATTTAATAGTATTTTTATACGAATTATATGAAATCTTTATAATTTTTTGGGGAAAATCCTAATGATAATCCCCTCTGGGTTATGGTCTCTAAAAATAGGCAGTTTTATCTCACAAATAATGACATATAGCCTATCTTCGTATCATGGAGCTAAAAGTTTCGTATAGGGTCATTTGTACTAATAGATTCAATAGTATTTTTATACGAATTATATGAAATCTTTATAATTTTTTAGGGAAAATCCTAGGGATAACCCCCTCTAAGTTATGTTCTCTAAAAATAAGTACATTCATCCCACAAATAATGACATATAGCCTATCTTCGTATCATGGAGCTAAAGGTTTCGTCTAGGGTCATTTTTACTAATAGATTTAATAGTATTTTTATACGAATTATATGAAATCTTTATAATTGTTTGGAGAAAATTCTGGGGATAACCCCCTCTGAGTTATGGTCTCTAAAAATAGGTAGTTTCATCCCACAAATAATGACATATAGCCTATCTTCGTATCATGGAGCTAAAGGTTTCGTCTAGGGTCATTTGTACTAATAGATTTAATAGTATTTTTATACGAATTATATGAAATCTTTATAATTTTTTGGGGAAAATCCTAGGGATAACCCCCTCTGGGTTATGGTCTCTAAAAATAGGTACATTCATCCCACAAATAATGACATATAGCCTATCTTCGTATCATGGAGCTAAAGGTTTCGTCTAGGGTCATTTGTACTAATAGCTACATGATACGAAGATAGGCTATATGTCATTATTTGTGGGATGAATATACTAATTTTTAGAGACCATAACCCAGAGGGGGTTATCCCTTTCATTTTCCCCAAAAAATTATAAAGATTTCATATAATTCGTATAAAAATACTATTGCATCTATTAGTACAAATGACCCTAGACGAAACCTTTAGCTCTATGATACGAAGATAGGTTATATCTCATTATTTGTGGGATAAACGTACCTATTTTTAGAGACTATAACCCAGAGGGGGTTATCCCTAGAATTTTCCCTAAAAAATTATAAAGATTTCATATAATTCGTATAAAAATACTATTGAATCTATTAGTACAAATGACCCTAGACGAAACCTTTAGCTCCATGATACGAAGATAGGCTATATGTCATTATTTGTGGGATGAATGTACTTATTTTTAGAGACCATAACCCAGAGGGGGTTACCCCTAGGATTTTCCCCAAAAAATTATAAAAATTTCATATAATTCGTATAAAAATACTATTGAATCTATTAGTACAAATGACCCTAGACGAAACCTTTAGCTCCATGATACGAAGATAGGCTATATGTCATTATTTGTGGGATGAAACTACCTATTTTTAGAGACCATAACCCAGAGGGGGTTATCCCTAGGATTTTCCCTAAAAAATTATAAAGATTTCATATAATTCGTATAAAAATACTATTGAATCTATTAGAACAAATGACCCTAGACGAAACCTTTAGCTTCATGATACGAAGATAGGCTATATGTCATTATTTGTGGGATGAATGTACTAATTTTTAGAGACCATAACCCAGAGGGGGTTATCCCTAGGATTTTCCTCAAAAAATTATAAATGTTTCATATAATTCGTATAAAATTATTATTGAATCTATTAGTACAAATGACCCTAGACGAAACCTTTAGACCATGATACGAAGATAAGCTATATGTCATTATTTGTGAGATGAATATACTAATTTTTAGAGACCATAACCCATAGGGGGTTATCCCTTTCATTTTCCCCAAAAAATTATAAAGATTTCATATAATTCGTATAAAAATACTATTGCATCTATTAGTACAAATGACCCTAGACGAAACCTTTAGCTCCATGATACGAAGATAGCCTATATATCATTATTTGTGGGATAAACGTACCTATTTTTAGAGACCATAACCCAGAGGGGGTTATCCCTAGAATTTTCCCTAAAAAATTATAAAGATTTCATATAATTCGTATAAAAATACTATTGAATCTATTAGTACAAATGACCCTAGACGAAACCTTTAGCTCCATGATACGAAGATAGGCTATATGTCATTATTTGTGGGATGAATGTACCTATTTTTAGAGACCATAACCCAGAGGGGGTTATCCCTAGGATTTTCCCTAAAAAATTATAAAGTTTCATATAATTCGTATAAAATACTATTGAATCTATTAGAACAAATGACCCTAGACGAAACCTTTAGCTCCATGATACGAAGATAGGCTATATGTCATTATTTGTGGGATGAATGTACTAATTATAAGAGACCATAACCCAGAGGGGGTTATCCCTATGATTTTCCTCAAAAAATTATAAAAGTTTCATATAATTCGTATAAAATTATTATTGAATCTATTAGTACAAATGACCCTAGACGAAACCTTTAGGCCATGATACGAAGATAGGCTATATGTCATTATTTGTGAGATGAATGTACTAATTTTTAGAGTCCATAATCCAGAGGGGGTTATCCCTTTCATTTTCCCCAAAAAATTATAAAGATTTCATATAATTCGTATAAAAATACTATTGAATCTATTAGTACAAATGACCCTAGACGAAACCTTTAGCTCCATGATACGAAGATAGGTTATACGTCATTATTTGTGGGATAAAAGTACCTATTTTTAGAGACCATAACCCAGAGGGGGTTATCTCTAGGATTTTCCCTAAAAAATTATAAAGATTTCATATAATTCGTATAAAAATACTATTGAATATATTAGTACAAATGACCCTAGACGAAACCTTTAGCTCCATGATACGAAGATAGGCTATATGTCATTATTTGTGAGATGAAACTGCCTATTTTTAGAGACCATAACCCAGAGGGGGTTATCCCTAGGATTTTCCCCAAAAAATTATAAAGATTTCATATAATTCGTATAAAAATACTATTGAATCTATTAGTACAAATGACCCTAGACGAAACCTTTAGGTGCATGATACTATATGTCATTATTTGTGGGATGAATGTACCTAATTTTAGAGACCATCACCCAGAGAGGTTATCTCTAGGTTTTCTCTTTAAAAATTAATAAGTTTGGGGATAATTGTTTATTGATAATTAATTTTGATCTTTTATAATTTAAATTACTTAGACTTACTTATAAAGTAAAATAAAAATAAAAATTATTTAAGACGGTTTTTTACAATTTCTTCATATAAAGTTTTTTCGGGATGGACTGTTTTTTTTACTTTATTTGCTATAGATTTCGTGCTGAGAGCGAAGACACTTTTGATATTTAGCATAGAAACATTATGAAAAGACTTTTTTCGGGATGGAAAGGTTTTTCGGGCTAACTTCACATACATGGTGTTCAACAGAGCCTGAAAACTTTACAAGCGGAGAGAGTATTTCATTCCCTCCGGTGCTGTTCAGTCCAATCACGCATTTGTCATCTGAATATGCAAGCACCTGATTGGACTGGCGATAGAAGAATACAAGATGCGTTTCAGTTTTACAAAAAATGTACTCCAACATGAGATTAAAGAGTATCGGGGACAGAGTTGAACACCCGAGCTGATTGCAAAAGTTCTCGATAGCCTGATCAAAACATTAACAGAGCATTGAGACCGTTCCTGTCATTTTGCACAATCATGACGATGACCGGGAATTGTCTCGGTTGAAGGGTGGCCATGCTCGGTGAATCGCGAGCTAAAACTGTTTGAGTTAATAAAACAGTCAATTAATTATCATAAAAATGTGTTGCTGTTGCAGACTGAGCACACAAGAGTCATAGTTCTAGTAATTTTCCGGAACCAAGTGCTGAAGTTATTCCCTGATGGACATTTTGGAGTGCTCCGGATGAAACAACTGGCAAGCCGTTACGTTTGGTGGCCACATATGGACCAAGACATTGTGGAAACAGTTAAGAGCTGCAAGATGTGTCAAGAAACTAAAGCGTGGGTACGCCTTCATATCGATTTGGCCGGTCTATTCCTATGTGGGATGTGGTTGCTGTGCGTCGATAGTTACTCGAGATACCCGTTTACGATCAAGATGTGTGATACAACGACAAAAATAACGATACGTGCACTGCATTCAATGTTTGCAATAGAAGGCTTGCCTGACACCATCGTTAGTGACAATGCAGCGTCGTTCACAAGCCATGAGTTTGCAGATTTTTATAAATCGCTTGGAATCGAACATTTGACGATCGCGCCTTTTCATCCACCTTCAAATGGAGCCGCCGAGCGATTTGTACGAACGTTCAAAGGTTCAATGAAAAAGTATCTAGGAGGAGAGAAGATATCCAAAGATCAAGCATTGTTGAAGTTTTTGGCTTGCTATAGATTTTCATCTGGAATCACGAATAAGTCACCAAGTGAACTATTGTATGGACGGCAACCAAAGACAACGTTGTCCTTACTATTTCCAAACGAGTGAAGATTATAAGAGAAATTCCTACATTTTCACTCGATCAGGCAATATATACGAAAAATTACACGGCGGGACGTCAATGGCTACCAGGCACCGTGATGAAAGTCAGAGAGAGGTTGGCTGAGACATCAAAACCAAATACGTCATCAAAACCAAATACGACCGGGAGCTCCCGATTCTCTCATGGCTGAGAAATGGAATTTGGGCCTTAATAGCCAACCGTCACATATTACTGAGTCATCATCTTCATCATCTACGTTGGAATCCGATGAGGAGCCATCATCCATCTACTATGAGTACAGATAAGGAGCAGCGGTCAATTTTGAAGGAAAATTTAGAGAATCTTCCAATAGACAGTGAACCATTGCAATTAACACGAAGATCGGCGAAAGCAAGGAAACCTTCCCGGCGGACACCCATAGAAGAATTTCATAGCGGGGTCCAAGATAAGCGAAAAGGAATGAGATGTAAACATTACGTACATCATAAATACCACCCTATATATATATATTAACCATCGTTTTAAATTACTGTACTTTCACTCTCACCTAATCACATGTACTCTATACATACATTAATTATAAGTGCAGTTGATGTTCACCGGTCTTGTGAACAAGTCATTAAAATAAACAAGACAGAGTTTTAATTAAACACATACAAGTGAAGCACAACAGAGGCTTAAAAATCCGCTATGTTGTCACAACCGATTACGAAAGGTAAAATCTAAAATTCATGTATAAATTAATTCTGCGCCAGTTTCTTTTTACACAAACTGTATATATGGATGATTATTGAAATTTTATTATCACTGTTTTTTTTTTGGGAAAATGATAACAATTTTTCCGTTCGTAAATAAACTGGTTCTAAAGTAGAGCATTTTTGTTTTTTATGTGTACACATATTTTCCCAAGTATGACGAAGTAATGGAATAAAAATGTCAATGTTAATGAGTTGTAACGAACGAAATGGGAATTCTTCAGTTAAATTAAAATAAGTGAATAAATCTACCTCGCTTCCGCCCCCAAAACAAAAACAATTTTTTTTATGTAATTTATATGCTCGAAAAGATTGAAACATTTTTATTTTTGTTACTTAAATATTATTAATTTAATCTAAACGATACATTTGTCTTTTAGTTCTTTGTTTCTTTATCTGTCGTGTGTACCATTTTATCTTATTAAATTATTTTATTTTATTTTTTTTATACAGTTTACGTGATTTAGTTAACTTTTGATTGTATATACGTACGTATTTTTAATAATAATTAAATGATTCATGATTCTAACTATGTACATACGTACATATATGCTTGAGGTAGATGAACTTGTAACTCAATTACTGTTTATGTTTTGTTTCTTTGCAGATTACATCATTCCTAACTTAATTGCTCAGGATATTATACTTATTTACGGATTATAACAATTCCTTTAACTAGGAAAATATGTTTTCATGACCTAGTTTTCAGAACATTTTGTACGGAAAAAAAAACAAAAAAAATTCACAAAATAGAAAATTAAAAGTTTTATTCAATTTTCAAATGAGAGAAAAATCTATTGAAGTAGAACAGAATACTTTTTAATGTGTTTAAAAATACATTCATTAAAAACTTTTTTGTGTTGTTAGTTAGTAGAAAGCTTCTTTCTGTATTATAAAATAAAGATTTTGTGAATTACACCAATAAACATTAAAAAATGTACAGTACTTAAAATTGCAACGAATGTAGTTTTTATTTTTTTGTTTTAAAATTTATGATTCTGATTTCATCTCTACGCTCTGGTTAAATTGAAAGAAATTTTATTTATGATAAAAATCTTCTACTTCACATACAAATTTTGCAGACAATTTTTTTTTTAAATACAAAAAAGTATGTTTTGTTTCTTGTGTATGTAGTTTGATGCTGTACATAATGCACACAGTAGATAAAACAAAAAATTTTTCTATAGCATTTCTGTAAGTTTTAGAGTTCTTTAACAATTATAAGTTGTCCTCTCAATTTCAAATAAAGTTATATTTTTATTTTTTAAATTAATTTCTACATGTTAGGTTTTCTTCTTGGGCCGCAGGTAAAGATGGCTGTTTTGGATTTCCAACAATCAAAAACATGTCGATAATTTGGGTACACGCGCCCACAGAAGTCAGCCAGGCCCAAGATAAAGAATAATTGGTATTAATTATTCTAATTTGTGTATCTGTTTTTATGCTCTCAGGGTTATGTTCGTTCTGTGTTCTGTCAAACTGCGAGAAACCGTTTTTCGAGTCTTTTTTTAGTATTCGTAACGTACAACTAATTATTCTGTTTTAAGTTTGACAATAAATCAATAACTACGTACAAATGTATAATATTTAATATTTCTACGTTTAACTTAAACTGTTTTAACTAGTGGAATCTTCATTAAAATATAATATTTCATCAAAGTATTTGTTACTATTAGTTGTACACGTATACATAATTTATCATGGTATGAAACTTATTGCAGCAAATACAACAATTTTAATTAAATAAATCTTCTGGTTTAAATTAAGCATAATAGATTCATCCTCATCATCATCTTACGATTCTCGGGAGGAGAAAAGACAAACTTCTCGTTTTAATTCGAGTAATACGAAATCAAAGTGGAGAAAACAAAAATTTAATAGTGATTGGCTTGCGATCGAAAAATTTAAAGGTTGGCTGGAAAAGTTTCCAGATGACGACTACAGGTGCAGGTGTTTAGCATGCAACAGAGACCTGAATTGTGGAAAATCTAAGTTAGAAAAACATTCAGCGACCAAAAAACACTTGCAAAATGTGGCAAAGATAAAAAATACACCGGCTATGAAAATGTTTTTAAAAAAAAAATCCAAACCTAGTGACAAAGCTGTAGACAACTTTGAGGTCAGACTAAGTCTGTTTTTAGCAGAACACAACGTGGCTATCCAAATTGCTGATCATTTGCTACCACTACTTAAGGAAATTGTTCTGGATTCACAAATAATCAAAATGGCAAAGTTAGGGCGTACTAAATGCGTCGGAGTTATAAAACATGTACTTGTTCACGAAGAAACCAATCAGTTAGTCGAAATCTTAAAAAAACACAAATTTTCCGTCATGATCGACGAGAGTACATATATTACTACCAGTAAATCAATGTGCATATTGGTAAGATTTGTAAGTCCCGAAAATGGACAAGCAAACGTTCGGTTGTTTGATTTGTTGCCGGTGGGGACAGATTGTAGTGCTGCTGCTCTTTATCAAAACTTTAAGAATGTAATAAATAATTTAGGTATAATTTATGTCAAATTTTGTGTAAAATTAACATTTTAATTATTTAAATTTGCAGGCATTCCATTTCAAAATATAATCGGTTTTTGTAGCGATGGGTCGACATGGTAGGTGTTCGAAATTCGTTTTCTTCTCGACTTCTAGAGGATAATCCCAATGCGGTTATAATTAAATGCATTTGCCACAGCGCAGCAATCATCGCCAGCAAGGCATGTTTAGTCCTATCTCGTGCACCAGAAGATCTGTTACGACAAATTGGTGTATACGTATCCGGTAGTTCGAAACGTTGCACCCAGCTTCAGGACATACAAAGTCTTCTAGGCGACACGTTGGCTATCACATCAACGGTGCGTAGGACGAATCTTAGATAACTGGAATGTGCTACAGGAATTTTTTAAAGAGGCTATCAACACAGCTAAGCTCAAGGCAAGAGCTAATCTTGCAAGAACTGCACAATATGTATACTAAAGCTTATTTACTTTTTTTGAAATACGTTCTAGAATTTTTCAATTCACTGGATGCAATGTTCCAATCAAAAAAATATTTGACTAATAACCTATACTGTGAATCCGTCAAAATTTTTAAAAATGTTGGTCAAAATTTTATTAAGTCTGAAGAATTAACACCAAACCTTAACGTGAGATTGCCTCACATATTTTGGCCTATAGATTCTATTTTTCTGGGACCCGAGTGTATGGAGTTATTAAAAAAAATACCAAAAAACGAATCGGAACGAATTAGGCTTGATTGTCTACAATTTTATATTGTAGCTTTAGAGGAAATCCAGAAAAGACTGCCAATAAATTCCGATTCTATTTTTAAAGAAATGGAATTAATAAATCCCAAAATTGCCTTGGGGTTGGGATTGATCGACGGTAGAAATGAAACCACGTACAATGATTTTAAAAGGATTTGCCAAAAGCTACAAATTGATCAAAATGCACTAACTTTAGAATGGAGACCATTTCCAAATGAATTTAGCGACTTACAAAAATCCGATTTTTGTCATGATTCAGTTGATACTTTTTGGTGGGAAATATCAAAATTAAAAATTTTTAATGATGATGTAATTAATTTTAATTAAAGTTGGGCGGATTTTACTCCAGCACTCAATGCCACTAATGGGCCCACGGTGCAATACCCACATTCACACTAATTCATTCAACCCATTCGCACATGTACAGTATACCATCTGCGCATTGAATCAAACCCGGTACCTCCCGATACAAACGTCGCAGCTTTAACCACTGCGCTATTTGCTGCGCTATGTAATGTTCCCCGAACTATCAAAAGTGGCACAGTATGTTTTAACGCTCCCTCACGCAGACGCAGAAAGAATATTTTCAATTGTTTCCGACGTTAAAACTAAAAAAAGTTACATTTCAGTGCACTGAGAAACATTTTTCTCGAATGGTTACAAATGTCTTATACGACTGTGAGTCATGTGTTTAACATGAAAAATCCTAATAGAAAACTATACCCAAAAAATGTTGTGATACGAATGAAAGGTTTATTAACCTTATTTTATTTAAATTTATTATTTTATGAAATGTGATTTTTTTAATTTAGCTTTATTTTAATACCTAGGAATTTTTAGGTTCATACATACATACATATGTTTATATTTAAATTAATGTTGAATTGTTATGTTAATGATATTTGTTTACAATTTAACGAAATAAAAACATTATTTCATATTTGAATATATGTAAAGACTTGCAAATTTCAATTCAATCAACTATGTACCTAGTTGGGTTTGTATGGTAAATAGAAATTGGGATATAATTGACGAATGGTAAAGTTGAAAAAGCACCTATGTGAGCACTTTGGACTACGTATTGAATTATATTTCACTAATTTAATAAGAATAGATAGAACAACATTTGGTCGCTGTAAACCCACGTTGGAAGTTTTCGTACAAGTCTGGGGACACAGCGAAACGCATACAATGTTTCGACTGTGATTCTGCGATGTACGGGCGATTTGGACCCGTAGAAATTTCGCAGTAAATTGTAAAACCTTGAAATTCAAAATGCTCTAATTTGTAGTGACTATAGTGCGACATTCGGAACCAGGAAATAAATTCTGTTTTAGGTCGGCTTCTTGAGCTTGCCTAATTTTTCTTTCATTGTCTTTGCCTGTCGCATGTTGGATGTCCTTGGTAAAGTGCGAAATGAAATCCAAATGACGAGATTGTCTCGAATTTTTCTCAGTTTTTAACTGAATTGCCCGAGTAAGAGGTTTATGATCGGTATATATAGGGAATCGGTATATATAGTGAATCCCGGCCTTCAACAAAATATCTGCTTAGATAGATTGCAAATAATTTCCGATCGAATGCGGAGTACTTTTTCTCGGCATCCGATAGCTTCTTGGAGAAAAATCCTCATCGTTCCCAAATATTGTGATTAAGCTGTTGCAGAACCGCTCCAATCGCAGAGTTTGATGCATCAGTCGTAATACTTAACTTTGAAGCGTTCAGCGAATCTACTAACAAAGTGATGTTACACAAATCACTCTTCGGCGAGGCAAATTTATTTTGGCATTGCATTCGTCCAAGAAAAGTTCTTGGACGTTTTGGGATATTTAACAAGAGCATTCAAGTGTGAGTGAATAGGGGCAAGTGTTTCAGCTAGTTTCAGAATAAATCTATGGTAGTAATTGATCATACCTATACGAAACGCCGAATGCCTTTGATTGAGTTGGGTGGTGGCAAATTCCTAATGGTATTAATCCTATCTTTGCAGGTAGAACACCATTAGGTGTAATTTTATGACTGAGGAAGTCAAGTGTGCTGGCACCAAATACGCATTTTGCACTATTAATGTAAACATCAAACTCCACTAGCATTTGGAATAATTGATCCAAGTGCAGATTGTGTTATTTCTCAGATTCTGAAGCTATTAGAATCTCGTGAATATAGACGAATATACGAAATCTAAACCATGAGTGGACTTTGTTCATGTATATCGCTGAAACGTATGAGCGGCACTGCGTAATCCAAATGGCATTCGAAAAGATGAAATAGGATACTGAATGGCGTTTTAAAAACGACTTTAGGAGCAACGGGAATATGATGATAATCTTGGAGAATATTTTGCAACCATGCAAGTGCATGGAGAAATTTTGTATGTGGGCTATAGGATTCCGATCCGTGTCACCGCGTAATCCCCACATGGTCTCTAAATATTATTCTTTTTCTTGACTATATGTAATGGACAAGAAACGGAAGATGTCGATGGTCGGTATAATTTCCTAATTCCACCATATGTTGGAATTCATTTAGAGAGTTGCTGCCATATGGCGAACCGAATCCAGTCTTCATGTCCTTAACAGTGGTAAATATTCTTCAGTGACTATGTGATGTACCATGGAATACTTAACTGGTAAATTATAATTTGGCTCGGCTATTAGGACCGGATGCTTTTTGAGTATCGCGCCATAGACGTTGTCGATTATAAAATGGATCGGTGGAAATATGTCTGAGCGATCCATGGTGGCAAATGTTGACAGGTTTGTCGCTGAATCAACAAGCCGTTTATTTTTTATATCTACTAAATTTACTCCGAAAATCGGCGCCAATTATTGGACGATTCACAGCAGTTATTAAAGATACATGGGAGAAGGTTCGTTTAAGTGCGATCAACCTGGAGCAATTTAGTTCCATAGGTTAAAATGGTTGAACCATTGGCTGCTGAAGGTATTAAATTGGAATTGGAATCTTTAATATATTTTTAATTTAAAAATTCTTTTGCTGGGATAACTGATAAATCAGCTCCAGTGTCTATTATGAAAATCAGATTATTTCTACTCTCGTACAGGAATAATCTGCTCGTCTTCTGGCTGTAATGATGCTTAATTGATTCGTCGGCGGTCAAGTGTGCTTTTAAAATTAGAGGGCTTTTTACAATTATGTGCTCTGGTAATTTGTGGTGGTACCAACATTTATCGTTTCTCCGATTAACTGATGGAGATCGAAACCACTGACGTAAACGGGACTTTGGGAACTTGATCTTTCTCTAGATCTACTGTTACGTTGACCGCTTAAAGCTCGGTCAACTTTAGCTTCCAGTCGAGCCAATCGGGCTTCGAATGAGTCGCGTTGAAGTTGTGGTCGAAATTGTCTTGTTGATGATATCGATGATTTAATTCCCTCTGCCGACAAAATTGTGTTATGCGGACTGATGTGCTCATGCATCTTGTCCGACTTAGCAAGAGCTTGGATATTGGCACTTTTATCGTGAGAGAACATTACCAGAGTGATTTTAAAACTGTTGCATTTACATTGCCGCCCTCAGCTAACGTTTTTATATGTCGCAATAATTCTGTTATCCTCTAAATTTAGGCCATTCAATAATTGAGTCAACTTGTGTTTTTGTGTCAGTCTTTACAAAATGCATGTACATTTGATTTCGTTTCGTTCGGCACAAATATTAGAGAGAATAAAAGGTAATATGCCGAGTGATGATTGGGCATAATAAAATCATACGATAGAATATGAGTAAATTATAGTACGTTAATTATTTTGCGCATGTATTATCGATTGAGTGAAAATATTTTTAGACGTTATTAGAAAAAAAAATCAAATTAGCGATATGAGCGTTTGTGCCACAGCCTTGAATTTTCGAAATCAGCTGGAATTCTATCATTTTCCATGTTGGATAACAATATGTCCTAATGTTTTGTGATTATCCAATTACACATATAACACAATAATTTGTAAAATATCACGAAACGTAGATTCGTTTAATTATTAAATACATCAGTGTGTATGTGTTATCCTCCACCAAGGAAAGCAAAATTGTCATCATCAAAATTGAAACATCGCCATAAAGAAAATTTATTATCAGTACCATCAATCATCCATCTCTCGTCTACATTTCATTTCACTCGATTGAAAATTAATATTTTAGTATCGTACTCGTATTTTATATCAACAACAGACATATGAGTTATTAGATTCTTGAACCGTATACCATATACCATGGAAGAGCTGAAATAACTTTTTGTTACGAAATATAATTAAAAAATTAACAAAATAATTTATCAAATATTTACAGATGTAAAAAAGTATGTTCATGGTACATCCGTAACGTGGTGAACCCATCTATTAAATTTATGTTGGTTTTATAAAACTGTATCAGGTGATGTAACTCAAAAATTAAGCATCGTGTCGAAACTTATGAGAAAAGCTTTCGTTATGTATTGGAATTCACTTTGATTTTTGTTTAACGGATTTTTTATTAGTAACATTACCATATGGCAACAACAATTATATCTCATTTTGTGACTCCCTATGTAAATCAACAAAGATTAAAACGTTTATCGGTTAGTTTTGGGTTGTAAAGGGTCAACATTTACTCTTGGCTAGAAATATTTAGTTCATTAGTGCATCTGAGTTCAATAGAAAAAAGTTGTAAAATCAAGTTTTCATCCATACCCAAATTTATCATATGATAAAGGCACGGATGTTTGTAATTTATTAAAGGCAAGCCACTGCAGTTTAACTACAAAGTGACCAGAAAGTATGTGGTCATTATGCGCACTCTTTTAATATTTTATGGTGAATTTCGAAGTATATCAAGGACGAAAATCTCGTTCGAATGTCGGCAATGAAGAAAAATATGATAAATGTGCTGCCCCACTTGTAACCATGATCAACGAACTGCCTGACAATAGTATAAACTTACCATTTTCATTTTACATCGACAACCTAATCACTGACTTGCCTCTGTTGGAGTATTTAAGATCACGTGGTTATACCGAACGTTAAAGTGGTTAAAGCCACTTTAAAAAAACGAAACTTTTGCAAATCGGCAACAATAAATCGAAATGGGATTTATACCCGTTATTGTTATACCCAACAATAAATTAAAATGGGATTTGAACGTAGTTTATATGGCTCAACCAGTTTCAAGGCATATTCATTTTCCAACGCGCTACTCGTAAGAACAAAAAAAAGTGAGTGTTTCTTGTCCTTTGGGTGTGACCTAATACAACAAATGAATGTGTGGACTCGACCGTTAGACAAAAATGTAGCTCTCTCCCGCATTACCTTTACAATGTGGTGGAGTTTTATTTTCACCTGGCTGGTAGATGTTTCTGTTCAGAATGGTTGGCAGTTACTTAGTTTAGGTCAATCGAAAATTTCGCAGCCTCGATTTTAGAAGACGAATTTGGCAGGTTTGGCAAGAATTGGATCTTTCAAGGGCTAAACTGCTGAGCTTCAGTGGTGTCAGGTCAGGATGGTAATCGCAGTCAGCACAAGGCATTGTCACATGGACAACTGCGAGGATGACGAAGAGGAAGGAACGGCGCTCCAGGTTCTCTTCATAAGTCCGCGTTTATTCTGAAATAGACTAAAATATTTTGTCTGTTTTGGACTGTCGTAAACCATTTATCGTATCACAATTTAACGTATAACAAAATTCCATTTGTTTGTTGGAAATGAGATTCCAAAACAATTGTTGACAGACGTTCTGAAATATGACCACTATATACGAAACTGGGGGATTTCTTACCCGAATGAGGACAATTACATTTAAATACACGAATAAATTTTTGAGCTCCATAATTCGTAGGGTTCTAATCAAAATCGATATTCTGTGGAATGTAATTTTGTCATTTTATCATCGAAATGACAAACTTTTAATAGTGAAATAAAAAATTTAATAAACCTGGTGTACCTTACCTGGTGTTAGGTATCAGAATTAAAAATCGAAACGCGTATTTATACCAAATATTCTAACCTTCTAGAAATGTCCACAATATTCGGAGTGTCTAGGCTAGTCTAGACACATCTAGTTTATAACAGTTTTACATTTACAGTAGTGTTGCTATTCAACTAGAGTTGCCGCTGCGATCGTAATATTATTTTAAATGGTTCTTTTTAGAATTATTTTATGAAGGTCAAAGAACATATTGTTACGATCATGGCGACATCTATATTTGAGTAGCGACACTACCGTAAATATAAAACTGTTATAAAATAGATGTGTCTAGTCTAGTCTAGACACTCCGAATATTGTAGAGATTTCTAGAAGGTTAGAATATTTAGTATAAAACATTTAGGAGTAAGTTTTGAACAAGGAGGAGCGACAGGACACCAAGTCACAAACGGGTCACATATCACGAGACTGTCGGGAAATAAGATGGAGAAAGGCGGAATCTCTGGTGCATCGAACATCAGATAATGTGAAAATTGTGAACCAGAAGGAAGAATAGGTGCATGAAGAAGCGTTGGACTGAGGAAAGTCAGCTGCTACTCCATCCCTATAACGAGATTGGGACGAGGAGGAGACGGTTTAACAGTTAAAGGTGAGGTTGGCCGTCAAAATTGTGTTATAACCCTAAATACATGGGCAGCTGAAACGTTTGTACGAGAAGATTTTATAATGGAAGACTACAAATAGCGGAGGGGTGGAAATTACGAACGGCCACAGGCAAAGTTGCCGTATTAACGGGGAAGAAGATTGCAACGATAGTTCTAACACGAAGTACTGGTTGCAAATATAGTGGTGAAGTCATCTTGGAGATGAACTTCATGCGAGCGAATGGCTTCATGATGGATGTGGGGCAGGAAATATTGGAATGCAATAGATTCGAGTTGCAACTGCGTATACTCGTAGATTATGCCAGAGCAACAATCAGGGAAGTAGTACTGGATCAGCGGGAAGGGCGTTCATCGAAGAACTTGCACGGGATAAAATACGAGTGTCAGGTAACCGAATAAAGACCCGAAGTGACGTCCGGGTAAACAACAGCGGTTTCAAAGTAGGAGATTTAGTATGCCGTAACAATTCAAAACGGAAAAAGGGTTTATCACCGAAGCTGGAACATTCATGGGAAGTACACCATCATCACCAAAATAAACGAAGTAGTCTACCGGATTAAGAAAGGGCAGCGAGGAAAGCTGAAGGTGCATATAGAGCGAGTAGCGCTATACAGGGGAGGTGTGTTGGATCCTGTTCGGGACGAATAAGGATTAGGTAGGTAGGTAATGTTACGATCGTGGCGACATCCCTATTTGAGTAGCGATACTAGTGTAAATGTAAAACTGTTATAAAGTAGATAAAATAGATGTGTCTAGACTAGTCTGGACACTCCGAATATTGTGAACATTTCTAGAAGTTTATAATATTTGGTACAAACACAAGTTAGTTGTGTTTTAACCGTGAATCTGCTAATAGTAGTAAAAAGGAAAAAGTGATCAACATTTAATAAAGTGTTATTAAAGTGTAATAAAATAATTATTGTGAAGTTAAATAATTAAGTTAAATAAGTGAATTAATTAAATTAGTGATCATTTTCATCTTCTCACTTCAAGTAAATCATGTGGGTAGATTTCTTTAAATATTGTTTATAATATTTAAAGAAGCGTACCGAACAATTAAAAAATGTTTTAACAAATTTGAAGTGTTCCAACTGGAATTTATTAAATTATGAGCAAAATTGAATACAATGGCCAAAACATCATTATTTAATGACAAATCCAGTAAGGCAGCAAACTTCTCTTCCCATTTAAAAAAAATTCCAATATTTGCATGCCACTAAAAAACCAAGGTCACTAAAGGTCATTCAAGGCCAAACACCCAACCGTGATTATTGGTCACCACTTACTGTGGTAACGACGGCGGCATGTGCATGGCATACTCACCCAACTGATCTTCTTCTAACGAACTGAATCACCCTGTATATAGTTTATTAAAACCTGATGAAGATATAAATACTTCATACGGGAAATTGTTAGTCAATAAACTGACATTAAATCCACGCAAATTCCACTTCTATATGTTGAAGGTGTTCACTTCCTTTTAAATTTAAATGGCACAATTATGTACAAATTACAAATATAAAATGAAAAAATTCTAGTAAATGATTTATAAACTTAATATTTAAATCGTACATACACAGATGCCATTTACATTTTGAAAATTGTTATGTTTTATAAATTTAAAAACAAAAATTAAAAATAATAGAAAATTTTAATTGCCGTGCATATACGGGTACACATATACAATGGAATGAAAATCTTTTATTTTCCAAAAATAATTATATTTGAAATAATTACATACACATACATTTATACAAAATGCTACACATGTAATCACAAAAATTTAATTATATTTAACAAATTATTTTTGGTGTAGGAAAAACAACGAACATTTAAATTGCAATCATCAAAAAAATTATAAATATTTTCGTCTTCGACCGTAAAAAAAAAACGAAATGCTTTTTTAATATTTTTTGAACAAAACTGTAAAGCGTTCTTGGTTGGTTGTAAAGTGCTCTAGTCGTCTATACAAGAATAATAATATTGTTTGACATTTTATTTTTAAACGTTAAAATTATAGTATTACCGACAACAAAAGTTATATGCTATATATGTATATACACAAAAGTATTCGCACAAAAGTTCAAATATGTGGCGAAAATGAATGTTGATTTTCAAGTATAATTGAAAATATGAATAATGTTGAAAACATTAGAATCGTCAATGGCCACGACTTCACATGTGCTCCTTTGAATATTCCACAAATTTATGATTTTTCCAACCGACTTAAATAATAAATTTGGCTGGCCCTCTGACAACATTATAAACATCGAAAGGAACACGACATCCTTCAAAAGTATCAAAAGTTTTTGAATTTGCCACTCTTTCCTAAATTAAATAAACTGGCCGCAGACTCTAGTAAGGAATGGTTCCAAAATTCAAAAAGACAAGAAGAGTTTTGTCTTTACCAGCGCATTATGGTTTAAAGCTGAAGAAGGGCGAAGCGAAGAAAACAGGAATAACGAATATCTCAAAGAAGAACAGAAAGCTGAACGAATTCAAACCAAAGTACTTAAAGAAAATGAAAAGGAAACAAACAAAACCCCAAAACCAAATTACAATACTTTAACCAGCAACTAAAAAGCTACATGAACCAACATCGCATACTATGAAACATCCGAAGATCTAACGTCACGAATATATTTCAAATAAGTTATTTGGTTATCCATAAAATTCTGTAGTATTGATCATATAGTGAGTTTGCCAATTGATCATTTAGTTGGGCAGATAGACCTTCCCTACCACGAAAAAACACTGATTATATTTTAGTGAATCGTCAGGGTTCTTACAACCAACAGAATATTATCTTTAACCAAGTAAATTAGAACCGCCATTCGGGGCCAGGATAAAAACCTCTGTGTCAACGTTGACGCAGTACTCGACATCAAGATCCATCTCTAATACAGACTGCAGAGAATTGAACTGAGGATCCATCCTATGAGGAATTCACTAAGGCCATGAAGAGATTGAAACGAGACCGCTCACCCGGTGCTCTTGATATTCGGAGGGGATACTTTGTGCAACTATCTTTTCGACCTTATTCGATTGGTATGGTGCACCTAAATTTTACCTGACGCATGGAAAGTGGCCGTAATATGCCCCATCTTCAAAAAGGGAAGACCGCCTGAAGTGTGAAAATTATCTCGGTATAGCTAGTTCTCTTTTGCACAGCATACGAGTTAATGTCTCACATTATATTGGATAGAGTCAGCCATAGGGCTGACAGTGGGCCTTATTGGTTACCATCAAAGAGGATTTCGTTCGAATCGATCAGTTACTGATCAGGTCTTTTCGCTGCAGATGATTTTGTCTAAATATTATGAGACGAAATATTTGGACTCTCTTATCACTCACAGTAACAGTGTGGGTGACGATATGAAAGTGCGGCTGGAAACGAATATACCCGATATTATCCATAAAATAGGACCTCAGCGACTACGCCGGCTTGGTCACGTTCTGCGTGATCTCTGAAAGGAGAGCCACCATATGGTAGGCGCAGAGATCATTGCAGGCGACGATGGCTTCACGGTGTAGAAAACGACTTGACCTCTACAGATTATCTAATACAGTATGAAGCCAAGCCCGGAATCGAAACCGTTGGAACCAAATTGTTGACACAGTAAGGAGCCAGGAATGGCCTTTCAACACTGATTATTATTATTTTTATTAATTAGATTAGAAGGATACCATAAATGGGTCAAGTTGTAAGATCCTGACGATCCTAAAAAAATTGGAATATCTCTAATATCGTAAGATCGGTGACACAGAAGTTTATATTTTTCTAAAATTATTGTTTGGAAGGAAATTAAAAAAGAGGTACGAGTAAGTGGTATATTCCAGATGATCCGCTAAAATATGGGGGTATTGAATTGTACAGTTGTACAGAATTTTATGTTAAATCAAATTTCTTGTTTGGGAGAATATGATTTATGAACTAAGTTGTACGCCACTGACGATGTTAACTACTGTCGCTCCCACTCTCGGACAATAGTGTAGGATTGTTTTTGTATTATAGCATATTGGCCGCCTTCAAAGTGTCGTAAAATATAAAATCAAACTAAAATATAAGTAATTTTTCAATTCCAGAAGAAAATAGGAACAGAGAAATTATTTATTTTTGCTAGTACGTGCTTGGCTCGCATGGCAATATCTTACTGATGTACAATTGTTGGCTTAGTTGTAACCATCGATTCAAAATCAATGAAGAGGTTGAAATCAATTATATATCTGACCTGAACGATAATACTGTAAATGATGATGTCAAATGCATGCGGACAGTCGTAATTTGTTGTAGTTATATAAAGTGTTGATCAGATTGCATCTAGTAATTAAAGCACCAATTCTTCTGACGCATGCATAATATTACATAGTAGCCCCAAAAAGTGTAATGTGACGTATATTGCTAAATATGCAACCAATCACACACGCACACTCCTTTTAACATCTGGAGTGGCATAACCTCCAAAGGGCCTGAAGGCTCAACTGTGGCAATATACAGCGGCCAGGTTACAAAAAGTACTATGTTTTAGTCCTTCCATCCCGAGATATCTACAACGACCGGATGGTTCATGGATTACGTCTAGTGAGGAATCCCTGGAGCTGTTACTAGAAACGCATTGTGAGACAGTTAAACAGTTTTAAGCCATACATTTCGGCAGGACCTAATGGCATTATCCCTGCGGATATCTAGCGAACTATTGACTTAACTCTACTTAACCTTAGAAGATATCTTCAAAGGCAGCTTAGAACTCCGTTAAATTCCTAGAAAATGGACTGAAGTAAAAGTAATATTTATACCTAAGGCGGGAAAAAGATACCACTGCTATCCCAAAGACTTTAGGCCTATAAGCTTATCTTCTTTCCTGTTGAAAATACTAGAAAGACTAATAGAGGCTAACATTAGAGGCTCAATCAAGCCGGGCGAGCTGTCGGGATCTCAACACGCATACTGTAAGGGACGATCGATCGAAACAGCTCTCCACTCTCTTATTGGCTCGATTGAGAAGATTGACTATAAAGAATATTCAATGGTACAATAACTAGTTTGTATATAGAGGGAGCCTTTAGAACCGTCAGACCGAGGGCAATCACTCGGGCCCTTGCGTGCCTGAGGGTGGAACAGTCCCTCAGAGTAGGGATAGATTAAATAATAAGGCAGGATCGTGACAGCTTATCTGGGTGGGAAGTCTGCCGGCGGATACGTCAGCAGAGGGAAACCGCTAGTTGGGGTTTTATCCTGTTACTAAACCTCGAAGGGCAAGGCTCCAAGGTGGTTGCCTCTGTGGATGATGTTGCTATTGCGGTCTTCGGTAAATATCCTTGTACGCTTGCACTCGGCTACCTTTCGGGTGGACAGGTAGTTACGGAATGAACGCAAATCCTCAGAAAACGGAGTTGGTCCTCTTTACCAGGAAGCACAAACTTCCTCTGTGTGACCCGCCAATATTAAATGGTACTCGTCTAATCTTAACGGATTTGGGCGAAATACCTCGGACTACTTTTTGACAGCAAGCTAAGCTTCCGTGGTCAAGCCTATACTGCTGTATGGCGTTGCCGTTTGGTAGCCAGTGTTAAAAATGATGACCAACCTTAAACTATTGATGAAAGTCTAAAGAACGGCATGCTTGTGTATAAGTGGGGCTCTCAGGAACACACCTACTTAAGCTCTAGAGATTCTCTTTCATCTCACTCCCTTGGATATTGGGGCCGAGGAGCTTGTTTCTTGCACAGACAATCGGCTCAAATCCATATCTATGTGGACCTGTAACAAAATAGAGCTCTCATCCATCCTACGCAACAGGGGTATTCCGGAAACTACCGACTAGGCTATTCCTTTGCCACCTGTTGAGATGAGATTCCAAACTGACTTTCCCACCAGAGTGGACTGAGTGAATGAGACGGTTATGGACAATGAGATGGGATGGGATGGAGGGGTTGGCTGTGGGGTATTCTGTGAGGCACTAGGGGCCAACCTCGCTTTTCGTCTTCCCAACTTTTGGAGTGTTTTTCAGCTGAACTTACCGCGATAATGGAAGTCATGGACTGGTTGAGGTATAATGTAATATCTACGAGGAATATTTGGATTTTTACGGATAGCCTGGCTGCTATTGAAATGCTACAATCATACTCTCTGACGTCGAAGGTAGGCCATAACTGACTGGTATCTTTAAATGAGATGGCAGACAGTTATGATCAGTTCAGAAGTGCCACGGCATTTCAATATCGCAGGGAATGTAAAGGCAGATGAGCTGGCTCGCAAAGGCACTGCACGTCCTATATCCCAAATCAGGCGGGATATAAAGATTTCGTTTGCTTCATGTAAACTGCTGTTCAGGAAGAAGCCATAAAAGAAACGAACGTCGGATGGTCTAACGCTAGTTCGTGTGTAATAACAAGGCAGATCTGCCCTGGACTTGACCATATTGGTATGGTCGTGGGAGGTATAACGGGACATTGTCTCATTGGGGTACATGCAAGCAGACTGGATGTCCCTGCTCATGATTTCTGCCGCAGCTGCGGTGATGACAATGTGTTGCGAATGTACAAAATTTAAATCGGAGAACATGAGCTCTGAAGATTGTGGTATCAGGTGTACCATTTGTGTACCTAATACCGCATTAAATGTTTGAAGGAATTAGAATGCACATATCGTCCGAGCTTCACGTGTAATACATATTTAGCTATGAAAAGTTCAAAAATAAACTAAAGTCAAATAACTATTTGACTATAGTTATGATTTGAAGTAAAATGTTTTATTGAAGATGCACCAATAATTGTTTGTTACGCTAATTTAAACCGAATTCAATATTATTTGTAAGGACAATTTTGTGTCTGAAATTTAGTTGTTCTTCGTTTTTTGTTGTATGAAAGTATGGGATACTAGAAAACCGCTTTTTACACAAATGCGAACTTTGTACGAATACTTTTGTGTATCCCTGGATATGTATGTACATAGATGAAAATTACAAGAATCTTACTTTTTTATTCTAATTTTATTGCTCGCTTACATAAAAATATTATTATGGTTATAATTTTAATTGTCTCGTATTTTATTGTCAGATATTTGTTAGCTATTTTCATATTTTATTTTTACGTCCGTAAAAATTAATCTAAAATGACGTTGAATTCTTTGGAAGAAATATTTGTTAAAAGTATAGCGATAATATTTTAAGATGCTAATAACACATCATGTGAACCGTAGAATAACATAATTTGTTATAAATCACAGCTGAAAAGCAAATCATAAAATTCTTTTAGATTTGTGTTGACATGAAACGTACCCGAAGTGAAATTTTGTAAAATGCCGCTGTACTTCTAGAAAATGTAGATATTATAGTGGAATTTGGACAACGCTTGCATATTCAAGCGAAATACGAACAAAATGTCAAAGTTTTTGCCGTCCTAAGCCCGTATTGCATGATATTTGAAAATAATTTTGTTCAAATATCGTTATATTTTCGGTTAGCGTTAATTGGTTTAAAGGGTTTTCCCATGAGGTGTCTCATTTTGATATTTTCAAAAAAAACGAGAATTTTTTAAGAGAAATCAATGAATGTTTATTTCATTGCAAAGAGGACGATATGCCATTAGCATTTGAAAACGGTATCAGCCAAATGGACGCCACGGCTACGCTCGCAGCACCATATCCTTTTTCATGAAATTGTGCATGACCAATTCGTACATTTGCGGCTGTATGTCCCCGACAACTTCACGAATCCCATCTCTAATTTATTGAATCGATTGTGGAGTATTGGCATATATCTTATCTTTCACGTGGTCCCAAAGAAAATATTCTAAAAGTGTAAATCACAAGATCTCGGTGGCCAATTGTGATCACCTCTACGAGAAATAACACGGTCAGGAAACTTTTCTTGTAAAATTGCGATTGTTTCGTTGGTTGTGTGGCAATCCATTCACCGTAACAGCCTCATTTTCGAAAAAGTAAGGTTCAATCACCCCGCCAGCCCAAAAACCGCACCAAACAGTGACACGTTGAGAATGGAGAGGGTTTTCAACAATCATTCTTGAATTTTCTTCGATTGCCGGCCGAGACGATGCTTCACGCCGACCAACAAGCGGTTTAGTTTAGTAAAACCCTTTACAAAATCCTAACATTTGATCAAGCCCAGGTAAACGTTAGTTCATTAAGAAATTCTCATATTATACAGAATTTTTACGTTACACTACACATAATTAGTTAACACCTCTGAATTTACAGGAAACAACTCGATTCTAACCAATGACCAATCTTTGACGACCTATCGAATTAAAGTTTTTGATTTATTCTGATTTACTCTTCGAAGAGCGCGTTATTAACATATGCAAACGAAATACTTAATCGATTAAATTAAGTCGTGGTGTGGCTGAGCTTAAGAATAAGAACGCTTGTTGCACATTAAAAAAGATAGCTCTTTCAACTAGACCCGCGTTGCACCGACACTTTTCTCAATGCTATTTCTATGTTTCTTTAGCTTCATGTCGAGTTATGTGTCCATCAAGAATTTATTAACCCTGATGTCCCTGAACAGGTACCTACAGGTGTACCTTTTGCATTTTGTAATATTTTTATTTATTAGATATCATGAAGATAGAGAAGTGAGCTTTGGTGACATCTTAAATCACTCAAAGTGACGCTATATCACTGAAAAAAAGTATCGATGACATACCAAATTTTTAAAATATTATAGTGCAAGTATTTTTCCTACGGAATGCTCTGAAAAGGTACATGTGTACATTGATTTCATTCTCTAGCGAGAAACACAAATATATGCAAGAAATTTTTCTTTTTGACCATCAATTAAGTTACGTATTAAAAAGTACGTATTTTTTGACGTAGAACCCGAACCTATAATAAAAAATGGGGTTTTCCAATTAAGATATCAAAGTTACCCCCAGCCGATTCTATCGCTAATAGAAAATATCGCCCGAACCGATTCTATCGCTAATCTTGTTGAAAAGTGTTTTGTAATTTTAGAATTTTTAGATCTCTCTTCTATTAGTGGCGTGGCCAGGGATCTTCCCAAATTCGGAAGAAATTTCCTGCGGCTGTTTGATTGTTTAGCAAACGAGGGATTATTTATTTTATAAATAAGGTAGCTGGCTAAAGATGACATGTCCAATATAAAATATAGCCATTGGCCGCCGCAATGGTTTGCGTTTGGTCGAATAGCCCTTCAAAATGGTATCCATGGTGTCAACTCCGCCTTTGGTCTTATTGTAAAAATATATTATTTCAGGAATAACATGTAAAGGTTTACATTCAGGAATGTAAAGTTGACAACATAATTATGTTTCTGGTAACTTTATCATCTTCCGAAAATCCAAATATGGAAGACAAATGTCCTCGCAATTTTTGGCCGCCAACATATCCAAAGGTATATATGTTGTTTTTTTTAACGTACTCACAACTGACAAATGCCACGAACAAGCTTGCGACTGGTAACGGCGTAAAAAAATTATCCATTGTGATATTGCGGCCACTTTTGCAATACCGAAAATACCCCATGAACCTCGTCTGAAGTAAATGCTTTCCATATCCGTGGATCTCTATCTCTGTGTTTTGATTTGTAAATGGTTTTAGCTTTACTGTATGTCTCCCTGTAACGACTAGCTTCGCTTGGAAATCCGGTTGAAGGGAAACGTGTACCAAATTATACCGTTTTAAATTGTTGGGTGGGCTAGTGCATTTGCTATAAACTGGTAATTTATGATCTTGACAAACAGTATTTTGCTAATAATAATTGAATCTATTTTTGTGATCGTGATCATGTGACAAAAATTAATAACCAAACTAAACTAATCACATCACTTTCCAAGTCCTTTCGGGACATAAAATAGCAAAAAAATGACGAACAGCAATATAAACATGCAACATTTTGCAGGAATTTTTGTCTTTTTTTAGAAAAAATGTTACTATAAAAATGAAAATGTTACCATAAAATATATTCAAATCGATTATATATATCCAACCAATCAGAGAATAGACGTCAAATTTTAAATAATTTTAAATAACAACAGCCATGGCTTGTAAGTACGTACATATTTTATATTTTCTAAATTTTTTTCTAACAGTACAGGAATGTCATGAGATGTTAAGTCGTTACTCTCTTCGGCTCTAGTGTACCTGGATGAAATACCCTTTATGATAAATAAATCAAGTAGATCTGGTATTTTTCCTGCATCCGTTGGCCAATACGTTGGGCCCCCTGTGGCCCTATTCTGGTTTTCCCGGGGAATTGGGAATTTTTGACTTTTTTCTAGTAGTTTGGAATTATTTTTTCCCAAAGTAAATTCTGGCGATTGGGAATTTTTTACAATGGTGAAATAATAATTCCATATTACTGCGATTTTGAAGTTTATTCTTCACTGCATATTTTTTTAAGAATTAGATGGGAATTTTGAATATTATGTTTCAAAATCGAAATAAAAAGTAATTTCAATGATTTGAAGATGATATGAAGCATTAACATTTAAATTTTTTAAATTAGAATCGAAAATCTATAAATAATTTGAATCTTGAATACTCGTATATAACAAATAATTTACGTAATGTAACCTGTGTTCTTACGAATTGGACATTCTTTGAATGATAGGAATGCCGATTATGGTATACATGTTCGACTCTAGTTGCTCGTCTGAACAGCGAGACATGGGTACAATCGATACAACCGATTACGCCGGCAAGATTGAACTCAAGAGGCAAGATTGAACTTTTCATAGAATCTGAAATGGAAAAGTTATTAGAGTTCGAAAAAACTTACTTATTCAAAAGTTAAAACAAACACTTACTGTTTTTGACTTTATTAATTTTCGTTGGCGATTGTGAAAATTTTATGTATATCGGCATCAAAATTTCATCGACAATTTTAAAAAATTCGATTATTCATTGAATTACTACACTCTGCGATACGCAATTTAGATAATTCATACGCACTCTCTTTTGGAAAGTACCTGATAATATATTATGTACATACAGAAACAAAGCTTAATTAGTTTGTGTGTAAATAACGCTCATGAAACGTGTATAGCAGTTAACCTTGAGCCAAGAAACATTGCTTTTGGTATAGTTGACACCTCCATAAAAGAATCAATTTCTCTTTTAATGCCAAAGCTAAGGCATCCTATATTTATTAATAAACTCCGCTTCGTGGATCTCGAAGTGGTTTGATGTATCCCGAAAATAATTATGTCTAATGCGTAAATCATAGCGCCCGTTTTATTTGTCATCATCCAAAAGACGAATTAATCGTGATACATTAAATACATTTTATTCAGTTTTTCTGTTTTTCAAATTTTATTTTTATTTATAATAATAAATTAACAGCAATTGTAATTTACTGGTAAACATTGGTACTGCTGAAATTTTTAAAGGGAAATTTTTTCCAATTTGGCAGAATACACTTTGGGGAAAAATGGAATAATAAGTTGGGAATTTTTGAAATATTTTTTCTCAATTTCCAATTCCCGGGGAAAACCAGAATAGGGCCACTGGAGAGAGATATTCACATTTGTTTTCATGAATGGTATTGAACAGAGCATTTCTTTTTCCTGGAGAAATTAGCCTGGATCTCCAAGCTGTATGTTTTATATTGTAGTCCCCTCCAATAATAAATCTTGGACCTAGTTTATTCAAGACGTTATTAAATTGAATCTTCGTTGGTGTATGCCATGGAGGACAGTATGCTGCCGCAATATTAAGATCTGCGCCATTATATTGGATTGAGATAACCGTTGTTTGCATTTAGCTTTCCCGAATATCTTCTTGTTGATTATGTTTGATATTATTTTTAATTAGTACAGCTGAACCACCTCTGGCTCTTTCACTAAGTTGAGTTGTCCAGTAGGAATTAAATCCTTTTATTCTAATAAAACTTTTGTTGGAGAAGTGCGATTCTGAAATAAACGTGTAAAGCATTCGTTTTCGCGTTTTCCCTTTATCTTATTCGTTATAGAATTAGGCTGCTGTGCTCATTGGTTGAGCCCATTGGCGTTCCAAGTTACATTGTTTAGGAACGAGTTAATCATTTTTGTGTATGCTTTTTTACTTGGCGGATAGAAATTGTCTGTTGAATTTGACTGAGTATTTTAATGATTTAAATGTTATTAGTTTCGTTATTAACGTCTGTGTGTTTGTTGTTTTGGTTTAATTCATCAGCTGATTTGGTGATTTGCGTATAAGATTATCCAACGGATAATCTGTGGATGGTGTCATTGTTGTTTCAGGTTAAGCTGTTTGCAATTGCTGTACTACGCCTGTTCTATTACTCAGTTGACTTGTAATTTTATTCAGATATACAGGGCATCCTTTATAACTTGCTGTAGGTCCATCTTGAAGACAAACAGCACATGAAGGTGCGCTATCTGGTTGTTTTTTTGCATTTTCTTGTGTGGTGATCTTCGGCACATTTCACGAATCTGGTTTGACGATAGCAAAAACTTTGGGTATGTCCGAGTTGCTGACAATTCGTGCATTGTGCAATGATAGGGGCTAGTAAGCAAGTTTCTTGATGTTGAATACTTCTTTATTGTTGTCTTTTTGTTTTAAATCGATGTAAAATAATGGAAAGTGTTTCTTTTACACCATCGATTGTGACTATTTTGAATATGGTTGTAACACCTGCGACTTCATGTCCCATTTTTTCTGCTATAATTTCATCATGACTAATGATTGATGGTAGGCCTCTGTTAACCACTCTATAAGCCTAGTTGGTTGCTGGGTTCAATTTTTAATTCTTCCAATAGATTTTTGACATTTCTGTCATTTTCATTTTAAACGTTAATTTTAATGTCGCTGTTTGAAGACGAGTTTATGCATTTATATCTTGCTGCTAAATATTCACCGACCATATATAAGCCAATCCAAACAAGCCATTTCGTAAACAAATTTCCCCTTCCAAATTAAAATAATTTCAAATCGATGCAAAATATGCAGCAGGCTGGCAACTGCTACAAATTAAAAATATGCTCAAATTCTCACTCATTATGTCAGTTTTAGCTCTTTTTCAATTTTTTTTTTGGCTATATCTTGGCGAAACCGAAATGTCACTGTCGTCTTGACGTTGTCAAAATAGTGACATGAGTTTGCTGAAACTATACATATTTGTGTGTATTAAACGGTAAGTTTAAAGTTAATTTTAATTTGTAATCACTAATTATATACTGTTTTCATGAGAAAATGTGTACTGCCTGCCATTCCAGTAAAAATGGCTAGACAACTTTTTGCGGTCGGTGCAAAATCAAATGTTGTGATTTTATAATGGTGGATGATTAATGTGATATTTGTTATTGAAGATAAGTATTTTGTATTTATTAAAATTTTGGTTGTTTATCTTGATTGTATATTTCTAGATTCATGTACTGGAAGTCCCAGTTGGAAGTAAATATTTCTATTTGTGGCAACATTTATTATTATTATTATTATTAAAATTGGCTGGAACCCTCGAGGATTCCGCACTCAATGCCACAAAGGCCCATGGTGCAAACCTAGGATTCTATCCCAATTTGCAAACGCGCACTGCTGCCTTCGCAAACTGAACAAGTTTAGACCAAGGCAGAGACGACAACTGATCTAAATTTAAAGACCTAAAGTTGAATATCTGAATTCGTATAGAACTGAAAGCAGGACAGCTGCTGACGAAGTGAAGGCAGTCATCATCTTCCTCCAGGCAGTCCTCGCAAATAACATCATGAGCTAAACGCATACGATGTAGATGATCGTTAAAACGACCATGTCCTGTAAGAATCGCTACCAAGATTCTTTAACTGTTTATATTTTCTAATCAAAATATGTTTATTTAATTTATTCACAATTTTATTTATTCTATGTTTTATAATTTTGTTTTGTTGATTATAATTTATTTTGATTTATTTTTTATTCAGTTATTATTTATTTATATTCATACATAAATTATTATTATTAAATTCAATTTTTATTTATATATTTTTGTAACTTGTTTTAATTTTTTTACCACACCACAAAATGGAGATGATGTTTTTATTTTTATTATTTCAACGTGTTTTCGCTCCGCTTGTTTACTTGTATCTGTGTGACGTCGCCTTCGTCTTCGTTTTATGAAGAAGGAACACATGCGCCGGCGACGGTGAATATTGCACTTACGTATTAGTGTTACATCACCGAACATTGTTGTTCGTGGTGATGTTGTTAGATGGCGATGGTTTTACTATAAATGATTTTTTTATAGTAATGGTTCGGTTATTAGATAGTGGTGGTTGGATAGATGGATATGTGACCCCATCACAGTGAACGCTTAATTCAAATAAATTGGTTTATATTTGAATTTCACTAATTGTTTTGTTTGTGGCAGTATCGAATATCGGTGATTCGAATATTCGAGCTGCTACAATTCTTAACTGGTTCTTTTTTAAAGATAAAGCATACTTCGTTGACCTCAAATTGGGCTCCTTAATGAAGTACTTCGCCTTACGACAACTAAAAGTCTCAAGCCACTGAGACCTTAGGTCTTTCAAGGCGTAGTCCTTTATCACTTTCTTCCCGTAGTTGAAAGAAACAGGAACCGCTGGTTCAGGACCAACAAAAGTCAATTGGGAGCCAGCTTTGGCTAAACAATCCGCGATCTCATTGCCTACGATGTCACAATGAGCCGGTACCCACATGACCGTAACTTTATTGTTAGAACAAAGAAGGTTCATGAAATGTTTACATTCCTTGACGAGTTTAGAAACAGTCAATGGATTTCTTAAAGAGTTAAGTACAGCTTTACTATCTGTACAAAGTAGAATACTTTTGTTTTTAAAAGCAAAATTTAAAGCCTCAATAACACTACGTGTCAGCGCTACTAGTTCCGCCTGAAAAACAGTACAATGCGAACCAAGACTACCGAAAAGTCTCAGATCCGTCCAAGCACAGTAGATTCCAAAACCTGCACTGAGGTTTGAACGAGAGCCATCAGAAAAAAAGACTATGGACTCATCTAATTTATCAATAAAATCCTGCGAACTCAACAAATCTCTCGAAGGATAAGCCACCGAGAAATGATTTGAGAAATGAAGTTCGGGCAGTAGTCTGTCATTAACCATATCGATTTCTGGTAAACATGACGAATAATTTTTAAAAATTTGTCGATGCCCTACGATAGAACCGAAAACATTCCATGCCCCAATACACCTCAGACGATATGCTGCAGAACAAGCTGAGCCTAAAATAAAGGTGCATAATCGAGGCAACGAAAGAATTGATTCCATAGCAAGAAGTGGGGTCGATGACATAGCCCCAGTTATGGCTCTGCAAGCAAGACTTTGTAGACCATTAAGCTTGGCTACAGAAGCCTTTAGCTCAACCACTGGCCACCACACAATAGAAGCGTACGATAGTAGCGGTAGGACCAGTGATTTATAAATGAAGGAAAGCATCCTAGGGCTTAAACCCCAGGATTTCCCAAAGGCTCTTCTACATTGCCAAAAAATGGTAGTTGCTTTTTGAAGTTTATAATCCAGGTGATTCTTCCAGGAAAGTTTACTATCCAGGACAACACCAAGGTGCATGACCTGGTCACATTTGGTGATCGTTCTCCCAAAAAGGGAGGGAACAGTTAGTTCAAGAGTATTCCTCTTCCTTGTAAAGACAATTAAATCAGTTTTAGAAGGGTTGACGTGCAGACCCTTTTCAACACACCATGCCTCCACAATAGTTAAGGCATGTTGAGTTAGGTCGGATAAGACACTGAGATGTTTGCCTGAGACTGTCAAAACAAGATCATCAGCGTAGCTCTGTGCAATGTAGCCAGATTGCTGCAGCTTTACCAGTAACTCGTCAATGACCAAGAGCCACAGCAGAGGTGAGAGCACACCTCCCTGAGGACAGCCTTTGGTAACCTTAACAGAAACTAACACTTCATCCAGCTCCGCCTCCACAGTGCGAGACTTGAACATGGATTCAATCCATAAGATAATGGTGCGATCAATACCAAAATTGGTGCAGGCAGTAGTGATCGTAGCAAACGAAGTGCTATCGAAAGCTCCCGCAATATCCAGGAAAGTACCCACTAGAAACTCCTTATTATTAAGAGATTTTTCAATCCTGGTTACAAGTTCATGTAGGGCGGTTTCACAGGACTTACCGACTCTGTAAGCATGTTGCATGTTACTGAGTGGGGAGGTGATTAGAAAATGATCTCTAATGAATCTATCGACAATTCTTTCCAGAGCTTTAAGGAAAGTTGAGGATAGACTAATAGGCCGAAATGACTTAGGATCCGTATAATCGGACCTACCAGCTTTCGGGATAAAAACAACTCTACTTCTGCTCCAAGAATTTGGAACAGTGCTAAAAGCAATACACGCTTGAAAAAGGTGGAGCAAATGATCCTGAATTAGAGGAAAGCCCTGCTGAAGTTGAAGAATCTGTTGTTTAGACTTTTTTGCTTTGTTCTTCAGTTGCCTAGTAGATTTCCTTAATTTTTTAAGGTCAGAGTTCCAGAAAGGTTTGTTCCGAAACCTTTGATTAGTGATAAGAGGACATGATTTTTCAAAGGCTATCGTAATTGCCAATGCAAGTGACGATGCTTGATCCTCAATGTCCTTCCTCGACCGAATAACCCTCGGTGGCGCAAGTAAAGAACCTAGCTCGAGAGAGAAAAGACCCCAATCGGTTAATTTCCGATTCCGGTAAGGTTTAAGAGGTGGTCGTTTAAAGTTGATATTAAACGAAATACACGTGTGATCAGAGGTGAGGATGTCATCCGTCACTCTCCAGTCTAAGATTAAATCAATAATGGACATGGAGCATAAACTGATGTCAATCACCTCCTGCCGGATTGAGTTGACAAAAGTAGGCTCACTTCCAATATTGAGAATTTCAAGCTCAGATGAGCTTATATAGTTAAACAGAGAAGAACCCCTGTGATTAATGTTCGTACTACCCCAGATCGAGTGATGAGCATTAGCATCACATCCGATCACCAAAGGGGTATGCTTGTTCTTACACCATGTCATAAGATTAGTGAGTTCCTCAGAGGGAGGAGGTGAAGAAGAGTCATACGGCAAATAAACTGAGGCGATGACCAGTTTAGTGCAGGAATTAGCGGATACCAGAGTAATAAGGACAGCCGTAACATCGGCCGAGCTACACTCGTGAATAAGAACTGCATTGATATTATTGCAAATTAAAATGCACGCTCGAGTTCTAGTGGCAGAATTCTTACAGAAGATTCTGACATTAAATAAGTTGAGTCCAGAGACAACATTATCAAGAAGATATGGTTCCTGGATTAGACAAATATCTGTATGCATTACAGAAAGCAACTTCTTTAATTCATAAGAAGCAGACTTACTGTGTTGCAAGTTGATCTGTTTTACTCTAAGCATGGACGACATTGTAGAGTCGGGCAAAAAGAAGAATAAAAGTTGTCTACGGACCAGAGATAATCTTGAAAGAGATCCTCTCCAGAACGTACTGCAACAACAAGCCGGAACCAGTAATACTCTCGAAGGATTTCTGGTCAACCCGGAAAACAATCGATTGGCGATTTGCCTCACGTTTGCAGCATCGGACAACCTTCCATCCTTCAATTGCAATAGCTGGATTCATCAGCTTGATGTTGGTGGTTACTATACATGGATCCTCAGGTTGAGGTTCTTAAAATTTCACAGTACTGCGACTCACACTGTGTGTGTATCGAGGTGAGATCTAATATAAGAAAATTTTACTTGGTCAGTATCTATTTTCAATATTCAGACGATCCAGTGGAATATATTAACAAACTTGACAAAATCATGGATGGTCTAAAAGACTATCCTATTATAATTACTGGCGACTTCAATGCAAAGTCTAAACTTTGGCACAATAAGGACGCAAACGAAAGAGGAGTCCTCGTCGAAGAATTTATTGCAAGAAGTAACCTATTCGTTATAAACGAAGAAGGGCAGCCAAGTACATATTCCCACAATGGAGAGTCAAATATTGATCTCACTCTCATGACGGGTGGTCTGTTAAGAAAAATTAGAAGTTGGTCCGTCCATAAAAATTGGACATCAAGTGACCACCGAGTAATTGTCACGATCTTGGGCTCGGAGGACACACATAATGATTCCGCACCATCTAAGATAGCTCCTCGGTATGCCTTAAGGCATGCCAATTAGGAGGGTTTCTACAGCCAGCTAAGTAGCATCTGGCTAAGCCTGGCAAAAGACCTGGAGGTGACGATCGAAAGCGATATCGATCGAGTTGAACAAACAATAACCAGTTCAATAATCAAAATCTGTAGCGCTACTATTCCACGTAAACGTGCTCGCAAGTCAAAATTGTCTTGGTGGTCTCCTGACCTAACTGAAAGTAGAAAATTGGTTCGTAAGTTGCGCAAGTTATATCAAAAAGATAAAAACCCCGACTCTCGGGAAAGCAAAAGGCTTAACTATGTGGCACACCGAAGGGCGTACTTCAAAAATATTAAAGACAAAAGCCAAATGAGCCTTAGAGAGTTCATAACGGAGCATGGAAATGCGGAACCGTGGGGCTTTGTCTACAAATTTAACACAGGCAAATTGAAGACGAATGAGGTACTAAGTACCCTGGTGAGCGGTAGCGGACTAACAACAATCTGTTGGGAGGACACTACCAAATGCTTGCTTAACACCTTACTGCCCGAGGACTACGAGGAAAATGACTCCGAGAGGCAAAAAGAAATCCGCGCCGATCGTAGCACTGCACCAACCACACCAAACGTGAGCCACTTCAGTGATGAAGAGGCCACTTTGGCTATCATGTCTATGAAAACCGGTAAAGCGCCAGGCCTAGACAACATCGAGGTCGAAGTGATACAACGTGCATGGCCTATTGTAGGGCCCTGTATCACGAACTTTATGAATACTTGTCTTAGTAAAGGAATATTCCCCAAAGCATGGAAAAATGGCAAACTAGTAATCATTAGAAAAACTGGAGATAGGTGTCAAACCGATCCCAAATCTTATCGACCAATCATGCTGTTGCCTGTCCTTGGCAAACTATTTGAAAAGTTAATTGCCGGCAGGTTAATGGACATATTCCAAGGAAGTGGTACCTATAGTGACAAACAGTTTGGCTTCAGAGAAAATAAATCCACAGAAGACGCAATGATCGAGTTGATCAATATGGTCAAAGAGTCGGACCAAAAGTACAATCTTGGAGTATTCCTAGATGTATCTGGTGCGTTCGACAACCTGTGGTGGCCCAGCATTATGTTGGAGCTAAAGAGATTCAATTGCCCATGCAATCTCTACAACATCCTAAACAATTATTTTTCTGAAAGCAAGGCAACTGTTATTTCAAGCCATGGAACACTTGAAAAAATGGTCAACAAAGGTTGTCCGCAAGGTTCCATCCTTGGTCCACATCTCTGGAATATAGTCTTCAACGGAAGCATGAACCAGGAAGTCCAAGAAGTAGCATTCGCGGATGATAAGGTAATGCTTTTTGCGGGAAATTCAAGACAAAGTATTCAAGAAAAAGCGCAACTTGCCATAGACAGGATGGTGGACTGGTGCAAAAGCTACAAAATGGAGCTTTCCTCAGAAAAGACAGTCATGATCCAACTTAAAGGTTCACTGGACATTAGGAGACCACCATTGGTTTCCGTAAATGGCCAAAGAATTAAGATGGTTAAAACTGCCAAATGGCTGGGAGTTGACTTTGATGAACGACTTGGAGTCACTTCACATGTCAAAAGAGTCGCGGAAAATAGTAAAAAGGTTTTCGCTGTGCTAAAAAGAGTTGCTAAAGAGAACTGGGGCCTCAAGCAACAAACACTATCCATAATATATGAAGGCCTTGTGGTATCTTCATTAACATATGCGTGCGCGGCATGGGCAGACCGAATGAACTGCCACCATCGGCGTACACTAGTTAGTGCCCAAAGAAGTATCTTGCTCGGAATAACCAAGGCTTACAGAACGGTGTCAACTGACGCCGTTCCTGTCTTGGCCGGCATGATAACCATTGATATACTGTTAAATGAAAGAATTGCCAACTACAAAATTAGGAAAAGACAAAATGTGAGTTATGGAAACGTGATAATAGAAGGCGATCAAATTCGGCCGAACCTCGTGGGCTTGCTCAAGAGGAAAACGAGAAAAGCGTCAATAGCAATATGGCAGGACAGATGGTCGCACTCAGTGGATGGCAGAATAACATATAGTTATCTGCCTAACATTGCGGCGAGATTAGAGACAAAGATTCCTCTAAGCGTATGGTTCACCCAAATGTTAACAGGACATGGTAGAATGGCTTCCTATATGCACCGACTGAATCTAGCGGACTCAAGCACCTGTGAATGTGGACAGGGCGAGGATACAATAGAACACATCCTCTATGACTGTGATCTAGCTCAAGAAGCTAGAGAACAACTAATAATAGACACAAGAGTTGAGTGGCCAGCAAGTAAACTAACTCTAATGCTGCCAATCAACCTCAACTCTTTCAAGAAGTTCTGTGATACCGTTTTAAGCGGTAGATAGACAGAGAATAGTACACCAGATTTTTATCTCAAGTAAATTAATGTTAAATGCTAGTTATAAGTAGACGAGTATGCGCCTCCTCGATGGCAGGGACGGTAACAGGGCAAACCTGGCTAAGCATACCGATTTAGTAATTTTATAATAAAAAATTGTAAGTCCGCATTGGAGTTGTTAAAGGCACGACCTCCTGGGAACAGCTTCTTCGATCAAAGCGACATAATGAATGAAATGAAATGAAACATGGATCCTCAGGCGGACCAGGAATCCAAGTTAGTAAAAGAAGTGGTTTTGGTGGGTCACCAACCGAAAGTTGACAACCACTCCAAACATCTTTCATTTTGGAGATTACCTCACAAAACCACTTATAAGTCTCGTCATTATTGCACCTGCAAATGAAGACACCATCCGAAAGATAGCACCCAAGCATCTGCGGTACAAATCCTGACGATTTAGCCGAGTCAAGAACTCGACGACTAAGTTCGAGCCGGAAAACACCCAATTTCTCCTCATCAAGAGAGATATCCGGATTGTTCTCCCGAACACAAAACTTTTTAATCGCTGTTTCAGCGACGGTCTGCGCATACGAGCGTGGCTTTTTCGTCGCCATTTCTAGAGTGGTACCAGTTATGGTACGCACTCGTTTGGGAGTACTAGCGGAAGTGCTGGGCTGCTCCGTGATTGTGCCTAGTGCAACCCCAGACAGTCTTTTTTGTAGACGCTGGCGACGACGTTTGCCTAGACGTCTAGATGTAGTGCGATGGCTCGGCTCTGTTAAGATACTGTCGCCATCCGAGTTCGGGAATAAACTTTCCGTACCCGACGGTATGTCCGAGTTGCAACCAAGGTTGTCATGGTCAACAAACTCGAAGTCGGATGCCAGTTCAGTCGAACCCATAAACTCTTAACACTATAAGATGATGGATCTGAAACACATCATAAATAAAAAAAAACAAAAAAAAAACAAAAAACAAAAAGAAGGGAGAAAAAAGTAAAAAGAAAAAGAAAAACAGAAAAGCGTTAAAAATCAAAATAATAATAATAATATTTAAATGGAGAGAGAAAATAATAAGAAAGTAAAAAGAAAAGTGTGTACAACTTTGAGCGAGAAACCGCACGGCAATCGGAAATAAAATTGTAAAAACAGAGAATACAGGTCAAAACAAAATAAAATAAAAATAAATAAAATTACGGAATTACGGAATATTAAATGCGCTAAAAATATTTTACAAAAAACAATCAAATAACGGCATACAAGATAAAGGTAAATCGTTCAACAAAACTGTAATAAAAGAATATGCACATAAAAAATAAACAGGAGTAAAAAAAATACGGGTGTATATTTTCTACGTACATAAATATCAGAAAAAAAATAAAAAAATAAAAATAAATAAATGAATAAACAAAAAGAAAAAGAATTGAAATTAACAAAACGGTACACTTCTTCCGTCACACTCGTTTTTAGAGTGTGTCCTTCCTTAGAGAAACGTACACTCATAAAAATAATAACACTACAAACGATTGCACAACCACCGTTAAGTTATTAAACAAAGAATGATTAATTAAACAAAATGAAAATAACACAAAAAAAATAGATATGATAAAACACTGTTGAAAAAACTGAATATAACCAAAAAGCGGGGCACGAATTCCGTTTTATAAAAACACCGTTAATGAGCGGTTTCACGCACAAAATCACACACAGAAAAATAAAATAAAATAAAACTCACTACCGACAGACAAAATTAAATTAAATCACTAGAATAATTGATATAGTTAGTAACAATTATCTTTAGACCACTTTTAATAGTTGTAGAAATATATAAATTTAATTATCCGATTTAGAACTAATTCTTTTTTTTTTTTTTAATACTTTATGACTATGTATCTTTTTATTATTGTAAAATATTTTTTAATTTTTTTATTTTTAATTATCCACAGTAGATGTGTACACATCAAGAGTTGACGATAGAATGTTTGGCAACATTTGAGAGTTGACGATAGAATGTTTGGCAACAAATGGCAACATTTAAGATTTCACCGAGTTGTTAAGCTATTTGCTTGCAGCGTCGAAGGATGTACCCGAAAATTTACGATTCGCTCTTATTTGAATGATCATATTCGAAAATGCCAAACTGGTGAACGGCCGTATCAGTGTCTAGTATGTGGAAAACTTATTATCACCGGATCAGTATTTTAACAACACAGACTTATACACCGTCATGACTAATGATTGATGGTAGGCCTCTGTTAACCACTCTATAAGCCTAGTTGGTTGCTGGGTTCAATTTTTAATTCTGCCAATAGATTTTGGACATTTCTGTCATTTTCATTTTAAACGTTAATTTTAATGTCGCTGTTTGAAGACGAGTTTATGCATTTATATCTTGCTGCAAAATATTCACCGACCATATATAAGCCAATCCAAACAAGCCATTTCGTAAACAAATTTCCCCTTCCAAATTAAAATAATTTCAAATCGATGCAAAATGTGCAGCAGGCTGGCAACTGCTACAAATTAAAAATATGCTCAAATTTTCACTCATTACGTATGTCAATTTTAGCTCTTTTTCAATTTTTATTTTATTTTTGGCTATATCTTGGCGAAACCGAAATGTCATTGTCGTCTTGACGTTGTCAAAATAGTGACATGAGTTTGCTGAAACTATACATATTTGTGTGTATTTAATGGTAAAATTATAATATTGGTATAAAACACTAATTATATTCTGTTTTCATTTTTTTCATGAGAAAATGTGTACTGCCTGCCATTCCAGTAAAAAGTCAAAATGGCTAGTCAGCTTTTTGCGGTCGGTGCAAAATCAAATGTTGTGTTTTTATAATGGTGGATGATGGATGTGACATTTATTATTTAAGATAAGTATTTTGTATTTCTGTCACTGCGAATATTGTTCGAAAGCATTTCGACAAAACATTTTAGACCGAAATTTCACTCAAATTGTGCCACGGCTCTATCAACTTCAATTAGGTAAGTCGAGGTGCCACACCAAATTGGAATATAAGCTACCCAACAGTAGAATGTTTACACCTTGGACTTCTATCTTATTTATTCGTTTGGTTGACCTTGACATGCCTATGGTACACCAGTTGAAGCGTTGCATATTGAAGGTAGGCTTAATTAATTTTTTAATTGTTTCAATATGATTTAATGCTTCAAACGAAAATCTATAATCCACACAGGACGTCGTAAGGATCGTCTAAAAGAGAAATGCTCTGATTATTGTCAAGACGATTTGGCCGATGATGATAATATAATACCAGTAAACGGGAAACAAGTGTTCCTCTGGCTTGGGCCACGTTGCAGTGAAGTTAAAATAAATCGGCCCAATATACAGCACATGAACAATAAACAATCGGTTCGTTCTCGGGAATTTTCAAAATGTTTTCACGGATGGACCGCGTACAAAAAGCCACCAATCGATTTTTTTGTTTTAATTTTTAAAATTGTAATATTTTATGTATTTTACACACTAATAAAATTTATTAAATTAATTAAAGTTTTTTTTATATGTACATTTATACTTTTATTTCGATATGTCCTGAGATCGTTTGGTTTTCTGGTAGTCTTAATTCGTGATTATTATAACCTTCTTCTGGTGCATCCTTACAAGGTAAACACAACATGATTCAGTATTTACAGTGGGGTTGGTTCTGAAATTATAGTGTGTACAATTGTTCTGAAAAATATAAACAAAAATATGGTGGAACAGTGTTTCCAGTATTAAAATCGGATGAGTTAGTAACATTTGGTGGTGGCCTTACGAGTTTGATTTCCCTTTTTATGCAAAGAAACTACCAACAGTAGTATTTTACGTGATATATTATCATTATACTTGCTTTGTAAATAACATCAATTTATTTACATTATGTCAAAATTATGTTAAAATAGTGTCAAAATTATGCCAAACTGACATAATTTTTGACAACCGCAAATTGAAGTAAAAGCCATGTACCAACATACTAGAATAAAAAGCGGCTAACTTCACCCCGCTTTGCAGACAATTTTGCAGCAAGATAGAAATGCATGAACTCGCCATGACAGCGCCTTAAAATTAGTTGTTTCACTAGTTGGTTTTATTATTTTTTGTCGAACAAGTTCGAAATTATTGATGTTGCTCACGTTAATGGGTGGAGGCAATTGTAAATTTTTTTGTTTTTCTGTTCAGTGTTATTGTTCCCACTTTGTGTAGTATGTTTTGGAGGCGTTTGTGTTTTTGTGCGAATACGTTTTTTGGTAGCATTGTAGAGCATTGAATCTATTATTCTGTTGAAAAACTGGAAATTGCCGCAGCAACCAGTTGGAATTATTTGAATGATCATGTTGAATGGTTGATGGCTGAATATGGTTAGAAGTAACTCGTGCTGAATCCTTTGTTATTTGGAAAAACTCTAATGAATACAATGATAAATATTCTATAAACTTTAGTGCTTGCGATGTATTCATGTCCACTCATGTATCATGTTTATAGCTCATCATCACTAAGAATTAATTTCTTTAATTTATTTTTGAATGTATAGACGAGTACACAATTACCCTTAATCAAAAAATATATGACAAAAAAATGTAGTAACGTATAAATTTCATTTAATTATTTATGTAGGATCTTACAGGATATAGACCGAAAGCGCAATGTTTAATTTTTTTTGTTGTTGTTGAAGAATTACGAAAAACTGTATATAGAAAACCGTTTCTGTTGACTACGTATATCTTCCACTCCACGAAATAGAAATTAAAGATAATAAAATCCTGAATAGTTTTTTTTTTACTCAGATGTAGATGATAGTTAAGGATTATGGGAATTTTTATGACAAAAAAATCGCTTCTATAGCAATGCAATGAATTTCATATATGAATATTATACGGACGTATATACATATTATGTAATCTGGATTATTTTAATTTTCTTTTTAGTGACAAACCGCAACCACATAAATTATTCAGAAATGTTCAACTACTATTATATCGTGGTTCCTTCAAACTGCATATAATAATCATAATAATTACATTCTGTTATACATAAGCTTATATATGATAGCGAATTTTTATTAAGGTGCGATAGACTGTATTATTGTTATTCGGAAAATGTGTCTAGTTCGGGTATCAAACTAACTAAACCTCCAGAGATCAAACAAGAAATTATCAAGAAATTAATAACAGTTTTGGGTAGAAATATTCAGCCTTATTGCTATTGTCGCGTCGATCAACAATAATCGACTCTTAGTCATGTCGCGTCGATTTATATTTTGTATTGCGTAACTACACGAAGCAACACAAAAGTATCGCCATACTTCAATTTAAAAATTTATAGTATATTGGGAATTATTTTGGTAACTTATATATTGTGATTTGTATTTTCAATTATAGCTGTCAAAATATTAGAGGTTATGTTGAGTGTTTATTTGTGAAAGTTCATATAAAAACAAAATATAACAAAAGATCGTATTCACAAAATGACGTCGGTTGAACTATTTTTCGACGAGGATGACGACAAAAAAGCTAAAATTGAAATGTTAAGGAAAAGAAAATTATTGAGGGACTCATCTAACTCATTAGTTCTTAAAATCTGTAAGTTATATGACAAATTTATATAGTTTTAGAAACTACTTCAAACTCTCCATACAAGCTTTCAAAGATTTGTTGGGCGATATATCTCCAAAATTTAAAGAAACGAAACGATTCTCGTCGGTCCCAAATATTTTGAAGCTCGCTTCAGCACTGAGATTTTTCGCAGAAGGGCCTTTCAAAATGCGTAGGCAATGATTTTAATTAAGGCCTTGCACAACCTACCTTCACTTTAATTTTAAAGGATTTAAATATTACAGACACACGTTTTAATACACACGCAATATTTTTAATTTAATTTCTCTATTCAAATTGCTAATATAAGAAACGAATGTAGCACCGAAAAATTCATGCGGCGTTGGTGTAGTGGTCAGAGTGGAGGATGTTCGTTCTGTGTGTTGACTCAGGTTCGAATCCAGGCGGGTAAAAAATCCATTTTTTTTAATAAACTGTTTTTCAAATTAAATTTTTCAGTTTTATTATCCATTCAAATGTTAAGTATTAAAGATATGCATATCAATATACGGCGGTTAGAGTGATGGTTATTGGTTTCGTGTGCTGAGGTTTGATTTTTGATTCTGTTAAAAAAAATATCAATTTTACAAAAATGTCTATCAATTGTTGTTCTACTTTTCAGCTTGAAATAAAATGTTCATGTTTCTCGTTCAATATGAAATTTTTTACAGAAGCGAATGAATTTTGTGAAAAAAAAGAAAGAAAAAAATGTGGTTCCGAAGCGAGATTCGAATTTAGTTCCATGAAACTTTAGTCCATCACTCTAACCACTTAACCATCGGTACACATAGAATGAGTGGTGTACAAGATATATACATCTCTCATACGTACCATTTGAATGAAGAAAATTTAAAATGGTAACAATAGCTGTGTTGAACCAATTTATAATAATAATAAACAGTTTTAAAGGTCATTACTGGCCCCTAACTGAGTCAACTATTAGGGTCCAACGGTTTCGATCCTGAGCATCGTCTTCATACTGTCTAAGACAATCTGAAGAGGCCAAGTCGTTCTCTACATCGTGGAGCCATCGTCGCCTGCAACTATCTCTGCGCCTACCATGTGGTGGCTATCCTTTCAGAGATCGAACCAATTTATAATAAGAAATTGAATTAAACAAATTTTTGGCCCTTAACCGAGGCTTGGCTCAGGCCGACGACACCTGTCAATGAATCTATTTCTTGACCACCGTCGTTCAATTTCTACATCTATCAATTTTTTTTTTGTAATTAGTACTTGCATTTGAAAATTTTAACAGAAACTAAGTCCCATTTTTCAAGAGCAAATTAATTTGAAAAATTTTGATTTGAACTTGTCTACGAAACCACCGCTCATGACTCTAACCACTACACCATCGCCGTATATACGAATCCTTGTTATATCCTTCTTAAATACTTCACATTTGAAGGGAGAAATTAGAAATATTTTTATTTGAAAATAGAAATTAAATTAAAAACTTTTGGCCCCGACCGAGATTTGAACTCAGGTCCACGAACCCAAAGTCCAAAATCACTCTAACCACTTGACCACCGCCACATGCTGTCTATGTTATTTTACTTTTGATAAATCAAACTCATCCGACTTACCTAAACTGTATATTTGGTAAAAAAACTTCTTTAAAATGAGCGCTACAAACTTGAGATCAGTTTGATGGGGTCTTTCCAGTTCTCAAATTTATGATCCCTTTTTTGTTGAATATGTGTTCACTTGGAAACTGGTGGAATTTAATTAACGAACTTGTTGAATAATCTGGCAATTCGACACACAACAAAATCAATGGAGCCCCACAAAATACACTGGCTCTACGTCACAGTGGTCAAACCTATACTGCTGTATGGGGTGGTCGTTTGGTAGCCACCGTTAAAAATTATGGCTAACCTGAAAATATTGATGAAAGTCCAAAGAACGATCTGTTTCTGTATAAGTGGGGCCCTCAGGAGCACGTCTACTCAACCTGTGTGACTTGTTACGACATAGGGCACTCATCTATCCTATGCAACAGAGTTATTCCTGAAACTACCGACTACGCTATCTCTTCGCCATTTGTTGAGGTGCGATTCCAAACTGAGTTTCCCACCAGAGAGGACTAGGTGAATGAGACAGTTATGGACAACTAGTCGCTGAGCTTCTTCACGGATGGCTCAAAGAGGGATAGAAGGATTGGCTGTGGGGTATTCTGTGAGGTACAAGCTGTGTTTCAAGCTGAACTTATCGCGATAATGGAAGTCATGGACTGGTTGAGGTATATAATGTAATATCTACGAGGAATATTCGGATTTTTACGATAAGGCAGGCTGCTATTAAAACGCTACAATCATACTCTCTGACGTCGAAGGTAGCCCAAAACTGTCTGGCATATTTCAATTAGATGGCTCATCGTGTTTGTCATGGGTGCAGGCTGGTTATAAAGATACCGCTTGCCTCCTGTAACTGCTGCTTCAGGAATAAGCCATTAAAGAAAAACATCGGATGGTCTATCGCTAGTTCGTGTACAATAATAAGGCAGATCTGGCCTAGACTGCACCGGTTTAGATCCAGCCAACTGATATGAAATCGATTGAATCATCGGGGTACATGCGAGCAGACTGGGTGCCACCGCCCATGATTTCTGCCTTAGCTATGGTGAAGAGGAGAAGGAAAAAACTGTGTTTCATCTGCTCTGCACCTGTCCTAGTGACTTCCTATGGTGACATCCCATTTCGATGAGCTGACGGATCATAGTAAGACCGATGTCAGGGGACTTCATCGCTTCTTGGTAAACTCAGGTAGGTTCGTCGAGTGAAGAAGATGTTACTCAAATGTGGTACAGCTACGGACCAATTTGTGTCTATGCTAGTAATTTAGGACGGCCATCCTAATCTAACCTAGAATATTCGAACGAATAAATTTCCACGAATTCAGTTACCTACTATATATACTGAATTTGTAGAATATTTGTAGTTACCTACAATCCAGCCAGATTACAACAGATAAAATTCACGAATGTGAAGATTTCGACAAATACCAAAAAGCTTATATGTATTAGTAGAAGATTGTATTATAGTCGGTCAAAAAAATGTTATTTAGTCTTTCACAAAATTACAAAATTAACAATCCATATAATACACGTCTACGGAATTTGTTAAACCGAAATTAGACAATTATGAACAAAATAAAAAAATACTTATAAAAAAAATTAATTACAAACATAATAAATTAGTATCAATTAAACTAAAACTTTTTTTGTTTGCCTCAAAGTGATTGGGGTTCACGGTTTCTCGATTTGGTCAGCTCACAGAGTTTTCCAACGGACACGACGTATATCAATAATTAGGCAGGAATATACCGAATCAGAAATATATCAGTCAATGACCATACGATGGGGTTGACCCATTTGTTATTGACCATAAACACAAAAAATAAAAAAAAATGGTTATATGTGGTTCACGGTTTCTCGTATTGGCCAGCTCACAGAGCTTTCCAACGGACATGACGTATATCAATAATTAGGCAGGAATATACCGGATCAGAAATATATCAGTCTATGACCATACGATGGGTTTGACCTGTCAATTATTGACTAGAAATTTGTTCATTGAACAAATTATCATTGATAATTTTTATTAAATTTAAAAAATAATTTTATTTTGTCGTTTAAAGGGCTATTTTTTTTAAACAATCCATATTGTATATAAGGTATCGGTTAATGTTGCAATGTAGTTTTCTGTTATTTTCAAAATCGATTTCTATTTTGGTGATTTTTTATATTGTGATTCTTAGCGTTTTAACTTTTGTGAAAAATTAAATTTGGATTCTATGATTTTTTGACCCGGCTATTATTTGGATATTCTGTTTGCGGATTACAGTTTTTTTGATTAATTTTGACAATATTTTGACATTTGCTTTTTCTAACGGACACTCTTAATTAACGATTACATTTGTTGCATTATTTGTTTGGTTTTCAGTTTGGCGATTTTCCACTTTTCTGTCAATTCTTTAGACAAAATTTTGACCTTGTCTATCTAACGGACATTGTTTTTAATCGAGTTTATTTTTTTTTACGATTTTTTGCACGTGTTGCATTATTTTATTATATTTTTGTTGTTTATTCTCTCTTCTGTTTTCTGTAAATACTTAGTATTTACAGTTGGTTTTTGGTGATAATTTTTTTACCATAATTCAGGTTTAATTTTTCGTTTTGTATATTGATTTTAACATTATAATTTTTAAAATTATTTTTGGTTTAGCGATGGCTACTATCAATAAACATAATTATGTATAAGAAAAAAAGAAGTGGTATTAACGGAGAGGCTATATGTGACAAATTAAATGGCATAAATGAATCTCCCGAGAATTTTAAATTTTCTAGAAATAATACAGCAGAAATGAAGAGGTTATGTTACATTATGCACATCAAGCATAACCGACAAAATATTTCTAACCTATACTATTCTTGGCAAAACTATAAAAAATGTATCCACAAAAAAGCTGCAATGCATACAGAAAGCATGTCTAGACAGAAACATGCAGAATGTAATGCAGAAAATTCAACGGAAATTTTAAATTTACCTATATCGCCAAAATCTGGTTCTCAGTTCTGTAGTACAGTAATTCCTGTAGTTCCTGCTATTATAGGAACAGAAATAAATTTTGAATTGATGAGGGAAAAAAAACAAGTTTGCGGTTTTGATAATATCGTTCTCGAGTTTGTAGATCTCGGAGAAGTTCAGAATTTTGGGTATAACGATACGGTTATGAATAATGATAAGGAAAAGTTATCCTTAGTTCAAAGTAACTTAAATGAAAAAGTTTGCAGGTCACCAATTTCAAATTGGAATTTGAAATTTTCGGTTCATTTTAACTTTTATGCAAAATCGAGATAAGAGAATTACTCCATCGCATTTTAAAAGAAAACCAAAATACTTGTATTCTCACTTTTCAAACTATGCATGTACTCTCTAAAAAAGACAAAAAAATCGTAGTGTATGGGTCGTGCAAATACATTTCTCATAATCAGAAATATAAATTTGAAATATTCAAAAATAATGAAATCCGAGTGTATACTAAAGGAAACGAAGATGAAATTATTCATTCTTCCGAAAAAGTATTCAGACAATATCGTGGTTTACGACGAGAAGAAATGAAAATAATTTCGGAAAACAAGAGTGCACACACACAATATTTAGATTTGGTTAGTTCAACAGACTTAGAACTTTATCACAAAGGTAATACTCAGGACATGACCACCCCCGCAGTATTGAGAAAAATAAATTTTTTTAAAAAAGATGATGTTCGGGATTGTGATTTGGGTGATATTTATTATCAATGTTGCTTACAACCAAAATCAAATTCTTATATATATTCTGTGACAGAACCCCTACAAGTGGTTCTAGTGCGAAAGGAACAAATTTCACTCTTAAAACAATGGAACATTAAAGCAATTAATTTTGATGCTACTGGTGGTATTGTTAAGATTCCGACATGCCATAAGGAACATATGTTTAAAAGAATTCTTTATTATGCTTGTGTAATTAAAGTAAATTTTAACATTATTCCAATAGCTGAATTTATATCGTGTCAACATGATGCTTGGACTTTAAGTAAATTTTTAATTGATGTTAAAAAAGAAATGGAAATAAACGTGAAACAATTGAAAGGACATTACTTCGTCGTTGACTGGTCGTGGGCATTAATAAACGCAATTAATAACACTTTCAACTTTATGAGTATGACTGAATATCTTCAGTATAATTTTGAATTGATAGAAAACAGGATGCCATCAAAAAAACCAATTATACCAATATTTATATGCTGTTCACACTTTGTTAATATAATTACTATACAAATAAAAAGAAATTGCCTAACATTGATGTAAACCACAAAAATTTACTATTAGATTTTTTCTGTGCTATGCTGTCCGCCGAATCTTTAAACTGTGTGGACGAATTATTCCGACAATTTTGTTGTATCATGTGCTCACCCAAAATTACCAAAAGTAGCAAGTTTGCTTATAAAATGTTCACGGAAAAATTAAGTAATTTATATAATACCCAATATTCTAACTTTGAAGCTTCTAAGACAGAAGAAGAAATCAATCATAGCATCAACATTTGGCCAGACAATACCACAAATCCATTTTACCTAAAATATTGGTCAATTTATCAAGAAGTGCAAAAAACAATTCTTACAGGAGTGGGATTTTGCACAAATAGCGAGAAGCGAGTTTTTTCTCTTAATCTCGCCTTTTAGTTTTGTCCGACAGGTTTTTTCTGATTTTGCACAAATCGACAAAAGTAAAAAGCGAGAAAATTGAGCAACTTATGTTTAGCTGTCAAAACGATAAATTTTTGTGTTTCATTGGTTTCATCATACAAAAAAAATTTTTGAATTGTTATACTCAATGGACAATTTGCCAATAGCGTTACTCTATGATCGTAAAAATCATATGAGAATTATACGAGCTCAATTAAGGGATCAATTAAATCCCTTCGATATAGATGTAGCGAGGTATGTAGATTTCTTATAAACTTAATCGAAAAATAAAGTTCGTAATTTATGATTATTCAATTTTTAATTAAAAATAGGTTTCGGGAACTCTATCGACTTCCAAAACACTTGGCGATCGATCTGATAAATAGTTTGGAAGTATTTTTTCAATCTACAACCAACCACACGGCAATACCTGTGCACATCCAAGTGCTTACAACTCTAAATTTTTATGCCACCGGCGGATACCAGCGGCAGGTAGGAATGAATTTTATTTCGAATATTTCACAAACAAAAGTGAGTGAGTTTATTCGTAAAGTATCGCGCATTCTATCTGTACATTTTCTTAATGACAATGTTAAGTTCCCGCTAAGCGAGGAACAGGTTTCTCATATCAAACAGAGGTAAGTTTGGTTAAAAGTTTTTAACAGCTTGGGTAGAATTTATTTTATTAATTTACGTAATTTTTAGATTCCTTGAAAAAACCGGTATGCCAGGTGTTCTTGGTTTAATTGATGGGACCCAGATAAAGATATGTGCTCTCAAAAAATCCGTTGAGAATATGTATATGAACCGAAAAGGATTTCATTCGGTAAATGTCCAAATTGTAAGTGAATCGACGATATCAACGAGTACCACCCTTATTGTGATTGTCGCGGTTCGCACGACAATCGACACGACTCGGTGTAGCCTTCTGTTTGCACTTTTTATTTCGCATAATGCAACAGAGAAGGCTACACCGAGTCGACAATCACAATAAGGGTGATTATTTTGTATATTGTACGAGTAAATACAAACATTAAAAAATTAAAGTTTGCGAGGTCTAAGTACTTAATTTATAATTTAGGTATGTGATGACAAATTAAGAGTGACAAATGTGAATGCCAGATACCCGGGATCATCTCACGACAGCTTCATATTTAATAACAGCCATCTCTTGCACCATTTAAAAGAAAATAATTCTCTTAACGATGACAAGTTTACATGGTTACTTGGTAATACATAATATATATACAATTATTTAACTATGATGTCAATTTTATGGGGATAATACATACATATATTTAACTTCTTCATTTTAGGTGATTCGGGGTACGCGTTGCAACCGTGGCTTATTACTCCATTCCCTCGAACAAATGATTTGAGGCAAACTAATTTTAATAAAAAACATGCCGGTGTGAGGAATGCTGTGGAACGCTGTATTGGGGTATTAAAAGTCCGATTTAGGTATTTTAAATTTTTTAAATATTCTCAATGAACCAAATTAATAAATTTACCTATATTGTTTCTCAACTTCAGATGTTTATTAGAAGAAAGGGGCTTACGGTACGACCCAACAACTGTAGGGCATATTATTAATGCATGTTGCATTTTGCATAATAAAATGGTGACGACACAACCAACCGAGGCAGAAGAAGAACTAATTTCCCTAATAATCTTACAAGAGCGACAAAATCAAATTGATAATGACAATGAAGATGTGGAGGGTGAAACAATTCGCCAAAAGGGTGTCCGTAGCCGAAACTGGTTAATGGAAAGAGTTTGTCCGATTTAAACCAAATTAAATTCATATAAAAAATTTAATAAATAATTCAATTGCTTTATAAATAATAATAACATAAAAAGTATTCATAATAAATAATTCATTTGGTATATAAAAATAACATAAAAATTACTGACAATTTAATTTTTTCTCAATATTTTCCAGTAAAGTATTATTTTTTTCTAAAGCCTTTACTATTTGCCTTAATAAATCAATAGTAATATTTTGATTTTCTATTGAGCGATCAACGGCAGGTCCAAGATAAGCTGCCCGTCTAGGACTTGGTGTAACTGTGCGAGGGACGGATGACGGTACTTGAAAGGTAGTGGCTGTTTGTGGTGGTGTAACTGATGGCGTTGCAATGCTTCGATTGATTGGTGTGGATTGATGGAGCGGTGTGGGTCGATGGAGAGATGTGTATCGATGGAGTGGTGTCGATGGCAAATTGTTTGTCATTGTTGAGGACGTTGGTACATCTAAAGTTATATCACAAATCTGCAATACAGAAGTTATAACAATGTAAAAAATGTGTTTAACAAATAAAAAATATTGAATTCTTACCTCAAAATCTTCTGGCCCAAACGAGATAGTTGAATTAACCGATGTCTGCAACGGGGCCGTCTAAAATTGTTAATGCAATTATTAATATTAGTTTGAAATACATTTACAAAATTTGTAGTGGTTTACTTACAACCAAATCAATGCCTCCTTCTGGAACATCAGGCGCACCATCAAACATTTCAATGCCGATCATAGCCATCATCCTCTCTTCCTCTTCCGAAAACGTAATGTTTGACGGTCCACCCCCACCAGTGGCTGTTCGATACTGCCTAAGTTTAGTAGTCTTGGCCTTAAGTCCAAGACGAAAATCCTTCCAGCACTTAAATAATTTGAATAAAATTGTTTTGTATATATACTGAGTTATCAAGTCAAATAGTACTTACTTTTTTCCATTGCTCTGTGGTTTTCATTGGCCCGATGGCATTTAGCGCCTCTTTCATTTTTTCCCAGACATTTTGGGTAAACTGAGATCCTTGGGCTGCCTGGAATCCTCCATTTACTATATGTAAATTTTCATCCACCAACCGTACTAATAGTTTTTTTGTGCAGTTGATATCCTTTGCATTTTTAATAATTTAAATCTATAAAATATCAATAATAAAATAATTATAATCCATCTTACCGGTACAAACACTTTTGACGTTTATTTTAACCTTAAAAATGTCTCGCTATTTTCTCTCACCATGTAATATACATGGTCGGAAATAAAAGCGACAGCGAGTATCAACTAGACTAGTGCAAAATCGCTTTTTCTCGCGTTTAGCTAAAAGTCGCTCAAAAAACGCTACTCGCTGTGTGCAAAATCCCACCACCAGAGCATGGTGCAAAAGCAAATAAATATTACTGCGACAATTTTGTACAATTTTTAATAAAAAAATATTTTTCGTATGTCATATTATGGGCTAATTTCTGTTCCAATACGTTTGGTGTCAGCGGCAATATATCTAACGCCGCAGTGGAAAATTGGTTTAGTGCTGTGAAAAACCATTATTTAAGAAATAAAAGAATGAAAATTGGTCGCGTTGTAAATATTTTAAAACATAGAGTAGAGCAAAAGTTAAAGTCTTTGAAAATGCCAGAACCGTTAGTTCCAACCTCGAAACGTACTAAACGAAAGTGTGAGCCAGACAATATGTGCAACGAAGAACAGTGGAACAAATAGATTAGGCGATTGGATAGGTGTCCAAAACATTTTGGAAAGAACGTGCTAAACAGATAAAAATTTCAAATTATTTGAACCTGTTCTAAAAAATGAACAAATAATTAAAGGTTTTAATGCCGAAAATGTGCCTATATTCAAAAATGGCTATTCTAAAGTATACGGTGGGGAAAATATAACAGTTTTCAACACATGTGGCTTTGATTATCTTACCCAAATTTTTGTCTCCATGGGTGTCGACAGTGAGATTTTAAAAATAAAATTTAATGAAATAAAATCAGATTTTTTTGCCTTTATCTCTAAAATTTTATTATCTAAGAACTTGTCGTATGAAACATACGATATGCGCACGGATAAATTATTCGATGTATTTGAAAAAATAAACTGTGTTCAACAGTTTGAAAATACCACTAAACTAGATGCTGAATGTCAAATCACATATTTAATTGATAAATTAATACCCCAACCAACCTCGGTATATCAAAAATGTGTTGATGAAAACTTAATTCGAATAAGAAATTCGCACAGTTGTTACCTGCCATTTGATATTTTTACAGTAAATAAGAACACACTTCGAACTGTAGAGCAATCAATCTCGTTCGGGACTTTAACTTGTTCCGGATGTGGGGGAAATTTAATAATTGAAAAAATTATTAGCCGTTATAGGATTGCAATAGCAGACGTACAATCATACAACAACATAAATTACAGTATTAAAATTAGTGAAATTCAAGCAGAAATTAAATTAGATATGGAAGATTTCCTTTTAAAAGCTATGATAAATTACAATCAAATATTAAAACATTATACTGCTATAATAAAAAGACCTACCCAAGTAACCAGAAATCATATAATTAGTATTTAATTCGATCACATACCATTCTCTACGATTCTCTTGTATGACTCAGTCATTAAACAAAATCATTAAAACATCATCGTTTGCCAAATTATTGTGTATATATGATCAAAATGGTCCATATTGTACGGCTTAAAATGATCATATAAGAATCAAGATAAATCTAGTAAGGCTTTATTAAATGATTTACAACCATAACAGAAACTAATATGACCAATACACGATAATTATATGACTATCATTTGGCAGATAATATGACTACTGCTTTTGCTTCTTTGTGACTTAAATAATGATCGATATATGACAGGTTATATAATATAGTTTTATGACTTTGGATAGAATATATATGACTTAAAAAATATTGACCAAAAATGTTTCAGCAATTTTACTTAATTCTGAACTAATTATCATTTTTATATCTTTTTAATGTTGTTATTATATCTTAGTATTCATTATCTTTATCTAATTTTTTTTTGTTATTGTACAAAGTCTATTTACTTACCATTTTATTTTTACCTTCCTTCGCTGTGATTCGAACTCGAGTCTTACCGATCTATATAATTTTTCAATATTGCGCTGCGTTTTTATCATCTGGTCTACCTCTGCTTATGTTTAATCACGGTAGATTATAGGTATGTATTAATAAAATTATAAACCAAAATATTATAGTCAGTTATAACTGATCAAAAAATATTTTGCTAATTTCATTATGACAAAATATTTTAAATCATAATGAAAATTATATCTCAATTAAATACAACAAACTAATACTATAATACTTCGTGTGTGTATATGCAATACAAAATTTGTTACATACTTTTAATACAAAAAGAAAATAAATTGGTGTGTTCATTATAAAGCTTTTATATTACTAAAATATGACTGGAAAAAATAATAAAACTCTTTTAAAGTACTTAACTGGTTCTTAAATGGCTAATAATTTTACCGTAATTTTCTGAACTACAATAACAATTATTTTCGATGCAACTTGTGCAGTGTAGTGGATAGACAACTCGTAAAAAATGTATTAAATAAAAATAAAAATAGTGATTGATTCGTGTTAATTATTTTATAATAGTGTTTATTATTACTTATTAAGTATTATATATGCAATAATATGGCATATGCTATAGTGCAAACCATCGAAAATGGAAAACCGTATCTTACGGTAGTACCAACTAACTGGATTGTCGAAAATGGTTTCACTAACTTTATCAATGGGTGTGTGGATGGTATCGCTGCTAAATCAGACGGCTTAGACGCTTTATATTGGCCACCGGAAAAGGTTAATGATTTATTGAAGCAACCGGAAAGCACTCCACAACCAACTTGGAAGGTAATCTAAAGCATTTGAAATACCCTTGTAAATTTTTAAGACAATTTTTAATTTTAGATTATGAAGTGTAAAATAAAACGAACGAATTTAGACTGGAAAGTTGCAAACGAAACGCAAGAGCAAATGATGGCAATATCGGAAACGGAAGAAGATGTAGGTCCTGGAATAAAGAAAAAAAGAATAATCGATCGAATGAGACATTCTGGATTAACAACCGGAACATTTAAATCACAACTGAGAAATATTAAAGGTATTACAAATTGAAAACTTTATTTTTAAATTTAACTAATTTAACTAAAGCCATTGATTTTAAAATTTTAGAATCTGCTTCATCATTAAATATTGAGAAAAAACCAAAACTGCTGAACAAATCGCAACGCAGGCCGTTCAAAAAATATGCTACTATACACAAAAGTAGTTCAATCTCGTCAGAAGCAGCGCAAGGGCGGGATTTAATAACAAATATGACTGAACTGAACAATGGTACTATTGCTCCGATTGCAACCGATACGACAAGCACGGATTTGCTTTTGAAAAATATTTTAGATACAGTCACCTAGCTTAGAGATGACTTCTCGAAACGATTGTCAGTAATGGAAATGAGAATGACTTCAATAGAATCCAAGCTAACAGCAATACCATCTTTAATGACAGAAGCTGCAAAGTATAATTTTGATACGCACTATTTTCATTAAAAATTTATTTTCATATACTGTTTCAGGCCATTATTGGAAGAATCTGGGAAAATACAGATTGCGTTGGAGCAATTTAGTTTTCCGAAGGACGTGCCTATCATTGTGCAATCTGCCAATGACGAGTCGTTTACACCAACTGATCTACTAGGCTTTTCAGTATTAGATTCGATATCGAGTTTAGAAAAATTCGAGAGTGACTTAAATGACTCCAACTATTATAAAATGTAGGTAAGTATTTTGGATTAAGTTTATTGTGGCCCGACATGTTATAGCCCTTCGCTTATGGATATACAATGAATTTTTTTTTTCTTATTTTTGGTTCGTATTCTAGTTTAATAAACTCAAATGTTTCAATGGCCAATGTAGCGGTAGTGGACGTACTGTATGCTACGATGTATTGGATCGAATGTTCAAGCGTTCTCTACTTGCCGATTGTTCTTGGACTGGAATTGGACGACAAATTACAAAAATTAAATTTGAAAGTAATCATAATACTATTAAATTGTTTTGTGATGTTGTTTTGGCAGCAGATCCAACATTTTCCGTATCACAATGTCACGATTTTCTAAAAAAACAGCTACGGAACTCAACAGCAAGATTGAAATCTAAACTGCTTCGACGATCAACGCAACGAGCTCGAGGGACTAGTACCACTATGATGGTAGACGAAATTGAGTAATTAATTACTAGACGAGTGAAAAAAATCAGCAATGGCGACTAATTTTTCTATTCTTTCTTATATGTAGATCAGGAGATATGTTTTCAGGGGGTAATACAATTATCATCACGTATCCCTCTGAAATGTAAGATGTTTGAATTATCGACTACAGATTATGAAAACTTTAATAATTCTTATTACCTTCTTTTGCCAGGACAACAACAGATTTGGACGGTGAACTTATTCTTCCTAACTAGTTTTATCAATAGGGAATCGGCATCGCTTTCATCACCAATGCCACCGCTTGAAATATAATATTTACAAAATATAGTTTGAATTAAAGGATTAATATGGTTTGAATAAATAAAATAACAATATAATATGATTGTGTCTTTGTTTTATTTAAATGTTTACAAAGTTGAATTCAAAGAATTACAAATTTTATTTCTTGATTATATTTTAACACTATTCATTCCAGTCCAAAGTATGCTGTAGCGGTATAAAGACAACATGGCTATTGTTTTGATTTATCGCCACCAGTTTACAAAGTATGTCTTTAATTGGGTTTTCTTAAACAATATTCAAGGCCCTGATGCCAATATTCACCACCTTCCATTTTTATAAAGGTCCTGGTAGTTTCCCGTGGGGTCATCATGATTGATCTGGGATCGTTCTGTAGGTTGGCTCCGAAACATTTATTTATATTGTTAATTAAAGGTTTTAAGGCAGCTTGGCTGATGTTATAGTGGGTTGTCCATGATTTAATAAATTCATTGAACGGTAAATCAACTTCTTGCTCCGAAAGTTCACTCACCCTTTTCTTAATATCACTAACAAAGTGGTCGTCGACAGAAATAGCATCATCTGAGCTAAAATATTTATCATCATCGCTGCGAATGGCCTCTCCATTTACAGATTTTTCAAATGAACTTGTATCAATATTGGTATAACTATTCATACATTCGACTTCTTTAAATTCGATTTTTTGGAATAATTGATCATTTAAATTACTAAAATCTATAGTAGAAGGTTTAGCGATAAACTGATCTTCGTTTTCCATACTCAGCTCAATCAAATCAAAAGTGGATTCCACTTGTTTGCAAAATGTTGAACATTTTTGTGATGTTAGTTTCCGCAAACGTCTTCGATAATTTTTCTTATTATTAATTTTGTTATTAATCAAGGATTTTTTATTTATTTTATTCATAGCTTATATTATTATTAAGCAAAACTATACGTTCACGATTATAAAATAATGGCGTTGCATTTTAGTCGAGTATATACTTTAAACTATGTTGTGACATTTGATGATAGATATTTATTCGGACATTATAGGATCTGCTTTGGACTCTTATATGATTCAATAGTTATGAGATTTATATGTATGCTATATATAAAGCTGTACAAATCGTATTGTGATCAATGAATGACCAACATAGAAAACAAAAAAAATGTTTTTTTATTAGACATAGTAATAATCAATATATGGTTCCATATGACTTTAAGTCATTTGACAATCCGATATATGATCCTTTATGGCCAAGTGATCAGAAGAAATACCGTTATGTGACCGATTTGTGTGTTTGAGTCACGAAGTGACTTATATATAACCGATATAAGGCTTGACACAAATAATATTATGACTTGAGGTTTACTGGTTTTATAACAATATTTGGGAAATTCATGATGACTTAAAAAAGTTTTCCTTTATAACAACAGACCAGCAGAATGTTAATCCGGTGATATTGTTTAATAGTAAAAAATAAACTTCAAAACAAAAATAGTATGTCAAATATTCTAAATATGTATATATGTATATGTATTTTAATTTGTTGCTTGCTCCAGAAAAGAAATTTAATTCAATATTATTGTCAGATTAACATAAAACATATGGGCTCCTCCTATGCAATTGCACCATTTTTATTTGTTTTTTTCTATCCAGCCAGTCTGGTGTTAACCGGTGATTTTTTGCTGTTTTTTGTGTTTATGGTCAATAACAAATGGGTCAACATATGGTCAATAACGTCATGTCCGTTGGAAAACTCTGTGAGCTGGCCAATACGAGAAACCGTGAACCACATATAACCGTTTTTTGTGTTTATAGTCAATAAAAAAAGTTTAGATACCTATTTCTAAATTTCTCAGTACTTTTTATCTATATAATTAATTTTTTTTTGCTACTTGTTTTATTTGATTTTAATGATTTGTTAATTTTGTTATTTTGTCGAAAACTTCACATTCGTTAAAATTCTAACACTACCGGCACTGAAAGAACTATTTACAAAAGAAAAATGGATATTTTATTTATATATTAAAATTAGGTTTTTGACATAATATTAGAAATAACCATAATGAGACAACTGATGCTAGGATTTGATCTCAAACATGGAAAGCTACAAACACAAAATTTCAAATAAATTGAACCTTCTCAAATCAGGAATCCGATGCACAGCAAAAATTACCGAAAACACGACTAGCAGAGATATTATACCATTCTCAGGCGAATGTTCACTGTCTAGACCAGAAATAAACTGCACTATATCCCAAGAGGAGCAAACAACTCCCAATAACAATAACACCGACGGGCTTCAACACGCAATTAACATTTTTCATACGACCACATAACAAGCCGTATAGACAAAACAGAAAATGTGAAAGTAGAGAGGACAAAACACTAATAACATAAAGACTGGGTACAACAACAACTCAATACAGGCCATTAAGAAAGTCAGCCAATTCAAAAGTAACTTAGGCATACATGAAATATCAAAACTTTCAAAAAAATTTGAAAGATACGAGCACACAAATAAATCTGTGTTGACCAATCGAACTACCTAAATGAAACAATTCAAGAAAATATTCTATTAAGTGAACCACCAATCGATCGTACAATTAAACAAATCAATGATCCAGTCGAACAACTTAAGATAGTAATGGACCACACAACAAAGCGTACGGAGGTATAACCAAAAATATAACAAAACTCACCCGAAAATATAAATTTGGCAACCTCAAAGATATTATCCACAAATACGTCAAAATGTGGGACATGTAACGTATCGAAATACGCATAGCTCACACTTATACGTTTTGAGGACTTTTTTATACCAGTCCCAATCTGCAGTAGCATCTGTGTTCCTCGCTTTCTTGAATAGACTTTTGCAGTTTGTACGAGTACCTTAGAATTCCCTCCACCACCAAGGTGGCCGAGACTTACCCAAAGGTCTATTGATAGGACATGAATCTAACAAAGCTATGTTTAAAGCATTAGATAGCTAGTTGACTAGGACATGAAGCTACTGTATAGATGCAGGTGAATTTTGAACCTATAACCGATAAAGAGTTACCAAGAATGGTTCTAAAGGAATCCTAGTCAGTTTTCTTCCTATTCCTGAATGAAGGTTTACTAGTGGGCTTAGTATCCAGTTCAAACTGAACATAACAATGGTCAGAAAAGTAGTGGTTTTCGGGCACTTTCCAATTTAATACCCTTTCTTTAATTAAATCAGAGACAAGTGTGATGTCTAGCACTTCTTGCTTGTTTTTAGTAATGAAAGCTGGCTTATATATTACTTATGTTTAGATTAGGCAACCACTTAAGATAAAATCATGGAGTAACCACCCTCGCCTGTTATATTTTTACTTCCCCAGATTGAGTGATGCGCGTTAGCATCACTGCCTATGATGACTCTTACTTTTCGTCTTTGAGCATCCGTTATTGCACTGCCCAACCAACCCTGTGGGTGGTATACTTTCCTCCTCGTTTGGTAGGTAGGCCGATATAAGCCAGAGATTTCGCCCACCCATCTCGATGCTAGCCACTACTACATCAGTTGCTACATCGTTGCTGTAATTTAGTAGTATAAAAATATTCAAATTTTTTCAAGTGAGAATCTTACCTTCATATTTCGTATGTGATATTTTGTAGTTGGGAGTTCTAAGCCCTAGTACTCGGTCACCGCTGACCCGAGGTTCCTAGACCAGTACCAGCTTTACAGTGATGGAAGTTGATCTGAAGGATCTTAATCATTAGATATTGGATGCTTTTCTCTAACACTGTTGACTCCGAATCTGACAGCAAGTCGTCCATTCGGAGCGCACAATGCAGCCCCATCGATCTCGACATCTCTGAGTTAACGGTTAATGTCTCCTGAGCGTCTTCAGGAATGCTCTGGACATCTGGGTCACCAACACCAGGCGGAACTCCACAAGTGGTATCCACTCCTGCAGATGCCTCAGATCTGTCGGCTTCATCGCGCTTGTAAATCTTGAGCGTATTCGCTCCAAATCCGTAGCTGATCAATCCTCCAGATTTTGCCAAAGCGCCCAAGGACTCTCTGCTTTCGCTTTCACCTCCTCCAACTTGGTAGTTCTCCGTTGGTAGATCCGGATTGAGGATTTGCAGAATTTCCAAGATCTCCTTCGGGTTACTTGGTTTCACAGGGAGCTAGGCTCGTGCCCTAGACCTGCAGGGCATTTACTCTCTCGTTACTTCTTATTTGATCCCAGGCCAAACTTCACCCAGGGACCCTTTCGTTATTTTGTAGAGGGTCACTGACCTTTCAGTCGGTCACTGACCTTTCAGTCAGTTGACGCAAAGATTATATATATAAAGATAGACCGTGTGGAAACGAAAATGGTAATGCGAAATAATAACGGTAAAAATACAAAAAATTAATGATTATATTCTCTCTCTGCTCTACATTCATATATAAAATCGAATGAAGTGAAAGACATAAAAACATATTTCCACTACAGATAGAGTAAGGGCACCCAAAAACGAATTTGCGGCGCCAAACATATATTTTTATTTTTTGTACGGGATGAACTCTCTATAAGGTTCTATTCGCTTTGGTTGACGTTACTCCGATGCCACCATCCGTCTCGGCATAACGGAGCGTTTTGTAGGCGGTCACCGATCTTTCAGTCACCAGGTCCTGGATCCTCCCTCATAATTTTTAGGAAGGTGGCGGCTAAGATTTTCCCCACCTTCCTCCAGTTAAGGGCTGTCATACTCCTATCTTCTTCAGCCCTGTCTATGACTGGCTATGACTATAATCAGATGCTCCTTTAGCACCTCGTTGAAGGGTTTGATGACAGTGACAGAACCCTTTTGTTATTTGCCTCCGTAGGCGAGTTATCCTCAGATATTTTTCTTTTCGGCTGTGAGATCTCAGCGGAATCCTCGTGCTTTGGCTCCGTGACACGCTTTGCCCACGCAAGCGTGTCCTTGTCTCTACCCGTTCTCTGCTCCAACGAAATGTTGTTAATCTTGGAGATCATGCGCCACCGGGCCTAACGCACTAGATCCCGGTTTTTTAAGAGTGCCAGCCTTTTTTTGTTTTGTTCTTCCATATTAGATTCTACCAGTAGCGGAGGAAACAAGTCTACCTGTGCAGACATCTGCAATACACAGGAAAGGCTAATGATCCGGAGAGCACCACGTATCCGGTAACACTGTTATAGACTGGGCTAGTTTTTTGACTGGGCCCAGTTATTTAACGCCGTGTTTTCGCTTAATACACAACATGATATGGTGTACTAGTTGCCTGGTGGTCACCACGAGGTAGTAACACGCACGCTTATGGAAGCTGAGAGATCGGAGTTGGCAACAAGTACTAACAATCCCCCAAGACAGCTTCATACCAGACCACGTCGATCTTTCCAATTCATCTCCGCTGTCTTCTTCCGTGGCACATCTGATTCTGAATCTCCTTCCCGGATAAACACCCTCTCTTCCTTTTTAATTTTCTGTGTTAACTTTGATTTTTATATCTGTTGGGCTTTTTCATTTTCTTATATCGCCTTGCTTGAGTTGGTTGATTCTTTATATAGTACCTGTTTGATTCGCAATCCAATATTCATTGGTTTCAGCTGTTGTATTTGGTTGGCTGGCTCTAAAAGTGCCAAGCATGTTGTTTTGAAAAGCCTTACTTTCGAACAGTCTTCTTTTACTAGGCTTGCATTTGTAATTTTGAATATTGGTTATGTTTTCTGCTGACACATGCTACTAGTGTATATACACAAGATAATTTAATTAATGTTATTATTTTGTTAGTGCTTTAATCTCATTATTTCCAATGCATTTTTATTTTAATTGTTTGTGTCCAAAGTTCAAACTAAAAAAATCGTACTGCTATATAAATTAAATACTTAATACATTATATATTTATAATTTGTAGATAAATTCACTACCTTGTAAGACTTAACACACTCATATTTCTAAAAATTTCTAAACTGAAAACTATGAAAAAGTATTAAAAATGTTTTAAATGTGTACTAACTATTAAATAAATATTAAAAAATTGTACAAAGGCAAAATTATACATACTCGTCCATATTATGAACATTTTACAGTAAATTGTATTTATATAATTAGGACGATTTAATCCTAAAATAATGTTTACATTACTTTCGGTATTTTAATTCTAGAATTATAATTAAGCAAACATATTTTCAAAAGAACTTTTAATGCCAAAATAATAATATTCAAAATATTTTAATTTTTGCAAAATAGTTGTAAGGATAGATAAAATAATAAAATAGAATTATCCATATTAGAATTAATCCACACTCTACATAAATAAATGTTTGTTTTCCTTTCCTTCCAGTTAAATCTTATCAGAGATTATCAGGAATTTTATTTTCTCTGCAATATACCTCAAAAGTTATAATTGTATAATAACCATTATCATTAGTTTGGACAATTACAAACGATAACAGCATATCATGTTATACCTCTAATCCAACTGGTCTTAGTAAAATGATAGCCGAGACAAAATTGAACTATTACGATATTCTGTCACAGAAAACCCTCATAAAATGAAAAAAGCAATTAATTTAATGCGGTATGATGTGGTTGCCTGAAAGTCACAGCAACTTTATCAATAAATTTACAAAGTAAGCCCAGTACATGTAGAAAACATAAATTACGGCAGTATCCAGAGTCGAAACCATTTGAATTATTATCAATAATTCCGAAATTAAGGATTATATAGAAAGGATACCGGATTTTTTTAACTAAGGCGGAATCACTCAATTACGTGACGTAGGAAAATGAATTATAAAATTTGTAACCAATGGCTCATATTGTGCTGGATAAAATATCCCATTACTTTATATAACTACTAAGGTACGTCTCCATTACGTAATTTGGTTCGTCTCTTTTTAATGGGAACCGATACTAAATTTTAGACTTCGAATTTTGTTACAAAAAAAACACCTTAAAATAAAACAAAACACCATTTTAGCGTGCAGTAAAGTACTTAGTCGCGCATTGCTATCAGGGATGGGCGTTTACGCGTCATTTATAATTTTCTACGTCGACATGTCGACAACCCGTAGACAACGTCAACACCGTAGACTTTTGGGTAAGGCCCATATTGAAACACACTAAAGTCTTCTTGATTTGGCAAATCCGTGTATATTGCTATGTAAAATGTGCATAATTGAATTAATATATGAAATGAATTGTCCTGATTTTCCAGTCCAATCAGGTGCTTGCATATGCAGATGACATATGTCATGCGTGATTGGACTGAATTGCAACGGAGTGAAAGAAATACTTGATCAGTTTGTAGAGTTTTCAGCTTCAATTGGATTCCAGATCAATGAGTCCAAAACGAAATATTTAATCTTAGGTTATAGGGACAATGGCACACCACATTTCAGTAGTAGCCACTCCACGTTTGAGGGAGTGAGGAGGTTCAAATATTTGGGTTCTCTTTTCACTCACGATAACAGTGTGGCTAAGGATATTAAAGTGCGGCTGGAAGCTGGCAGTCATGCCTTCTATCCTCTAAGGCCACTACTAAAATCTAAACACTTATCAAGTGCCATGAAGCAGAATCTTTACAAGTTGTTGATCAGGCCCGTTGTTATGTTTGGATGTAAAAGTTGGGCGCTGACGGATGAGTACGAGAGATGTCTCCTTACATTTGAGAGAAGAGCCATGCGTGTGATTTACGGCCCAAAACGCGAGGTAGATGGTATATACCGAGCCCTGTACAATATCGAGATCGATGAAGATCCCCGATATTGTACATGAAGTAAGATCGCAGCGAGTACGCTGGCTCGGTCACGTTCTGCGTGCTGATCCGAAACGAATTGTGCAACGATCTCATTGACCTTCAAAGCTGCGATTTATCACCTGTCCATATATTATTGATATTCGAAAAATTCCGTTCTACTGCCGCAGTTGTTGCAGGTAAACGCAAGCATATTTCTAGCAACTTCAATAAATTCTCATGGGGATTTTTTTTTTTTTTTAATTGTGTAAGTAAAGGGTTTTCCAATAAGGACTTGACAACTTCTGTTCTAAATTTTATTATTGTACTTCAATCAAAATATTTATGTATGGAGTTCATATGTCCACCACGTTTGCAGATGTCGATTCGTTGAACACAACTTTTGATGACTCTGAATATTCGCTCTGAGCTCCTCTACCGACGCCGGCTTGTTGGCATAGTCCAATAATTTTTCGTAGCCCCATAAAAAAAATCAATAGGTGTTAAATCACACGATCTAGCCGGCCAAACGACAGGACCATTTCTGGATATAACACGTTCATCGAATTTACATTTTTCGTGAATTTTTTTAATTGATTTCTCAAAAGAATGCCGAATTGTAGGATTAGATTGCTCTAAATCCGTTAAGATATTTCTTGAAGCCAATGGTATGTAACAATCTTGCCGACTGAATACCACAAGCTTTAACACGTTTAAAATTTCGTATGCCTTAACCGGTGACAAATTATTTCTTTCCAGTTTTAAAATAGGTTCGCAAAAAAATTGATGCTTTCTGGTGTACAAACTGCAGATATAACGGTGTGACTAGATATAACTGTAAATCTTTTAAAATAAAGGTAAATTTGAATTAACCTTCTATATCGACTGGTAATGTTCGAGCTGCAAAATCTATAGCGTTAGCACTTCAACCCAAAAATGTATTTTTCCAAACTTGTTTATAATTTTGTAAATACATTGACCTCATCTCGCTTTTTTAAACCTCCAAGGTTGGTATTCGTATTGTCAGCACTAAACGCCAAAACTTTCTGACACTAGTCATGTTTTCGTAATACTTCCATTATAGTATCTTACTGCAGCTCCTTCAGTGCTTCCATACAGCCCTGAAGGAACTGCAGCCGCTGTACAGGAAAGCATTGAAGAAGATCCAAATCAATCAATTCGTCGCCATTCTCAGCAACTGGGGTTGTGTCCTTCCACTTTATGGATTTATTGGATTAAAAGCTTTCAAGATTCAACTTCTGCAGGAATATCCATTCAAAATTTTATTCTCCGATGAAGACAATTTTTGGTTGAATGGGTACGTAAATAAGCAGAATTGTCCCAAGCTTTTGTTGAAACACCATTACATCCACAGAAAATTACTGTTTGGTGCGCTTTATGGGCTGGCGGAGTCAGACAGAATGTTACTGTCAATGGTGAGCGGTATAGGGACATGATTAGAAATTTTCGCGTACCTCGATTAGCTGGCAGTAATCTTGCTGACATGTGGTTGCAACAGGTCGGAGCCACATGCCACACAGCGCGCGCTACAATTCATTTACTCAAAGAAACTTTTGATGAAAGAATAATTTCTCTTAATGGTTCAATTAATTGGTCTCCAAGATCGTGTGATGTAACCCCATTGGATTATTTTTTATTTTTTTTTTATTAAAACGGTTGGAACCTGCTGAGGTCCCGCATTCAATGCCACAATCGGCCCATGGTGCAAACCAAGAGGATCTATCCTAATTCGCAAGAGCGTACTGCAATCTTAGCAAACTGTAAAAGTTTGAACCAAGGAATGGAAACTAACTGATCTACGTTCAAAGATCCGGAAGGGAACACTTTGGATCTAGCTCCGATACGGGCGGGACAGCTGCAGAGGTAGTGAATGCAGTCGTCCACATCCTCTAGGCAGTCGTCACAAAGAGCGTCCTGTGCTAGTCCCATGCATTGAAGATGAACCTTAAAACGTCCATGGTCAGTTCTGAGTTGGTTCTTTTTTAGGGATAATGCGTAATTAGTGAACCACGGAATGGGTTCAGTAATGAAATGTTTTGCCTTACGACAACTAGGAGTAGAACGCCACTTCCGTCCCAGCTCAAGTAGAGCGAACTTCTTAATAGCGTCTTTACCACCGTTGAAGGATAGAGGAATTGCTGGTTCGGGGCCAACAAAATTACTTCGCGAGCCAGCTTTCGCTAGCAAGTCAGCAACCTCATTTCCCTCAACGCCACAATGAGCAGGCAACCACATGATCCTTACTCTCAGTAAATTGGATTATTTACTTTGGGGTTATGTAAAGTCACTTGTCTACGTCGATATACCAGAGACAATTCAACACCTGGAAATCAACACTCGAACAGTTATTGGCGAAATACGGCCGCAAATGCTGCGAAAAGTTTGTGAAAATTGATGTTCCAGATTGCGCCTTGTACGCGCCAGCCGTGGTGGCCACATCGCCGAAATCATATTTAAACATTAATGTCATAAAATTTTCTATCCAGTAAAGCCCGTTTCATTGATATTAAAAATATATTTGTTTGTTTTGTTTTGATTTAAACTTGCGTAACTCTATAAAAAACACCCTTTATTTGGTTGAAACCGAACCTTTCACTACCTGAGCAAATGTTTTGAAATGTTTGGATTTTGATCCATCTGATTTGATCTTTTTATCCTTTGATTTCCGTTAATTTGCGGTTGATTTCTTGGTTTATCACTTAATTTTTGTAGTTGTTTAGCAAACTCACAGCCTCGATAATTATCCGGATGTTGGCCCTTACAATTTATACACATATACATCTCTCTACATGCCTGGGTAATATACATGCCTCCCGACCACATTATCTTTGGGTGTGAATAAACCCCTGACATTAGGGTATGCGTGTAGTGGTTCTCCTCATTGGTTAAATTTTTACATTCATGTGAAATATTGCTTTTATATCGTAATTGTTGACTTTTTCAAGGTCAATAGTTCTTTCACAAGATTCATCTACTCGAAGCGTAAAACTTCCGCTGGCATCACCTCTGGCATTTGAAAAAGCATCGGTATGATCAGCTAACGAGTTGCTACTTTTTTCTTTTATAGGTGATCTATATTTGGTTTTCTTGGGAACCGATTTAATGTTCCGTGATTATGCAATTTACCAAATATGCTCTGTTTCTCAGAGTGTAATAACTCATTTACACCTTCACTTTCCCCTGTCGAAGGATCTACTGTAGTGGCCAGGTGGTATACTACAGCATTATGGTCATTGGATTTTGACGACTCCTGAGAGTCACTGGTACTGGGTTTCCGAGTCAATGCACCGTAAAATTCTCAACTTCACTACCGTTCATGTTGGCTTTTTTATCGGTGTATCCTTCTCCTAGCATTTTATACTTACTGCCAAGTAAGGATTCAGCCTCGTCTTACATGAGCAACAGAGGCTGTTAGTAGGCGCCGCTTCTGATGAACAGATGTTTCTCGCAAGTTTTGGTCCACGAGTGGTATTTTACTTCCCACTTAATTGAAAGACAAATAAACTTTCCGGTTGATTCTTATATACAAAACAACTGTCAACAAGATTCGATTCTGGGGTTTTATGAATAAAAACAGTCAAGCTTGTGTTTTAATTAATTCCCTGATTTTTATTTAATACTTTTTAAACTTCCTACTGAACAATTTGCGTAACACTTTCACTGGTTAAATTAAACTGTATATGTATATAGTTACATATATAGCATGCTCCTCGGACAATTTCTAGCATGTTGCAATACAATCGCGCAATCCACGTACCATTCTCACACGGCGAGATGATTTCAATTGTTAACTAAAACAAAAACATTCAATAAGAGATTAGATTAAATATTTTATATATTAAATTTCAAAATTTGAAATACATACAGTTTGACAGTTCCATTTTACTTGTACCAAAATAAATACAAAATATTTTAAATTCTGACAATTCAACGTAATTGTGTTTCTAAGCACTGTAATTTGAACATGTTTTCATACGCCTATCGCAAAGTAGAGTTCGGTTGTCTGAAAATTTCGAAGAATATTACCATAGACACCACTGTCTTACGTCTTTGCAACAACGTTACAACTAAAACATATTATTATGAATTATATAAGATAAATTTAGATTGAAGCTCTAGACTATTCTATAGACATAGTAATGCTGAAATTCATATTTCAGTACAACCCACTGGCAAAAAAAAAAAGAAAATCAATAAAAATAACTTTTTAAATAAAAAGGTGCTTTTATTTAAGTAATTATAAAAATGTATATATTTACATATGTATATTTTACAATAAAAATAATTTTATTTACAAAGTAATGATGTATGTACAATAATTATAATGTTATTTAATATTTATAAATAGTTTTACAAAAACAAAAATACATTAAATCGGAATTATTGTGTTACATACATATTCTAGTTAGTACAACAAATTTCTAAGGTGATTATTTAAAATAATTATGGGTATGAGATATGTACATAATATACATATTACATAAATTTATGTATCATATTATGGATAAAGATATGAATAAATATCAATTACAGTAGAATACTTTATTAACTTAAATTATTTATTATTTAAAGAAAGTATATAACAAAATTGTTGTACATAATGCATAATATTAGGTTTTTATGGTTAACTTTCATTAAAAACATAATTTATTTTTTCTTGCTATACACACACCCTAAAACATAATTATTTGTTGCCAAAAATGTACACCAAAATTATCTTCCTTCATATTTTTCATTTACAATATTTTATCTTCCACCAAATATCGTCTGCCAAACTTTACAACAAACAGCGATAGGATATGGCCACTTTCTGATAAAAATGTAAAATCTGTAGAAACTGTAGATTTACTTTAACTGCGTAATCTATTTGCCAGCTGGAAATGGTTCAAGTGAAATAAATAGAAACCGAAATGGTTTAGTAATATATGACTGGTTTATTAGCTGTATTAGAATGAAGTGAAAAAACAATATAAGTTTGACGTTTAGATATTAGCATGAGTTGAATCAATATTAAATTGGTCTGATCAATTCCCAATGAGCATTTCAACAAAATCTTGCATAGAAATAAAATATTTTATGACAAAAAAAATATATCTTCGGTTCAATACTTCCACTTCTATCGAACTTTAATTAAAAACAAAAGGAAGAACAATTATTATCACCTGGTGATGTCACTAGCATCTAACTATGCCTTAACTTGCTATCGACAATGGAAGTTACCAATCGGGCCTAACTAAAACTGGGTACTATAAACCTTCAGAAGTGCCACAAACAGATATGGGCGAGGTAGACTACGCCAAGTCATATACGCGGTTGTCGACAAGTAAAGTATTGATTAGATTACCTGGCAATATGTATCGTCATGTAGACAATACCAGCGTAATGTAGACAATATCAATAATCAACAATTATTTTAACACTTTCAAATCATACACCCTAGTATTTAATAAAAAGATGGCTTATAAATTAAGCTATATGAAAAAATTCTGATACATGCATCACATGACCTTATCACACAAACGCTTCTACAGGGAGGTTAAAATTTAAAATAAATGCGATCACTCCAGCACTCAATGCCACAAACGGGGCACTATCCGAACAAACACATATACATACTTAAACATTAAAAATACTCAGCCGTGGGTTTTGGTCACCATCGCCAAATCCATCACCGCATCGAACTAATAACCTGACAATACACGATGCTGCGACGAACTAGCCATTCAACTACATGTGGCACGGGGCAATAGCTAAGAGAGGCGCGAATGAAATTGCTTTCTGTGCTTATAGACATCTCAAAATGTTACCACCATCCATCAAACGCTTTATATTTTATATGTTCGTTTATGGCTGCAATGTTTATAACCCTTTTTCAAAGTACAACACATAACATTCAGCACAGCGACTACAAATTTTTGGAAGTTAGTTAAAATCACATGATAAGTGATACAGTTCATGCGACCATTGAAAAAGAAAAAAGAAAAACTTCTTTTAACATTGAAGAACCTAGAGATTGGTTTCAATTTGTCAGATCTATCAAATCTGAAAAACAGTTTTTTGTCGCAATACGACATATATGATTATTCATAACACTGAAATTCTTAATTTGATTTGATTTGATTGGAATGTTTGACCAAGCATTAAGCAGGATCTCCCGGAGATGGCCGGGCCTCACAGATCACCTGTTTACAAATAACATAAAAAGGATTTGGATTGGTTCACTTAGAATTATAGAAATTGATACGGTTACATACACCTGGTATAGCCAATAGTTAGTAACACAGGACGATACAATTCTGTAAATTGTTTAATTTACATTTAAGATAACTGGCATAGAGTTGAGTTGAGTTAAGCAGAGTTGAGTTGAGTTGAGCGGAGTTGAGTTGAGCAGAGTTGAGTTGAGTTGAGCAGAGTTGAGTTGAGTTGAGCAGAATTGAGCAGAGTTGAGTTGAGCAGAGTTGAGTTGAGCAGAGTTGAGCAGAGTTAAGTTGAGCAGAGTTGAGTTGAGCGAGTTGAGTTGAGCAGAGTTGAGTTGAGTTGAGTTGAGCAGAGTCAAGTTGAGTTGAGTTGAGTAGAGCAGAGTTGAGTTGAGTTGAGCAGAGATGAGTTGAGTTGAGCGGAGTTGAGTTGAGCCGAGTTGAGTTGAGTTGAGTTGAGCAGAGTTGAGTTGAGCAGAGTTGAGATGAGTTGAATTGAGTTGAGGAGAGTTGAGTTGAGTTGAGCAGAGTTGAGTTGAGTTGATTTGAGCAGGGTTGAGTTTAGTTGAGCAGAGTTGAGCAGATTTGAGTAGAGTTGAGTTGAGCAGAGTTGAGTTGAGCAGAGTTGAGTTGAGTTGAACAGAGTTGAGTTGAGTTGAGCAGAGTTGAGCAAAATTGAGTTGAGTAGAGCTGAGTTGAGCAGAGTTGAGTTGAGCAGAGTTGAGTGGAGTTGAGCACAGTTGAGTTGAGCTGAGCTGAGTTGAGCAGAGTTGAGTTGAGTTGAGCAGAGTTTAGTTGAGCAGTGCTGAGCAGAGTTGAGCAGAGTTGAGTTGAGCAGAGTTGAGTTAAGCAGAGTTTAGTTGGGCAGTGTTAAGCAGAGTTGAGCAGAGTTAGGTTGAGCAGAGTTGAGTTGAGCAGAGTTGAGTTGAGAAGAGTTGAGTTGAGCAGAGTTGAGTTTAGCGAGTTGAGTTGAGCAGAGTTGAATTGAATTGAGTTGAGTAGAGTCAAGTTGAGTTGAGCACAGTTGAGTTGAGTTGAGTTGAGCAGAGTTGAGTTGAGTTGAGCAGAGTTGAGTTGAGCCGAGTTGAGTTGAGCATAGTTGAGCAGAGTTGAGTTGAGCAGAGTTGAGCAGAGTTGAGTTGAGCAGAGTTGAGTGGAGTTGAGTTGAGCAGTGTTGAGCAGAGTTGAGCAGAGTTGAGTTGAGCAGAGTTGAGTTGAGTTGAGCAGAGTTGAGTTGAGCAGAGTTGAGCAGAGCAGAGTTGAGTTGAGCAGAGTTGAGTTGAGCAGAGTTGAGTTGAGCAGAGTTCAGTTGAGCAGAGTTGAGCAGAGCAGAGTTGAGCAGAGCAGAGCAGAGCAATAATTTAAATGTTTCGTTTAATTAAATCATTAATTTATTAAATTTATTTATTGATTTAATAACATTTCTTACTGAAATCAAATAATCATATTAGATTTAAATATATAATGTTTAATCAAAACAACTATATTCAAGCAATGAATTTGTATAATTTATTTAGACAAGTTATAAACAACATTTATAGAAACATTAAAAATATTTAAAAAAATCATAAAATAATATTTTCAAAATTACATATTATAAATAAATATTTTACATAAACAATTAGTTAATTTAGCTAATTAATTCAATTAATCAGTAACATTTGGTTATTAAATCAAATAAATATTATTAGTTTTTCTTTATAATCTTTTAGATCGAAATCTTTCATCCATTTAAGATGAAAGATTTCGATAGTTTTGCTTAAAGGTATATAATTACAAATAGATGAATCGACTAATCACATTAAATGGCTAAGAATCAATCCTCATCTTTAAATGAAGTTGATTAATCTTTTTATGAAAAGACTAACCTTTTATTTCTGTGTATATAATTACGAAGAGCTTCACAGTTCAAATGCAGGTGACATTAACAATTTCTTAATGTATCCTATGACTAAAGATTACCTTTTCTTTATGTCGTATATTCTTAAATTTATAAATGACGTAAACACATTTGTTCAATCAGAGACAACACAAATTCACGTTCTTTATATACAATTGCATTCTCTGTATATTGAAATAATTAAAAAATTTATAAAACCACAATATTTGAGCTTTGACTGTGACGTTGACATAAAAACCCCTTATTTATATCTTACGCCATCATCAATGCTCATTGGTATTAAATTTGAAAATTTTTTACTATCGGAAGGGTTAGCGGAAGAAGAAATCAGACCTCTTAAAAATGGATTAGTTTCATTTTACATCGAGCTTTGTGACCAAATTAAAAGCCGGTTTGATTTTAGCGACATAAGGTTGAAGCTCCTTAACCCTCCGTTTGGCACATGGTGGCCAGACCCAAACTTTTTTCGATTTTAATTCTAATTTAAATATATTTCAAATTGAGCTAGCTACTTTTAATTTCGTGTACCTTCCTAAAATATTATTGGCTATTTATCAATGAAAAATAAAGGACTAAAAACTGGTACATGTACAACTTTTAGGAATGTTTTGATGTACATTTCGCTTTCGTACCTCATGAGTCTGGCTAGACTCATATACACACATATATATTTTATATGAAACTCGATGCAATTTTTCCCTTTGGTTACATGGAATTGGTAATTCTAATGGTAATTTACTTTCATGATAAAAACAAATGTGTGTAGTCATACTATTGCGCAATATTTGTTTCATTTTTTCTTTGTTTTTTGCTATCGACTAGTGACCGTTGAACACACAACACGTTAGTGCTAATAAAATATTTTAGACGCGCCATATTCTTGTTCAAAATGAGTGAATTAGTGAAATTATAATACGCGACCACGCGTAAGTGGTAATTTAGACACATATTATGAATGTTTAGCAACGGCTTTAGCCAATGATATAGAAAGTGAAAGACCTGCTGAAGAGGGCAAAGAAATCGATCCATTTGCTAACGAAAACGACGATAATGATGTAGATTATGTGCCAAACGAAGACGTTGCATCTGATATTGAGAATGAAATGGACATCGAACCAAATGAAATATGTCGCAGTGATGATAACGACGAGGAACTACAATCTGAAACTCAACAACAAAGTGCTACGGAAGATTATTTCTATGGTAAAGATGGTACAAAATGGGAAAAAATAGAACGAAATGCTGCTGTTCGAATGCGTCAACACAATGTTATGCGTTTTCGAACTGGACCAAAGGAACAAAATTCTAGTCCAATTGAGGTATTCAAGAAATTTTTTACTCCAAACATTGTGTCCATTATCATCACCGAAACAAATCGTTATGGAAAAGATTCAGTTCAAAAATGGAATGTGGCTAATCCCGACAAAAAACAAAAAGTTTGAAAGGATGTAACCGAAAGCGAATTAGATGCATTTATTGCAATACTTTTGGCTGCTGGTGCTTCACACAATAACATGCAAAAGTCTAGCGTTCTGTGGCAAACAGATGGCCTGCTCATATTCAGAGCAGCTATGTCTCATAAACGATTTCTTGCATTGACACGATTTATTCGGTTTGATGATGGGCGAACACGTCCATCTCGTTTGCTAACCTATAAAGCTGCACCAATTCGGGACATATGGAATTATTTGAATCAAAATTTTGCCATGAACTACAGCCCGCATGCGAACATTACAATTGATGAGCAGCTGTTTCCGTATCGTGGCAAAACTAGATTCACTCAATATATACCATCTAAACCAGCAAAATACGGTATAAAAATTTTTTGGGCTTGTGATTCAAAAACATATTTTGTTTTATAACTTTGCAAGGAAAGTTATACACAGGCCGAGAGGAAAGAGCAAAACGCGAGTGAATCAAGGCGAAAATGTTATGATACAACTCGCGAAACCGTACACTAACATCGGCCGCGGCTGACAATTTCTTCACAACTTTGGAAGGAGTTAAGCGACTGGCCAAACTTGGTCTCGCATTCGTTGGCACTATACGATCCAATAAAAGATATATCCCTGATGAAATGAGAAACCATCCTCGTCGTCAAATTTTTTCATCTTATTTTGGATTTCACGACGATTTGGTTTCAATTTGCAGCTACGTACCAAAAAAGAATAAGTGTATGAACTTACTTTCCACCGTGCACTATACAAAATTATGTCAAGGCCAAGTAATGAAACCCGAAGCAATTTTGTTTTATAATGCAAATAAAGCAGGCGTCGATTGCATGGATCAAATGGTCACACATTTCTCATCAAAGAGGTCAACAAAAAGGTGGACCTTTGCTTTTTTCTGCAACATGTTGGATATTGCAGCATTGGCTGCATTTTGCATTTGCAAAGAAGTCGATGCCAACAAAAGATCTGACGCTAGACGAAATTTCCTAGCCACTTTATGTAACACATTAGTTCTCCCAAACATTGAAGAGCGAATGAAAAACGTTCACAACACCAAACAATTCAGCACACGTTCGGCCATTGAATCGTTTTTCGGAAGGCCAATAAATGTATGTATTCAAAATCAATTGAAATTATTTATATTTGCAGTTTGTTTTCACTTGTCTCGTTTTCGTTTCATTCGTTTATAAGATTACACCAGAAGTAGTGACTAGCGTTAGCGGTGCTTATACATTCGAAAAGAAGAAGTATTGCAAAATTTGTTCACAGGGAAGAGAAAAAATCCGCCGCAAAAGTCGTTTCTTTTTTAGAAATATTCGTACCGTATTTCATGTAATAATTACGTGAATAACCAATAAAACGAATAAATAAAACATAAAAAGTAAAAAAAAAATTTTTTTTTTGACATTCTACGAATATTCTCGCAACATGTTTCCCTGCGCAGGTAGTTTAACACATGCCGAAACCACTGAGAACAAAAAAAAAATACAAAATATATAAATATCAATGAAATTGTAACGGTAACTCTTTCGTCTATATTGCTTTTGATAAATGCATTTCCATTTTATAACGGGGAAATTTAAAAGTTGAATAATCAGTTTCGCAGGCTAATAAGTAATGTGGAAATTGCATCATAATTTTCTGGAGATGTTACAACATTTTGGACGGAATTAAAAATATCAAAAGATGTTTTTGAAATACCAGTTTATGAGGAAATTTCAAATTATATGCTCATATTGTGTTCTTTGCTGCACAGCACTGCTGCTGCGGAAAGAAAATTTTCGAAATTAAATTTAATTAAAACTAGCACACGTAATAGTTTAAACACGACAACTGTAGAAAATCTTATGTTCGCAAAGGAATTAATTAAACCTAATCAAATATGTTGTGGCAACGAACCCGGTCTCTTAAAATTTTTAGAAAAATTTAAGTTTGTCGACGGGAAAAATCAAACTTAACTGCTAGACTGAGAAAAATTGAATCTGTGTACAATCCATATAAGTTGTACATAATGTGATTTTATTGTAGATTTTTTTATTTGTTTTATTTTGTTTTATTATATTGAATTATTTATTTTGTAAAGGAATTTAATAAACACTGAATTTTTAAAGTTTTATTAATAAAAACTTAAAAATATAAACCATATGGTAAATGTATTAGTATTTATATAAAATAACATACATTCTTGTGAATTCATTATATTTCATAATTTAAATTTTTTATTATTATTAAAAAACCTTTTTAATAACATTCATTACAAAAATTGATAATATAACTAATATTTGGTTTACATATAATATAAATGAGTTGCTTGATAAAAAATAAACATTAACTATAGACTTTGTATTTTATATGAATTTGGAAGTTCAGGAATTTCTTAACTTCTTAAGAAAAATCTAGCACGTGATGGCAGCTGGAACAATTATTTTATTTTAGGTCATACGTTTCCTCAATTTTATAATATGCCAAAAACGGATAAATTCAAAGAGACGTCTGATATTGGTAGTCGATATAGCGGTGTTGCATCTTTAATTTGAATTTATCAAAAAGCGATAAACTCAAAGAGATGGCTGATATTGGTAGTCGATTTAAGAGATGCATCTTCAATTTAAATTTATCAAAAACCGATGAACTCAAATAGATGTTTGATATTGTCGTCGATTTGTTATCATCATTATACATACCAAGCAACAATGGTTTAAATGCAGTATTTACATTTAGTTTCTTTAATGATTTCCTTTATTTGGTTGCAGGAATTGTGTACTCTTCAGTTACAGTTAGAGCAAACCAACGGATTTTCTTCTACTTCTTTAAAACACACAATGCAGTTGGCTAGCGTTGAAGATTAGTTTTGCTTTATGAGTTTTTTTAAAAACTCTATATTTTGACATTGCTTTTAAATATTCCCCACGTTTTTCAAATGTTTTCAAGGGCATATGTGTTCTATTTGAGGTTATACCTACTGCATATGTCAGTAACGCTTCGCAATTATAACCATCTTTTTGTAATGGTAGGACTCGCTTTTAAAATGGGTTTTTTCAATATCCAAGAACTGCTGCAAAATAATTTAAAAACGGGCAGATTTCTTTACTTGATCTTGGTTGTAAAACTAGGATTTATCGGATCGTAAGTTTGTATAGAATTATTGATAGTGTTTATAATAATAACCATCCAATGGTTTCCATTTTTATGAATAGGAATATATATTGTTTGTTTTCCTTTGCACAGCTCTGGGAGATCATCATCACGCTATAAATAAAGCATTTGCAGTGAAATACTCTTTTTTGTTTAGCGACAGGCCGCCCAAAATGAAATTCGAATATATCAAAGCAATCCCCTTGCTTCGTCATTTCATCAAAAAAACTTTTCCATTGAAAAAACTCAAATTTTTTTGGTTTTATGATTTTTTGCAGAGCATGTCTGCCGGTATATTTTGAATATTTTTTCCCCACATTTCCTCCAAATTAACATTCTGTTGGAGGATCTTCCTCATCTCCCCGCTTTATTTTTAATGTATACTTAGATCACGTTAACGTATTTTTGTGCCGTACCGGTGTAGGAGTAATTTCTCTTGATTCAATAAATGGTTCAATCTCCAACGTATTAAGCAAAAGATTGTTCGTTTTATTAAGTTCATCAATGAATCGACCCAATTTCATGTTTGATTTTCTTATTAATTTAATTTTTAAAAAGTTGAACCAGTTTTCAACGGTAGCGTTAGCTGGCCTACAACGTATACCCTTCTTTTTTAAAATTATAGAAGCCCATAAAGGTAAGTATGAAAAATACTTATTAACACAGAACAGAAAGAATCTTTTGAAAAATATTGATTTTCGGCGAAAGTTCCATTTCTATTTTCCAATTTTTCAATTTCTTCTACGACTTCCGAATATATTTTGTAGTATCTCGTATAGTAAGGAGATGCAGTGTAGGTTTTTCTTGAGGTTTCCTCTGCTTGATCATCCTCAAATGAACCAATGTTCTTTTTGGTATTGGGAGATTCTAATCTAATTTCGCCAGTTTGACGTTCAATATACGAAAGAAACTTCTCATACGCTGTCAAAAATAGGTTATGCTTAAACCTACAACAACAAAAATTGAGACATTTTATCGAATTTGGATATCAAATATCCAAGATAGATATACTTTGGCATGTTATAAAATTGAGGAAACGTATGGCCTAAAATAAAACAATTGTTCCATCCATCACGTGCTAAATTTTTCATAAGAAATTGCTGAACTTCCAAATTCAGATAAAGTACAAAGTTTATAGTGATAGTTTATTTTTTATCAAACAACTGATTTACATATATTAACGGAAGCAGATTAATTCTGTTTTATAAATGTATGTACATATATGCAAACTGTATTTTAATTTCATTATCAATTTTTATAATAAATATAATTAAAAATATTGCTTCTAATAAATTATTGTGATTTATTAATAGGACTCATTTGGACTGAAATAATAAATATTTAAAATAAAATGGCTTCGCCCGGATGTATGTTTTTTTATACACATATGTAGACTCTAAAACATTTACTATATGAAAAAATTTAGTACAATTTTAGAAAAAACTTCATTCTCCTATATAGGCGGATGAAGTTTATACTATAAGCATACTAACTATATATGACGTAATTTAGAACAAAATTAGTTAAAGGGTCACTGGCATAAAATATAACTGAGTTTGAGATTTACTCCGAAAAATATCCGTTTACTACACTTTTTTCCTAAATCTGCTAGACATTTCAGCTGTGGAAGTGGCAGCACTTAGAATACAAAACAGTAAAAGTTGTATGTTTTCAATCAATAAATTTGTTTGATCTATAATTTTCCTACGTAACGAAAATACATCAATGTGATCTAGAACAATTTAACCTAACCAACGAAAACAAGAATGGAGAAACCCACATTATGCATACGTGTGCGAATTATCTTATTACAATGGAATCAATTTTGTCCTGGCCACCACCATCATCGTCCTCGGACATCAATACTGAAAATAAATTAAAATGCAAAGCATATTTATTCAAGATGGAATTTTCCTAGAATTGGTTTACTTTATATATTAAGTTCATCCTGAGGACTGGTAGCTAATAAAAACATGTTGTTTACATTTCTTATCTCTTCCTACAATGAATAAATATGATTTTTGTTTTTCGAAAAACAAACAAATCCAATTAAATAAATGAAATGTAGATTTGTATCTGCGTTAGATAAAAGAAATATCAAATTAAATTCTATAAACATCGTTTCAGGCACACGAAAAAAACTGTTAGATTTCGACGGATAAAATGAAATTAATTTATCTTATTAAATTAATTACAGTGCAGAGATATTCAAAGAAATAAACCAAAAATATCAAAATGTAAATTATTTATTTAAATATTTATTTTAGCGGAGCATCATTATACAACCCAAAAATTAAATTAAATTAAAGTAAACAACGTTTTCATTGAACGTTATTTTTTTTCATATATACGTTCCACGAAATATTCACGATTTCCCTAGATTGTCATTTTAAAATTGAAATGATGAATTTTTTATGATAAAATTAATTTTCTTTTTCGTTTTCCTTACAAAAAAAAATCAATAAAATAATATCGTACATAATTAAATTTTAATTTCTTCGTTTTATTTTTTACTCAAACCAATTCGCGACAACGGAAATGACTCTCGACCCACTCTACTGCTTTATTTCATTAAAATTTTCAATAATCTATGGATAATTAAAAATTGATTTTTTGTGTAATTCAAACACAAAAATGTGGTGGAACGTCGAAGTGGTGATCAGAATTTACGCTTAATAGTGTAAGGGGATTGAATTGATTTCACGTTACTATCATAAATTGTTGGGTAGTTCTAGTCGTGGGAGTTATTCAAAACAAAAATCAATTAAACCAATTATTGTTGTTAAAATTATGACTCCGGCACATGCAGAACACATAACAGACTTTCTTAAGTTAATTAAAATGGTTAAATGATTTCAAACGTTGAAACTTTTGATTTTTGTTAAAATTAGGTTTTGCCCAATTTGTATAGATATCTGCACAAAACGTCGCCACTGGAAAACTCGTCTTAGATTAAGGAATGAAGCGATGGTGTGGTCAGGTTAAGTCTAATGGTCTAACATAGATACAATTTGGTCCGTAGCTGTACCACATTTAAGTTACCTCGCAAGCAAGCGGTATCTTTTTATCCAGCCTGTTTTCTAATATAAGGTGTGCTGTGCCCTTACGGGCCAGCTCATCTGCCTTTACATTTCCTACGATATTGAAGGGACCTGGCACCCACCTCAAGCGGACGTTGAACTGATCAGCCATCTCATTTGAAGATGCCAGACAGTTCTGGGCTACCTTCGATGTTAGGAAGTGTGATTGTAGCGTTTTAATAGCAGCCTGGCTGACGGTAAAAAAACGAATATCCCTCGTAGATATTATAATATATTTCAACCAGTTTATGACTTTCATTATCGTTATAAGCTCAGTTTGATAAACACTGCAAAAGTTGGGAAAACGAAAAGGGAGTATGACCCCTAGTGCCTCACAGAATTCTGTTATTTTGTAGATCGATCTCATCTCATTTCTCCCTGGAAGCTCTTTTTATTTCTTACAGAACATTAATTCTGGAAACGTTCTCCAACAGGTTCCTTCTTTTTTTTTAAATTCATCACTATTGTTGATAAGTAGGTGTTTATCCATCGTGTTGTGTGGCACATCTTTTGTAAGAATATCTTCTTATATCTCCTCACATCGATTATATATTAATGTTGTGTTTCCCTTTTCTTGTTCGTCCTTAATAATAGAATGGTATTTTCTATTTATGTATTTCGTTTGAGCGCTTTGTTTATTACTCATTATCCAATCCACAACCGCTTTTGAATCAGTGTAAATTTTGATTGGTTTCTTGATAAAAATTTGTCCGCTTCTAATAGATTCGCCATGAAACTTGTCTCACAATGTGCCTCACTCACACACTGCCATCAATTCGGCTTCCATTGTAGATATTGTAACCATTTTTTGCTTTCCAACTAAATGATTTTCCATCAGCAATAGTGCACCATCCAGCATCTGCCGTATTCTCACTTAATTTCAAACACATATTTTTAGTTCCCTTTAAATAACGTAACACTCTCTTGATTGCGGCCTAATGAATTTGAGTTTAAAAAGTTATTTCGGTTAATGTTTGGCTTTCCGGAGGCCGTGGTTGATTTGTATCTAATACTTTATACTGTAATATATTGTTGGTATCTTCGATTGTTCTATTTTTGTTGTTTGAAGGTATTATTCCGTGACTTGACTTTTGAATAACCCACTAAAATTCTCTTCTTTGCTCGTGGTTGCAATTTTGACGTATTTGGTTTGTTAACTCTATAGTAGGCCAAACATCCATATTTCCGTAAGTATCGTACAGAAGTGTTCTTGCCATCCCACAGTTTTATATGTGTTTTCCTCGTTTCTCTCTTAATAGGTGTTAAGTTATGAAGGTAACTCGTCGTTGATACTGCTTCTCCCTAAAACTGTACTGGCAGATTTCCATCAATTCGCAAGCATCTGGTTTTGTCCAATAATGTTCTATTAACCCTTTCAGCTATACCGTTTAAGCGAGATGAATAATACGTCGTTTTTTCATACTTGATGCCATTCGTCTTGAAATACGTTTCGATTTTTGAATTTATGAATTCCGATCCATTGTCTGATCTTATTATTTTAGCTTTTGTGCTTAATTCATTTTCTCTTCGCTTGATTATATTTTGTAACTTTTGATAGCTTTCATCTTTGATTTTTAGATGTTCTACGATGTGTGGGTGTTCACATAGGTCCGCACAAGCCAATAAACAATCTTTCAAGAGGTTGAGTAATCGTCTCTTCATAAATTTTTGTATATGTTGTTCGGGTCATTTTTCCCATAAAACATGAACTGCTCATTTCACTTCACCATTTAACTTTGGTAAACCTCTGTCTATATTCTTCGTTTTTAATTCTTTTAAATATATATTATTTATATGACCTAACCTTTTGTGCCAAAGTTCGTGAGATTGATCATCAACTTTGAAACAATTTTCTCCCAGTGTTGTGTTCATCATTTTAGTAGGCGGCAATTTAATTTTGAACATGTTTTTATTAAAACTTCCACTGCATTTTAAAGTCCCATCTTACGTATAAATGTGAGCACCTTCGTTGTTTAATGTGACTGTGTTTCTTTTCTCCACCAAATAGGATTGATAATAACTCTTAACTTTGGTACATGTAGCACGTTTTCCAACCATATTTGATTTTGCGTTGAAACTTCTGTTGCTCGAATATCGCCTAATGAAACTGTCTCTATGGTCCATACTTTACTGCTACGTTTATAATTTTTTCTTCTTGAGTTTCGTTATCCACCCACTTGTTCGTTGATTTCATGTGTGTTGTACACGCCGAATCCAAGTACCATATTTGATTTTCAATGGACTCCAAGTTGTTAGTAGCTAGGAAAAATTCATTTCCATCTCGTTACCTCCTCAGCTGCGCTCCACCCTCTTGGATGGTTTATTTTGATTATTATTGGTGTATCGTGGTTTCGGACAACTAATTATCCCTTTTGAATTAGTTATTTTATTTCTAAACCAACAATTTTTCTGCAAATGACATGGGTTATTATTACACACAAAATAAGATTTTTGTGGAAATCAAAATCTCCACGCTTAAAATTGATTCGTTAGTTCGAGTGTTAAATCCATCAACTTGTTCTCTGTAGTACCTTGAAAACGGTTCGTTTTTGTTTCAGGCTAGCGCCCTGCTTCTTTTTTTTTATCCAATTGTTGTGCATCGTTTTGCTGTCAGTATTACTTTCTACGATTTTTGGCCCTTTGTTCTTTTGCGATAGTTTGCTATAGTTTCTTCAAATAATAATTTTACATTCGGCAACGTTTCCATTATAATGCTCCATATGGCAAAATTCGTGCTATTGAGCATTTCTATTTTATTGTATAAATCCATTATTTGAATCACTCAATTTTTGATCACTATTGTCGCAACTACGCTCTGCTACCAGTTGTTTTGTAGATCGATTTGATAATAGGAAATAATTCAAAATGACTTTTCTTTTTAAGTATTTTGATTTATTTGCTTGTATACGTATTAAGTTGTATACGTACATTACGTAAATACCCAATGACCACAAATAAAGTTAGTACATGAATTCTGGAAACTTTCTCCAACAAATACCCCACAACCCTTCTATCCCTTTTTAGCCATCCGTGATAAAGATTGGCGCCTCATTGTTCATAACCGTCTCATTCATCAGTCTCTCTGGTGGGAAACTCAATTTGGATTCTCACCTCAACAGATGGCGAAGAGATACCGTAGTCGGTAGTTTCAGGAATACTCCAGGATAGCTGAGTGCCTTATGTTGTTACAGGTCTACATAGATGTGGAGTTGAGCCGAATGGCTGTGCAAGATGCAAGGTGCTTGGCCGCAAGATCCAAGGGAGTAAGATGAAAGCGAATCTCCACAGCTTGGGTAGGTGTGGTCATGAGAGCTTCACTTATACACAAGCAGGCGGTTCTTTAGCCATAATTGTTAACGCAGGCCATCAAACGACAACCCCATACAGTAGTGTAGGTTTGACCACTGCAACGTAGAGCCAGTGTACTATCTAGTTTTCTTTACTCTTTCTAAGATGTTTGGTTTCCAACTTAGCTTAGTCCATAAAAAGTAAAAAAATTATTTAAAAATTGTGTTAAAATTTTTGTAAGCTTGAGACATTTTAATATTCAAATTTCTTAATTTTCTACAAAAAATCAAAATGAGTTGTTTATAAAAAGTTTGTTGTTTCACCCTGTTTTATTTGTCCAAATTTTATTTCAAAAAATTCTTGCTTAATTGAGATTGATCATAATTTTTGCATAAACCAATCCATGAATTAGATTTTTGTGATTTGCACAACAGCTATTATAAGCTAAGACAAACCTATTGCAGTGCCTATTGACTATACGATGTGGTTTAAAAACATCCGAAGATAATTGCCATACTTATAAAATATCCAAAGAAATTGTACAAAAAATTGGCAAAATGGAATCGTACAAAGGAAGTGAAGATGATCTGGATGATATTATTGGTCTTTGATTGAAAACGAACCTAATGACCAACGTGGTCCATAATCCGGTTTGGTTATACTTGAGAAACACAAAATCTGTTAAAATACTGGGAGGTCTCGCAGTCCCACATTCATTATTAAAAAGTTTGTTATAGATGTTTAAAATCATAAGTATATACAGTACATCCGATTTAACCTTAAACCGGCTTTGAGATACTGTCTATTAATACAGGGTCTACAATAATGAGATTACATTATTTAGAAGCTTTTATCCAATTTTTCCTCAATAATTTGAAATTTTACGACTTTACCTTGATGGTGTATTTGTTACTATATCTATGGTTTTAGTCTCATAAAAGTGGTATATCTACTTTGACATACGTCCAGCGTCGTAAGAAAGAAAACCTTACAAAATCGTACAAGTACTAGGCTTTTTCGAAAAAGATGTAAGAATTTATCTCGTCGTCTTGATTCTTGATTTTTGGTTCGCTTTCTTTCTATTGTTGATACTATTAGAGAAAGGGTCTCCTACGCCCAGGTGACCAAAACCTTAAATAACAATTAAGAAACCAGGCCGAAACGTATGCCAACGAGCCAACCATTAATAATAGAATGAAGATGCTCACCGAATTCCAGGCTGAAATTAAACAAATTTTCAGGCAGCTCACTAACAGGGTGGGAAAATTGGAGGATATTTTCAAGCCACCAAACAAAAAACTAAAAAAAACAAAATAATAAGTAAATGACTGTAACGAAGACGTACGTCCCTACCCTAGAATCAACAACATAGACATATGTAGCTTTATTATCAAATGGGATATAAAGCCTATTGGACATTGCATCGCAGTGGTCGTGCTCGAGGAGAGATAGCAATCTTAATCAAACAAAACATCCTACATTCCCAACAAGAGGAAATTAAAGAGGCATTTATGCAAGCTACCATAATAATGATGAACCATGGTGGTGTTGAACTAAGTTTAGGGGCGATGTAGTGCCCACCGAGACATAATATCGCAATAAATCAATATGTCAACATTTTTAATAAACTTAGACCAAGGTTTATTATAGGAGGTGACTACAACGTAAAACACACTGCGTGGGGATCACGACTCCTAACACCAGGAAAAGGAAAAGAACTCCTAAGTGCGATACAAATGTCAGGTTGTGAATATCTCGAAATGAACAGCCTCTAATTACATTGATGTTGAAGGTTTTGAAGACCTTATTTAAAATCACACACCGGTCTTAGTGACTCTGAGTACATTACTTATTAAAAAGAAAAGGTAACTTAACCTTACTAATAAATTCACGAATTGGGAATTTTTTAGAGAGAAACTGGGCAACTAAACAAGAATTTGAAATAAAGGCTGAATATTTTATTAACTCCATGCGTGAAGCAGCTAAAGAGGCTACACCAGTATTAGGTGAGAAAGTTTTACAATAGATTAACTACCCCCTGAAGATTCGAGAACTGATAAAAGAAAGGCGTAGGATTGAGAAACCACTTGAATATAAGGAATATTCAATGGTAACCTTCTTGGATATAGAGGGGGCCTTTAGCAACGTCAGACCGGGGGCAATCACTCGGGCCCTTGCGTGTCTGGGGGTAGACGGGTCACTCAGAGGCTGGATAGATCATATGCTTAGAGGCAGGATCCTGACAGCTTATCTGGGGGGGACGTCTGCCGCCAGATACGTGAGCAGAGGGACACCCCAAGGTGGGGTTTTATCCCCCTTTCTTTGGAACTTGGTCATAAATGACCTGTTACTAAACCTGGAAGGACAAGGCTTCAAGGTGGTTGCTTACGCGGATGACGTTGCTATTGCGGTCTTCGGCAAATATCCTAGTACGCTGAGTGAGCGCATGCAGTGCGCGCTTGGCTATCTCAATGAGTGGGCACGCGGCTGCGGATTGAACGCAAACCCACAGAAAACAGAGCTGGTCTTCTTTACCAGGAAGCACAAACTTCCTCAGTGTGACCCGCCAATACTAAATGGTACTCGCTTGATCTTTACGGATAGAGCAAAATACCTCGGACTAATTTTGGACAGCAAGCTAAGCTGGAAACCAAACATCGTAGAGAGAGTAAAGAACGCTACTATAGTGCTCTACTCCTGCAAAAATGCCATTGGAAAGAGATGGGGTATGGAGCCCTACATAGTACACTGGCTCTACGTCTCAGTGGTCAAACCTATACTGCTGTATGGGGTTGTTGTCTGGTGGCCAGCGTTAAAAATTATGGCCAACCTTAAACTATTGATGAAAGTCCAAAGAACGGCCTGCTTGTGTATAAGTGGAGCTCTCAGGAGCACACCTACTCAAGCTCTGGAGATTCTCTTTCATCTTACTCCCTTGGATATTGCGGCCGAGCAGCTTGCATCTTGCACAGCCATTCGGCTCAAATCCATATCTATGTGGACCTGTAATAATGCAGGACACTCATCTATCCTATGCAACAGGGGTATTCCGGAAGCTACCGACTATGCTATTCCTTTGCCATCTGTTGAGATGAAATTCCAAACTGAGTTTCCCACCAGAGAGGACTGGGTGAAAGAAACGGTTATGGACAATGAGGCGCTAAGCTTCTTCACGGACGGCTCGGAGAGGGATGGAGGGGTTGGCTGCGGGGTATTCTATGAGGCACTAGGAGTTAACCTCTCTCTTCGTCTTCCCGACTTTTGCAGCGTTTTTCAAGCGGAACTGATCGCGATAATGGAAGTCATGGACTGGTTGAAGTATAATGTAATATCTACGAGGGATATTCGCATTTTTACGGACAGCATGGCTGCTATTAAAACGCTACAATCATACTCCCTGACGTCGAAGGTAGCCCAGAACTGTCTGGCATCTTTAAATGAGATGGCTGATCAGTTCAACATCCAATTGACGTGGGTGCCAGGGCATTTCAATATCGCAGGGAATATAATGGCAGACGAGTTGGCCCGCAAGGGTACAGCACGCCTAATAAACCAAAGTAAGCGGGATATAAAAATACCGCTTGCTTCATGTAAACTGCAGCTATAAAAGAAACGAACGTCAGATGGTCTAACGCCAGTTCGTGTGTAATAACCAGGCAGATCTGGCCTGGTCTTGACCGGTCTAGATCAGACCAACTGATATCGCTTCGACGACACCATATTGGTATGGTCGTAGGAGCTATAACGGGACATTGTCTCATTGGGATACATGCGAGCAGACTGGGTGTCCCACCCCACGATTTCTGCCGCAGCTGTGGTGATGAGGAGGAGGAAAACGTACTCCATCTGCTCTGCACCTGTCCTAGTCTAGCGTATAGCAGAACAAAATTTATGGGAACTTCCCCATTGAATGACCTCACGGATCTTAGCAAGATCGAGATCCGTGACTTTAAACGCTTCTTGGTGAGCTCAGGATGGTTTAGCGAGTGAAGGAGGAAACTCAAATGTGGTACAGCTACGGACCAATTTTGTGTCTATGCTAGTCCTTTAGGACGGCCACCCTTACCTAACCTTACCTAAGGCGTAGGAAAATACGCATATGGCATGGAACCAGAAATATTATTGACTAAAGAGAATTTAATTGAGTAAGTAATAAAGTTAACCGATTCGAATATAAAGAGGTTTGTACTGAAAATTATCTGAAAGGGGAGCGCAAGAAATCATCTGGAAATTTAATTTTTTTTGTCATTTAGACTATTAATCTGAGTTTGTAATGTATCTTGTTGTTGTCTTGTATCGTAATTTGTACTTTTATTGTTAGATTGGATTCACGGACTGTTTAACTAATACATTACATATATACATATATAAATTTTGTTAATTTTGTAACAGCCTCAAACAGCAATAAGCTTAAAAAACCACGACTTCCATTCCTTTAAACATTTAAAAAAATTGTCTTTCCGGCACAATAATATATCTACTTCAAAACTGCACAACTAACATTACAAAATATAGAATGGACTAATCTAAGAGATGAGGAAAAATAATAGCAATCTCAACCACATATAAAAGTATATCAGTAGATAAGAAAATCTAAATAGGAATTTGAGCAACATTAAAATCATAAAGTGCATCGTAAACAACATAAAATATAAGAAATAAAAAATACTTTGGATTATTACTAAATTCCTTTTCAACTAACTCATTCCAATGAAAATACCATTCCAAGATTACATTTTTTTGTTACAAAGTTTTCCTTTTTTTTTCTGATGGTACTCTCGTAAGAATATTGTATCTATACCAAATACGTTATGTCTTGTTTTGTCTTCTCATGAATTTTACTGGTGCTATTTTAATATTCGTATATTATAGTTTAACGTAAGGTATACAGCGATCGCATTCGTACGAGTAAAACGATTTAACGTTTTTTTTTTATTCGCTTAAAAAGTAATTAATTGACAATTTTCTTAGCAAACGCATATTTCCTAATAAAAATTTTTCAATATGACGGCAACGCTGCATGTTCAGAAAAATAAAAATAACTTCTGAAGGGTACACAGCACAAACTCGAAAAGTGACTCAAATGTCGGAGATATTAATAGTGCACAATATTGTGTAACATTACTTTTTAATTTATGGCCGTTAAATGTTAAAAGCAAATTAAATTTTGGAGTTTAACTGTAAAAATAGAACAGTTAGCAGGACTTATTTAAAAAACAGTATTCCATAATATACTGCAAGATTGAATTTGTCGTCGTTCGAGCTAATTTGCAGGCTTTGTGTTAATTTTATTAAGAAACCAACCTGGAGAAGCCCGAATAATCATCAAACACTACCGTTGTGTTTCTGCCATAATGTTTTAAATCATCTGTAACGCTCCCACGTTTTGGGAGTTCGCTACTGTGTTTTTTGTGGTTTTGTTTTTATTTTAATGTTGATACGGACCGGGCAGGCGCTTTGGTCAGTTTTTTTGAAATTGATTGTTTTTGATTAATGGTAGAATATAAAGAAAAATTACTAAGTAAATAAAAATTAGTTCATTAATGAAATTTTTGTAACTTTTCAAAAAATTCAAAATTTTTTTTTGTTCAGTGCGGATTAAAAAGAAAAGCTATTAGAAAAATTTCAGTTAATTTCTACATAAAAATTAAAATTTTTTTAAGATATATTTATATAAAATTAAATTAATGAAATTAAAATAAAAAAAAAATAACTAAACAAAAATAAAATAAAATAAAACTTATTTAACTCCTTCAGAGAAAATGAAGGAGGGCTAAAATTAGTGTATTGGACAAGCATCAAAAATATACGACAAGTGTTTTTATTTTTTTTAAAGAAGTAATATTATTTAAATTATAATTAAAACTAATAATTAGTAAGATAAGTCATTGAAAATATAAATAATGAAACCAAAATATATAAACATAATGATAGTTCATTGAATTGATAAACTGAAAGTGATTGAAAAGCAAATTGTGGTAATGTGGTCTATGGAAATGATAATTCCATATGTAAAATTAACGATTTCTAGCTGTTAATAATTAAGTTACAAATCGGTACTATAATTAATGTATAAACACGTGACCGCATTGCAAGTTACCTCTGAAACAAAAAAAATTGCTAGCGGTCAATATTAAACAATATCGATAACATAAAATTGAATATAAAAGGGACCACGTGATGAGAGGTTAGAAAACTTTTACTTTAAGGATGGGATTGGTATAGGTCATCCATAGGTTCTATGGTAAGTATTTAAGTCTGCATATGCTCTTTAGTCTTTTACGCGGGACAGCAAGGTCCAATCATACGAACAATTCGAGCCTCAGCACGGTGTATCGAACCGCTCGATGTCTCTGTGCGGATAATATATTTAACTCGATAACGCGAGAGTATTTTTTATGGAAATATAATTTAATTATATTGCAACCTCATCATCTCTCTCAACGTTTATACATCATCATACATTTTTAGAATCGTGCTATATGCCGCTGGCTTTGGCCATACTACCGAGTGAAGCAGATGGCTTCCCTATGCATCTGCCAGTTGCCAGTCGTCTCAGCTCGGATATACTGCAGCACAATCATAACTTGCTCAAAATATTGAAGCCAAAGTTTGCATGATCTGTTTGTAGTTGTTAGTCTGTTAATGGTAATTTTATAGCAGCTCTCCAGGTCGCGTACTACTTCCGAACCATGACACATATCCGGTGACATTCTGTTTTTTATCAGTTTCTGATACGTTTCCATGACTTAAGCAGATTTCATTACAGATTTCAAATCTTCTGAATTGTCCGTAATCAAATAATTTAATGCTGATACCGTCAGTAAATGTGCTCGCAAAGCATGTGCGGTTGCCATAAACTGTTTCCCATAATACTTCTAGTCCGTTTCCTTTCATGATATAATATCCAAACGAAGAAGGTTGTGTACAATGCAGCAACTATTAGTTATACTATTTATTCTTTCTGACTGAACTTTAATACGGTTTAAAAGGATCCGCCATATTTGCGCCAATATACTGAATACATTCTCTTCGCGTTTTTGAGAATCCGTTAAAAAAAAAATTATGTGTATTAGGAATATGTATAGGTAAAATAATAGTTGAATTTCATGACAATGGTATAGCCCTGTAATTAAAAATCCTGTTTCGTGTGGACATGTTTTGCCAGAAAATGGTTGCGTGATGGTCATCTTTAGTGCGAATCCTTCGCCTTCAATAATTACATTTAGAAAGGGGTTGACTGTTTCAGTTAAAGATTCATTGCCAGGTATGTTCAAAGTATTGGGGGAATGTAATATGGTCTCGATGAGGTTTATCGAGAATCTTATTTTATAGTTAAAATATCGGCTTCCGGTGTTGTTGGGGGCGAGTGATTCAACATATTTACCCAGTTTCAAAAATTCCACTGATTGAAGTACTCCTTAGAAATATGTTTCCAATCTTCTTCCGATCTTTGAGAAGCTAAAAGAATAGTATAGAGATGTTTTATCAATTTTAATTTACCTCAGAGTAATTACGAGCTTTGGTTTAGCTGTAATAACATCATTCGGCAGTTGTTTGAATTAGGAGTCAGTAAAAAGTCTATTCTCCTGAGAATTGTTTCAAATTATAGTTTTTACTTAAATATTTAAAATACTGCATCAATGTGAAAATATCCTTTCTTCTTTGGTTTATGGGGTGAATCCAATATATTCGGTATTGAGTCCTTATCCATATTCGCATTGCCACACACAAAAAAATTTTTTTTCGGAAATATCGAATGTTGTTCTAATCAAAACTAATTGAGCACTTATAAATACAACTTTGACAAATTTAGACTTTTCGTGCATGGCTAACCTCAATAAATCAACGATAAATCGAGAAATAGCAGAAACAAAGCAAGAAGAAAAATGTATAAGCCAAATGTTTGTTATAGTCGTTTGAATTCATCCTATAGATATCGATTATAACATCTCGCTTGATATGGAATTTTTAGGGAAAGTTAGGGCTTGGTATTCGAAATCGAGGTTGACTTCAGACGCCTATAACGAAAATTTAGGCAATAGAATCTTTTTCTTGCTTCGTCATAAGAAAACAGTATCCATTACCTAAAATAAAAAGTCAATATCTAATAATTCATCAGACTGCGTTATCATTACATCGTTACAGAAATTTCAGTTATCCCAATTTCACTTCTTCCTTTGCTGTTTTATTGGTCATGTTGATGTGTCGGGCATGTAATTTTTATATCTTGTAAAAACACTTGAATCAGCGCCTCTAACTAATTATTGCCCTATTTCTTTCAAATTAAACGCAAAAGATACCGGAAGTCCTACATTCTATGGATCATATTATTGATCGTGTTTGTTGGCATTTGCATAACTACACCGTCTTATCTATATCTGGTTCCACTTACCACCCACAACACAAATGCCATTAACTCGATTTCAGGCGACTAGATGTGTCCTTTCCAAAAATATTGTAATTTTTTTGAAACTATTGACAGAAATGCGAAAATATTTACGACACATTTTTTATGGTTCGCCGGTGTGTACGGAAGACGAATGGGATCTATTTGCTCAAAAACCAGCAGTATCTCAATCCTACATACATTTTTGATGAAGAAGTGTTTGGGAGTTCCATTTTGTGAGCAGTGTTTTCCCTTTCGAATTTATGGGTATCTGTTCCGACTCAGAAGGGAATACAGATGGAATGTACACCTAAAACAAAAACATAAAAGAAGTGATGTTGTCTGCAACATGTACTCTGTTGCAAGAAAATTTCGTTGAAATTACATAAAGGGTGAGGAAAACGCTTGTCATCAAAAGATACAAAAAAATTTACGATATGTGATTTAATTTCACCTTGTACATAAATAATTAATTGTTCATCAGCTGTTATTTCTACTTTGATACATAATTTCTTAGTATATAATCTTATTTCCGGACGTATAGATATGTCCTGGATTTGTTGCACCACGACCCTTTTGTGCTACTGGCACACGAGTTAATAGATACAACCAAATTAACACATCTTGATGCCAATTTGAAATAAGATGCCAATCTGCATCATACATATAAGCATAAATTATTATTCAACCCTTAAAATATTCAGAAACTGGTTTGTTTTTCCAATTTGTTCGGAAACTTTTTTATCGTACTGCAAAACGCTACATTAAATGTCATTTTAAAATTAGTAGAATTTTTTGGAAATTGACACTCAAAATCTTTGCAAATCTAGGAATACAACTTATTAAAATCTTAGCATAATTTTTTTTTTTAATTCTCGCAACCAATTAATTTAAAATGTTTTCTTTGATCTACGTCAAATATGTAGATTAAAAGTTACTAAGTAAAATATGAGCCCAAATAACATCTCAAGCAACTTTTCTCAGTAAATATTAAAAATAGACCCCACGGCAGTTATGTTTTAATTCACTAAAAGACTTAAATTTGTATAACTCTGGATTATCCATAGTTGTTTTTATTACTTTTCTTTTAATTCAATTAAATATTACAATTATAAATTTTACAGTAAGATTAGCACAATATGTTAATTAAGAAATGTAATATGTGAATCAACCCGTTTCTTCATGATTTTCCATTTATGTTAATTTCTTGTTGTTTTGCTTGCAGTGCTGCATGTGTGCGAGATCATCTTGATGTGTGTCAATACTATGTTATGTGATTTTGCTACACAACATATTTAGCCAGAATATATGTCTGCGAACTCTTGTTTCATCATTTTGCTTGTAATTAAAATATATGTAATAGGAATATGAACTGACAGGGTGGTATGTGAATCAGTTTGGCTTGGTAGTTTGTAGACTGGGTAGTATATAATTTGGCCCATAACATAATGTTTACTTTATCGAAAAATTTTAATAAACTGAACAACTTCTTCAGTATCGCAGTAGCTGTTTAAAATAATCGCATTAAACTGCATTTCTGCATCTTCGATTGGAAAATCGGGTATTTAAATCAGTAATTCTAACCAAAAAACTTTTCCTTAGCTTTGAAATAGTCTATTGTGTAGTTAGAATTTAGTTTTAAATTAAACACTAATTTAAAATAAACATTATGGCATCAAGCCTCAAACAAATCAAAACACATTAATATTAGGAGCTAAAACGATTGGGAATCAGCCAGAACTACTACATAGGTGATTCTGAAAATAAATATTGAACACCAATTTAATCCAAGTTTTAAATAGGCCAAACTTATGGCACAATCTGAATTTATGCAGAGCTAAATATCCAGCTAATGTTTTGTGCCTTCAGTCTGCCAGCAGCCATTTACTAGTGATGCAACTTTCTCATTTATTATTCTGTAAAATTATAACCATTAATATGAACTTAGCTCAGGATATTTTCTCTAAAATCAAGTGTAGTGCCGAAACAGAAAAATCGGTTGATTATGATGTTCGCCTGCACTTGAATAAAAAAGAAAGAGCCACCATGAAAGCTACGTGTATGTGCCCAGCTGGAAAAGGCACGAGATCAGCTTGTAACCATATAAGCGCTAGCTTATAAAAAATGTTCCTTTTTAATTAATTATAGCTTATTTCAAAATATTTATCTATACTTGGAAGTCGTTGTCGCCTCTAGTGAAAGAAAGATAAAATAAATTTCGTTAGCTTGCCCCATTAGTTAAAATGTAGTGCGTCATTTGTTTTGTTTTTTAAAATATTTGACTCAAATCGAAAAGTTTTTGGCATGCAATGATGATTTATTATGAGTGCCGGTAGAATGCTACTCAGGCTTCAGAATTTTAACCTAGCCGTTTTCAAAATTGACATGACTTTCATATGTCGATTTTGTTTGGTTTTACAAAAAATATCAATTACTTTCTTGCCAATCGAAAACGAAAAATAATTGATTATTTTTTGTTTTTGTGTTGGTATTTTGACGTCAGTTTTAATGTGAATTTCATAAAGCTACAAGCGATTTTTTTTGTGATTAAAGTGATTTCAATTTTAAATTTGATATTTTCGACTGCGGCAGGAAAATAAAATTTTAAAACGATGATGTATAATACGACCGATTACATCGTTGTAAGAAACGAAAATAATTGTGTGGTGTTTGAAGTTTTATTTATTATAATCTATCGATTATTTATAATTAATATGTAATATTTTTGCTTTACATTTTAAACAAACTAGAGCCCCTCAAGATAAAACTAAGCTAAACAATCTGACTCAGCTACTTAAAAGGGAAATCAAAGATTTGAAAGACGAATCTATCAGTAACTACCTCAGAAAATTATCTAATGATACTAGTACTGATTATTCTCTCTGGAGAGCAACCAGAAGAATTAAAAGGCCAATAATGCAGATTCCTCCAATCAGAACAGAAGATAACAAATGGGCCAGAAATAACGAAGATAAAGTACGAAATTTTGCTGAATACCTGGAAAAAATATTTGAACCACATGATCACCAATCATTGGAAGCCGAAATAATAACTGGAGAGGTTGTACAGGAAAGTGAAGAAATCCTACGAGCAACACCAAAAGAAGTCATGTATGAGATAAAAACAAACATGAATCCGAGAAAAGCGCCGGGTTATGACCTTATCACAGCAGAAATTTTAAAAGAACTACCAAGGAAAGCATTATTAAAGCTCACCAATATTATAAATGCCGCCTTTCGATTGAAATACATACCCAGCCTTTGGAAAATTGCAGAAGTAATTATGATTCCTAAACCTGGGAAACCACCACACAAAACTGGATCATACAGGCCAATATCACTATTACCAGTTATGTCTAAACTCTTTGAGAAGTTATTAGTAAAAAGACTAAATCCGATAATTGAGAGGAAAAACCTGATTCCAAATCATCAGTTCGGTTTTCGCAACCAACACTCAACATTAGATCAAGTACACAGAATAACTAATATTATTGAAAGAACATTAGAGGAGAAAAAAGTCTGGTCAACGATATTCTTAGACGTTGCACAGGCCTTTGATAAAGTTTGGCACGAAGGACTTAACTATAAGTTAAGAACTGTACTACCAATACAATTCACTACAATATTAGAATCATACTTGAAAGATAGATTCTTTAGAGTAAAATTAGATGATTCCTATTCTGGATTGAAAGAAATCAATGCAGGAGTACCGCAGGGCAGTGTATTAGGTCCTGTCCTATTGTACACTAATGATCTCACTGTATTAGAAAACAACACTGTGCAACATTTGCTGATGACACGGCAATCTTAGCTGTTGGAGATAGCAACGAAGAATCAACTCATAGTTTACAGTTAGCTATTACTCAAGTACATAACTGGACCAAAAGATGGCGAATTAAACTTAACGAAACTAAATCAGTTCACATCAATTTTACAAACAAACGACTCGAACATATTCCGGTTACAATTAATCAAGAAATAATACCGTATGCCAACACGGCTAAGTATCTTGGAATGACACTAGATGCAAAACTACGATGGAAAGCACACGTCAAAAAGAAAAGTGAAGAACTGGGGCTTAAATATAGAAAGATGTATTGGCTGATAGGAAGGAGCTCCGCTCTATCAACATACAACAAACTTCTATTATATAAACAAATATTAAAACTGGGTTGGACTTATGGTATCCAACTTTGGGGTTGTACCAAACAGAGCAACGTGGAAATCATCCAAAGATTTCAAAACAAAGTATTAAGGAACATCGTTGATGCACCATGGTATGTTAGAAACAGAGACCTCCATAGGGACCTTAAAGTGGACACTGTTTCAAAGGAAATCCAAAAAAATGCAGTGAGACATAGGCAAAGGCTCGAACAACATGTTAACACTGAGGCAACTAAGCTGTTAAACAACACAGATATTGTACGCAGGCTTAAACGAACTAAACCTTTTGAGCTGGTGTAATTGCTAGTGTAAACAGCGTAATGCTGATGTAAAATCCACAATAACGATGTGGTTTAATTCAATTTATCAGACACTATGGGACACCAGTGGGAAGAAGCCATAGATTAATAAAACATAGTAAATTAAGTTAAAATAAAATTGCTCATTAGTCCAGGTGACTAGATTGTAATAATTGTTTATTTAAAATATTTAAATAAAATTGAAAAAAAAAAAAAACATTTTAAAAACTAGAAGCAATTCGATTGCGTTTTACTTCGCCCAAATGCTTCAATACATTGTCAGTTACATTTTCTCCCGAGTTATCAGATGAATCATTTTGTTCTGTCGATGTTATCTGCTGATCTTGTGTACGATCTGAGGTAATGTTTGATGCCTCATCCCATAAATCGCCCTTGTCAATGCAGAGATTATGTAGGACACAGCACCCTAATACAAAATAACACATTCTCTCCATGGCGAAAAAATCCAAACGCATCAACTGTCGAAATCGTTGTCTTAGAAGTCCGAAACAGTTTTCTATGTTGACTCGTGTTTGAGCGTGTGTTTTATTATTGTTGCGTCTAAATTCCCATAATCCTTGTATGGAGTTAATAAATATTCCCTTAATGGATATGCAGCATCGCCCAAAATATGATATGTGTCCTCACATAACGCTGGAAGTTTTTCAGAAATAAACGATAGTTTGAATATTCGGGAATCATGAATTTTGCTCGGTGATCCAATGAAAAAATCATGATTTGAAAAAATTGATTATACATCAAAAAATAATCAATTATTTTCACCAATGAAAAATGAAACACTGGAAATTTCAATTATTTGTCAAAATAATCAACTATTTTTAACGAAAGAAAATCGACATAAGCCAATTATTTTTTTACTGTCCATTTCAAATTAACTATGTATGTATTTATAGAAAACTACTTTTTCTTTCAGCAGATGAGTGCAGTGACAACACACAAGATGCAATAAACAAAAATTCAAAATTGTCAAAAAGTATTCTATTGTAATTTTTATTCCATTTCGTTCGGAATATTCCATGGTCACGTGATCGCTATTATATTCCTTCTATTCTTTCTATGGAATAATTAAAAACAAACACCCAAAAAATATGAAATGTTCGTTTGAATGTTTCGTACCAAATCGGCGAACGATTTTTAATAAATAAAAAAAGGCCGGCCAATCAAGAATTTCATGCGCCTTTGGTTCCGTGAGTAGTGTACTTTTCAATTGTATTAATAAATTTTCTTTTCAAATTTTAATTGTTTTATTTGTTTTAAATTATAGAAAACAATTCGAGTGAACTAAACAATTCGAAATCGCAAACAAAATTCCTTGTGATGACTAATGGTAAAAGACCGTTTTCAATGTACATTTTGGAATATTCGCTATATCTACATTTTCATAAAGCTCGCTCTCAAACACTGAACAAACAAATTATTTAAAAATATATTTAGAATTGTCAAAGAGATCCCTTTAAAATGGCATATCACATGCCATATAAATAAAATGTAAATATTTTTTGGACACCGGAAAGAGACCATAAGTTTTTAGTAAAAGCGTCCTCACTTTTATTAAAGGTTAATTTATTAGTGGTAATATTAATGCTAGAAACAGATGTGCGGAAATACGCGCGTTTAAACATTAGAATACACTACTTTACGCATTACATTAGAATACACTACTTTATATGAAATGAAATACATGCATTCCGCATAGTATTCGTTTTTCCGCAAGTGGTCTCTAAAGCAGGAAACAGACGTGCGGAAAAACGCGCATTTAAACGCGCGTTTAAATTAGAATACACTACTTTATATGAAATGAAATACATGCATTCCGCATAGTATGCGTTTTTCCGCAAGTTGTCTCTAATTCTAAAAAAACGCAAAAACGCGAGACAACAGTGTGGACAACACAAAAATAAAACATAAATAAATTAATTGAAGCCTACTTCACGGTATAATTTGGAATATTTCAATATTAGCTGTCAACGAAAATAGAAAAATGGAAGAAAAATTAATTGAATTTGTGAAAGAAAATGAATTTATCTATGATAAACAACACCGTAATTACAAAAATAATTACTTACGAGATAAAAAGTTTAAACAATTGTCCGAAAAATTAAACATACCTAGTAAGTACCTAAAATTTAATATATGTTTATTAAATACTGTATTAAATAAATCATGTTATATGTAAAATATTGTAAAATATTGCCAGTAAAATTATTTTATTTTGTAGTGGAACAACTCAAAAGTAAATGGAAAAATTTGCGTGACAAATTCCAAAAAGAATTTAAAAAAATGAAATTAAGTGCCTCGGTTGATAAAGCATTCAGCCCTTCAAAAAAATGGAAGTGGTTTGATCTTATGATGTTTTTGAAAGATGTGAATACGTCAAATGAGAGGTGAAAGAATGCATTTCTTAAACACAATAACCTGAATTTCATTTATTTTTATTTATAGTACAACTGGAAATTACCACCACGCAGAATATATAGATGACGATTGCATTGAAACAAATTTTTCCAATTCGAGCGATGCAAACACTTCGTTTGAATGGAGTAACAAAAGTTACAAAGTGGGACTGGACCACGATTTAAGCATGCAATACTCAGTTCCATCGCCAAACACTTCTATTAATATTTCATCGCCGACGCCGAGTACGTCTAATAATACTTCTTCGCCGACGCCGAGTACATCTAGAAGAAAAAATAATAAATCTGTGGATGCAATCTTAGATTCTACCAGTAAGGAGATGAAGGCGTTAATCGAAATTGCTAAAAAATCATTTGTGCGGCCAGACGAAACTACGAAGACCCCGGCCACGCTGTTTTTTGAATCTGTGGCGAAACAAGTAGATGAAGCCAATATTTCATCAGCTGATTTCGGCAAAATGCAGATAGAAATACTGACAATTGTCAACAATATACTATGTACAAATAAATAAAATAAAACTTTATATACATTTTTTTATTATTTATTATTATTACCAAAATTACAGATTATTCAAATATTGTTTTAAATTGTATCTGATGGAAAATGCTGTTCTAGATGAGTTGAATCGAGTAAATAAACGATGTTGAAGTAAGGGCTGGACTTCCTGGCGCCAATTTCCTTTAACCAGCTCATCGTTATCATTAAAATAATCCACAAAATTATTTGGGACATTTGGTTAGCCGAATCGTGTAATTTAATGAAATTGTGTAAAACCAATGTGGTTTTAACTATTCTTTCGGCATTTTCTGGGAACATATTTATGGCATTTGTCAGCATTCGCAATTTTGCTGTTAAAATTCCAAAAGTATTTTCAATTCGTACCCGTGCCCTTGATAATTTTTTATTGAATAATTGTTTGTCGTTTGGGAGGAGACGTCCAGGATATAGTCTCATTAAATTTTTCCGTAAGGGAAATGCCGAATCTCCAATCAAATAGCAAGGAAAATCAGTGCCGGTTATCGGTAATTTCTTTGTTTTTGGAAAATTAATTTTTTCTTTTAAAATTTGATCTCCAAACGCACTATTTTTAAAAATGCCACCGTCATTCTGACTCCCATAAGCTCCAACATCTACGGCTGAAAACATATAATCGCTATCGCATATAGCCAGAAGTACTATACTATGCAAGCTCTTGTAATTATAGTATAGGGAGCCACCATGTGGTGGACATTTTATGCAGATATGTTTTCCGTCTATCGCGCAAACGACATTTGGCATTCCGGTGTTTTCATAAAATTTGTCGATAATTTTATCCCATTCCTTCTCAGTTGGGGGCGATAAATAAATGTTGTTTAGTTCACACCATATAACCTCGCAGGTTTCCAAAATAATTTCCCGTACAGTAGATACTCCAATCCGGAATGCCCAAGCCAAAACATGCCATGCTGCACTTTGCGCTAAAAATCTAAAATTCATATTAGATAGATTAAATTAGTTTCAAAAGCATACAAATGTAATATGTACACTAGTGTCAAGACTAAACGAAATTCTGGCTCAATCGGCGTTCGAATGTGGTTTTGTTTTTCTAATTTATTTTGTAATAAATTTTTTAAAATTTCGAAATCTTTTATTTTCATTCGTGTGGTTATCGTTTTCTTTTAATTTATTAAAAAGTGTTGAGAAAAAACCATGTAATATCCTTTGATTCTTAGTAAGGAGATGAAGGCGTTAATTGAAATAGCGAAAAAATATTTTGTGCGGCCAGACGAACCAACGAAGACCCCGCCCACGCTGATGTTTGAATCTGTGATGTTTGAAGCTGATCTCGGCAAAATGGAAATATAAATACTGACGATTGTCAACAATATACTTTATACAAAAAAATACAAATAAATAAAACTTTCTATAAACTTTTTTATTATTTATTATTATTACCAAAATAACTGATTATTCAAATATTGTTTTAAATTGTCTCTGATGGAAAATGCTGTTCTAGATGAGTTGAATCTAGTAAATAAACGATGTTGAAGTAAGGGCTGGACTTCCTGTCGCCAATTTCCTTTAACCAGCTCATCGGTATCATTAAAATAATCCACAAAATTATTTGGAACATAGTTAGCCGAATCATGTTATTTGATGAAATTAAAACCAATGTGGCTTTGACTATTTTTACGGCGTTTTCTGGGAACATATTTAAGGTATTTGTCAGCATTCGCAATTTTGCTGTTAAAATCCCAAAAATATTTTCAATTCGTACCCGTACTCTTGATAATTTTTTATTAAATAACTATTGGTCGTTTGGCAGGAGACGTCCAGGGTATGGCCTAATTTTTCCGTAAGGGAAATGCCGAATCTCCATTTAAATAGCAAGGAAAATCTGTGCCGGTTATCGGTAATTTCCTCGTTTTTGGAAAATTAATTTTTTCTTTTAAAATTTGATCTGCAAACGCACTATTTTTAAAAATGCCACCGTCACTCGGACTCCCATAAGCTCCAACATCTACGGCTGAAAACATATAATCGCTATCGTATATAGCCGGTGGTACTTTACTATGAAAGCTCTTGTAATTATAGTATAGGGAGCCAGAACGTGGTGGACGTTTTATGCGGACATGCTTTCCGCCTATCGCGCCAACGACATTTAGCATTCCAGTATTCTCATAAAATTTGTCGATAATTTCATCCCATTCCTTCTCAGTTGGGTACGATAAATTAATTTTGCTTAGTTCACACCATATAACCTCGCAGGTTTCCAAAATAATTTCCTGTACAGTGGATACTCCAATCCGGAATGCCCAAGCTATAACTTGCAAGGCTAAACCATGCGCTAAAACTGTAAAATTCATATTAGATAGATTAAATTAGTTTCAAAAGCATACAAATGTAATATGTACACTAGTGTCAAGACTAAACGAAATTCTGGCTCAATCGGCGTTAGAAATAATCGATAGTCGAATGTAGTTTTGTTTTTCCAATTTATTTTGTAATAACTTTTTTAAAATATCCAAAGTTTTTTTTTTTATCCGAGTGGCTTTTCTATATTGTTCTTCGTCGTTATCTTTTATTTTGTTCAAAAGTGTTGAGAAAAAACCATAAATTTCTCGCGTCCACATTCTTCTTTTTTAGGATTTACATAATTTCATTATTTTCCTATAAACCAAATAACACATATAGAGCAAAATACTTTTATTAAATTCATTGTAATTCCCAAATTTAATTTTAAAAACCAAAATATTTAATTAAATAATCACTTCAATAAAAACGCTTGTTCATATGTCAAAAAATGTTTCGCTTATAATAACTTAAAAGTTAGTAGAATTATGAAACTGACAGTACGTAAAAAAAATTTACTACCAACCAAAAGAAATGAAATTGAAAACGCCATGTCAAATAAAACGCACATCTGTTTGACTCGCGATCCGCAAACGTATTTCCGCACGTCTGTTTCCTCCATTAAAAATTGCATACATTCGGGCGGCAATATCCTACGGGCAGTTTATGGAATAAGTTTTAATGAAATTGGCCGTGGCCGCATTTGAACTGATATATTTTTGTTTGGTCATTGTAGATTCGTAGCTTGTATATTTTATTTCCCAATTTTTTGTTCTAAACATTTGTGATCGGTAGCCAATGGTTTCTATGGCAACGTAGGGTGCGGCCAAGAATTCAGCCGCTGCGCAGCTTAGGCTGCATTTTTATACGACTTGTAGCCGAAAAAATTGACATTTGGAAAATAAATTAGTTTGGCATATGTAATTTTGCATGGTGTTATTAAGATATAAAAATAATGAATAAAATGAATGTTATCAACAATTATATAATTGAAAGTTTAGGTGAAACTAGAAGTAATATCTTGTTTTTAGAAAACATTCGGCTCTTAAAAAAAAAACAAAACAAAACTCCTATTGAGGCTAATTGGCAAACGATATGTTTCCATTAAACGGAGTATCGTAAAAATAAAAAATTATATGTAAATTGTTCACGAATATGATTTAAAAACGTTTCAGTCTCATTTCCGTATGAGTAAAGGAAGCTTCCAGGTAAGTTTGATAAAATTATAATTTTACCATTTTTATTTTATTAAATCTGTTAATATTTTAGAATTTATTACTGGTTTTGGATAACGCTATTATCTTACCCAGGTGACGTCCAAGAATTAATACGGAAAAAGCCTTGTTAATGACCATTTGGGTCTTGGGAAATTTGTGTAGCTATCGGGATGTAGCTGATAGATTGGGTGTTTTGAAAGGTTCGGCTGTGGGAACGGTTTTATTTATATGCCAGGAGCTGACGAAACTGTCGTCAAAATATGGCCTTCAGGAGATGAAATAAGGGCAGTTATCGATAAATTTGCAAAATTGCGAGGAATCCATAGCTTCTGTTTAGTTCACTAAACAGGTCATACAAATTTATATATAATAATACTTGTACATATTATATTACATACATTTCATACATATTTTTATTTTTATAAAAAAAACACAATGTATAGCAAAATGCTAAATGTACACAAAATTAATTTAATTTTGCTATATAAAGCGAAAAAATGTATTTAATAAATCAGAATTAAAATGATTTCAAAATGATTATTTCAATTCTCGCGATTATTAAGACTTCACCCGTAGTAATCTTGATAATCGCTTCAACCAAGTTTTAGCAGAGGCTAAAACTTTACAGCTTCCCCAATGTTATTGGCTGTATCGATGGGAAGCACATTGAAATCCCCGCTACATCTGTTGATGCAGTTAGCTATTACAACAGGAAAGGGTTCCATTCCTTAATTTTACAAATAAATTACTAATAATATAATTATTTTTTTATCGTTTTTTATAATATTTATCATTTCTTTATGTTAAGGGTGTTTGCGATAGTGACATGAAGTTTATTGATGTTTTTTTTGGATGGCCCGGGAGAAGTCATGATGCCAGCGTCTGGAGTAACAGCAGCCTGTGCAAAAAGCTTGAAGAAGAGACCATAGTTATAGCAACCGATTATCACTTGCTGGGTGATAGTGCATATCCATTAAAAAAATATTTAATGGTACCCTATAAAGATAATGGGATGTTATCATCACGACAAATAAAATTTAATAAGAAGCTAAGTTCAACAAGAACCATTATCGAACAAGCCTGTGGAATGTTAAAATGTCGGTGGCGGAGATTGAGATATCTCCATATTTCAAACGTTTTTAACGCGATATATTTCGTAGTTGCAGCAATTGTATTGCATAATTTTATTTTAGAGCAGAAAGAGTAATTTATGGAACCATTAATGATAACCGAAGCTGAAAATAATCCAGATGACTACTGCGATATTTCGATCACATCCAACGTGGATCATGCTGGAAAATTTACCTTACTCACACAATTTAAAATTAACAATAATTATGTTAACTTCATTTATTTATTAAAACTTAAAAAATATAACAGCCTACATTTGAGGTATAAATAATTCAGTTCGTTTAAATCAATAAAATAATTCTATCACAGCTTCATGGGGGTAGATAATTAAAGGACATTAATTCTTCATGATTTCAATCATTTCTTTCAAGCAATTAATTTGTTCCTTCTCCAGTTCATTTTTCTCCCTTTCGACCTTTTCTTCTTTATATGTTTTCCCGTCGTTAAATTCACGTTCCATTTCTAGTCTTGTGACTATAAGCAACTTTGTTACTTGAGGGTTCCAAATATCCCGGCTATAGAATGCAAGCAATAAAAAAATAAACCTGTCCCATATATTTGTAGGTATTATTACACTTACGTATTGGTTACTGACATTTTCCTCATTTATATAAAACTCATTCAGTTCTTCATCAGAATCTAAAACATTTTCTTTAAATATAAAAATAAAATTTAAATACATATTTCGAAATAAATGTACATAATATACTCACTGCACATCGCTCATCTTGATTAAATTTTAGGTTATGTTACAAAAATTTGCTGTCTTCGCACGCTACTATAAGTGGATGCACAAACTGCGCAGCCAAAATTTTTTAGCTGCAATTTTGACCGATAGGCTGCATAGTTTTTGCTGCAAGTCTGAATTTTTGACCGACTTGCAGCCTAAGCTGCGCAGCGACTGAATTCTTTGTCAACTTTGCTAATTTTTGACTGCTAGTTTTCATACTAGTGGTTTTATATTTTATATTATTTCCAATACGATCATTCCTGGAAAGTGTGGTTTTGTATTTATCATTTGTATAGGTCGTTAAAAACGTAACTGTTATTTTTTAAAGCAGTCGCCTTACCTCATCCTATTATCAAAATATCTAAAGCTTTTTGATTTAAAAAAATCACGTTTTTTCGACTTAATAATTTTCTGAGGATCATGTCTACCGGTGCTTCTCCATATTACCGCTAAATCAACATTACTCGATTCTTCTTACTCCAAGTGAAGTAACGGCTAATTTCATTAAAAATTATTCCATAAACTGCCCACTTCTTACGAAATTCGTAGTGTTTTACATATTTGGATATGAAATTTCGAAATTAAAAATCTGTTGTACGGCCAGAAAATGGAGAACACAATGGTTCTTAGCTTAAATACATTTTATGCTGTTTTTTAATCGGCACATTGTTTTTTTGTGCGTTATTTATATCTTGTCTTGCGTTGCACAATAATAATAATTATTTGGGGCAAGAATAGTAATTTTTTAATAAATACTTGCCTTTGAATATTAAATTTATATATATTATAATTTAAACGCCAATTTGTCCTTTTTTAAATTTAATTTTAAGATGCTCGAAATTTTTAACTTTTTTTCTGATTCAATAATACTTTGAACTGAAATATGATAGTTAGTTCCCGACATGCGACGATATTTTCCGAATCGAGCTTCCAACGGATCTGTTTGAAATTTTCCTAGTAAAATATATTTAAAATTAAGTTCGTTTAACAAATATGGAATTAGTAAAAGCATGCTCGATGTTGTTTGAAGTAAGACAGAATATGTCTCTTTAGTTAATGTATATGAATGTGGTTGTTCAGGACAATCCCAGTTTTGTAGCCACAACACGAAATCGGTAAGAAATATATAATTTAAGTGGTTTAATCTAAAAATTAACTGCGCGAATTCGTTTAATTTATGATAACCTTTCGTATAATTTTTAACATTAACCACGCTCCACCATTTCCAAATTATTGAGATAAAATTTGCGGTACCCGGGTTTAAATTTAAAATTTCGTTTTTAAAATAATTTAATGCTGATATATTTTTCTCGTCAAATAATTTAATTGCTAAATTAACATTCTGTTTTTCGAAATTGTTTGGAAATAATACTTTATGTGATAAAGCTGGAGCTTGTTTGACACAAAATGCTGCCTCGTGTTCAAAAAGTGGCACAAGGTCCTTAAAATACGCGGAAAAATCGAGGTCATCTAAATTAAATTTAGGACATTTAAATAGTAGAGCTTTACTCCAATTATTCCGTACGCATTTTAGTAAATGAACTGTATCAAATAAAAGAAAAATTTTTTTGTTCGATAATTTAAATATAAAATAAGGTTGAAATTCCCGACCTCCACAAAGCTGTTTAAAAAGTTTACGATTAATTTGGTTATTATCTGTAATAATAGGTATAACTTCATACCCGGATTCATGCAGTAATTTTAAAATTTTAATAGTACAATCAAAAAGAAACGGGGTGTCTTGTGCTTTGACTGGATATAAACTGACGACATCTTTGCTTTGGCAGAATAACGAAGTAATCATAAACGTTTGTACTGTATTTGCAGCTACAACTTCAGGATTGTCTGAATGCACATTTTGGGCAACTCCCTGAATTTTATTTGCCTTATATGTTATGGCCTGTTTAACATATATTTCATCTAATAAAAGATTTACATATTTGTTAGACTGGCCAGATTGCTTTAACTTTGATTTTAAGTAATTTGAATGAATTGAACCCGCTCCAGCACTGCCTATGTTAAAAGATTTTAAGTATCCCGGATATGGTAAAATTAAAGTGTTTGATTCGCGAATATAATTATATGCGGCGGGGAAAGTATAAAGAAAAAGTGCAGAAAAAATTAATGTATCTGAAGAATATTTACGCGATTTATTCATAATTAAATTCAATTGTTCTTGAAAAAAAGTTAAATTCTTGTGCTTATCAATAAGTTCCTCATCTCTAATTAATAAACTTAAATTTGTGTTTATACTATTAAGTATATCCCCAGAATCTACTAAATTATTAAATTTATTATCTAAATGAAATAAAAATGAAATTAATTTTGAAAAAGAATCAATTTTTAGTTTTGAACCCAATATGGTTGAAAATTTACAAGATTTAATTTCGCGATTATTTTCGAAAACTTTTGTAATTGTCAGTTTAATATCAATTATAAATGAGGAACATATAGATGGGATTCCTGCAGCATTTATTTTCAATTTATAAAATAGCAAATTTGAATCTAATAATTTGCTATTCCAATCATTAATTAAAAAATACTTATCTTTTTGCTCCAAAATATCTTCTAATTTATTGATTTCATCCTCTGATTTTAGTTGAGTTATTTCAACTAATTTTTGCTCTTCCACCCGTTGTCTCTGCCTTTCTGGACTGAAATCAATAATGTGATTGCATAATTGAGCATCACACGCATCCGAAAATATGGTGGGTACAGCATCATCCCTGAGTTTCCACCGCAATCTCGAATAATAATTTTTTTTCCTATTAATAAATTTAATTCGAATCAAATAATTAAACAAAATTAAAATAATTTACATATAATAAAATAATAATAATAATAAAATAAAATAAAATACTAATAATAATAATATAAAATAAAATAGGCTAAAAAAAATGTTTGCCGGATCTGCTTCTACTTTTTCCCGTATCAGTTCATTGCAACAACTTCTTACCACTATCTAAAGTTTGGCTATCAACTTTAACCAAAAACTCCTCCTGAAAATGATTTTGGCAGATGCGATGGTTGGCGGAAAGTTCAAATCCCGCCAACCCAATCATTTCCAACCATTTTTCCCATCTTACACGGCCCTGTACGAACTAAAACCACGAATGTCGCGTTTGTAAAACGCGTTTTTACAACCAGGTACAACACCCACTGGCATTCCTAAAACACCAATAAATAAATATTTTCAATAAATTATCTTAATATTGCACAACAAGAAACATAAACAGACATCACAGAGACATATTTTTGTCACCGCAAGGGTTCGATCTGAGCATTTTCAAAGTTGGCATGCTACTTTGATAATTTCACTATATTTGGTTTCCGTTGTATGTACCATATTTTTGATAAATTAATACACTTTTTTATTTAAATTTGAAATTTTTTATGAGCTAATAATGCACACAATTCATAAAATGTAGATTATTATGTACTAATTTAATTAACAATAACAAAAATGTAGAAACCAAATTACATTTTTCATTTTTTATACACATAAGTGACATAACAGACAAACGGTTGAAAAATCGTATTGGAAATTAATTTTTAATAAAAAAAAATATACATAGAAAAGTAAAAACGACAATTATCGTAGATTAAAATTAATAATCACAATTACACAGAACACAAACCATTTTTTGTTTACTTACCTTAAATTAATATAAAAACTTTTAACTTTTTACACAAATTTTTAAGAATAACAATTTAATTTTATGAAAATTGCGATCAACGTTTCTCTACAACTTGATGATATAAATTGTAAAAAAAATTATAATCATCTAGCTATGTGATCCCCATTAATTTTCTTACAAATTTTTCGCTTTCCAAACAATGATGACACCTATACTTTTTTAGAGTACTAGTGAGACTTGTTTTTAAATAAAAATAAATATTTTTTCATATTTCGGTAGAAAAAGAAAATTATTTAGCTCTTACGATATGTTATGCAACTACATCAGTTGAAAAATTTATGTATATCAAATTATAATTATCTAAAAATATATAACAAAAAAGCGCATATTATTTCCATTTTTTCCATTTGGCATAAAACAAACGGCTTCTCACTTCAACGTAATGAAGGAGACTAAAAAAAATAAAGACGAATTTTCGAAACATAAAGCAAAAATAAAAATTTTCATTTAACTTTACCCCGTCTATCGGTAGGAGACATAATATGACGTCATTGACAAAAATTGTGTGTAGTCATAGGCCAGTGTATTAAGGTGGCATTGGTATGACTTACATATAATGTAAACAGGTGGGTTGGAGATAAAAATTTAAAATATAGTTTATTTTCAGACACAAACCTCGTTTCAAAACGTGAAGATGTTTGCATTTACTAAGGTAATCATGGAATAGAGCGTCTACCAAAAACCGAACCGAGGATTGTAATTTGCGGTATGAAATACTCAATGGTTCGGTTCATCAATAAATATATGTATTACATAAAACTGTTGTTCACGATGCGTGATTCCAATGAATATAAATTCCAATGCAAATATTCAACAGAGATAAACATGGGGCAACATGATTTTAATTCACTTCGTTTTATCTAAAAAGAGTATAAACCTACATACACGTACATGTATATTATAAATGTATACCTGTTTTACCTCTATTAGGTACTGAAAATAATCTGAATATAAAAATTGTATATATACATACATACGTATGTACGAGTATGTATGTATATACATTGAATGGAAAAACGGGGAAAAGCAAGGAAACACGTTTTGTCGTTTAACTTAATGTTTATCATGCTTGATTTCATTTTAAAATTTTATTTTTAATAAAAAAAAATATTCTTTGTACTTTTTATTATTATTATTATGTTTCTCACTTCATTGAATTGGAATAATTTAGTTTATATTATTTGTTTTGTTCTTTCGTAAGTATAGTTATTTAAATAAAACAGCATTTCATTATTATTTAATATTGAAGATTGTAGTAATGCTAAACAGTTGATTGCTCAATAATCATCGCAGTATGACATCAAAAGATTCAGTGTGTATTTTTCAATGAATTTCTATTCGTATAAGTTTCAGCACCACAGTTATCTTATGGCAATAAATAAACTGTTCCGTTATTGACTAAGCCAAAAAACTTGGTAAAAACGTGGTGTTCAACACAAAGGCTAAATTTCATTGCCGACTTTCTCTACTAAAAAATTAATTAAAAAAATTATTATATTTTGTTAATTTATTTTACATTGGTTTACTGATTTACTTTTTAGATAACAGCATTTTCATGCCCTGTGATCTCATTCACAAAAAAAAAAATGATTTTGTTAGCATTTCTTGTTTGACCAAAAATTTTAGGTAAATTAGGCACGACGAAGATGGAAAAAAAGTATATTATAGAAAGTTGACCAACTAACAGAAAAAGTTTGTTTCGAGTACAGCACCTTTTTTATTAAACTCTCCGTATGCAGAGCAAATCCAACAAGCATTGGGTGAGAATGACTTGTGGAAATTGGGCTTTCTCTCTATAGGCATACGGTGTATTGAAATCTGTGGGTTGAAACGGCACACATCGAATTAGAGTATTACGAGTTTAAGACTGCTCAGCATAACTGTAACCAAACAAATTGAGAAGAATTTGTTCTAAAATATGTAAAAAATAAATAAGAAATTCAAACTTTATCACTGTAAATTTATTGAAATAAATGAAATATTTGATGTTAAATTTATGTTGCCTGATTTGCTCTAACTTTTTGAAAATACTTCTCTAATTAATATTAATTTCTTTATTTTCTATTAAAAGCCCGATTTTACAAATTTAATTTTGATCTGCGTGAATTTACATTGCGCGCTGATTTTTTGGAACGAGAATACCGCGCAATATGCCAGAAATGAGGCAAGGTTATCTCCGGCCAGCCATGATTCCTTCATTTGGGAAAACGGTGATGCCGCACAATATTATAAAAATATCTACACTAACGGGAATAAGAGCCAAGAGTACTCGGTGAGGATGTCACTTACAAATTAATTTTCTAATTTCTTTAGCTGACGCTCAGTTCCCATTAGTTCCATGATTATTTCGCTAATATGGTTTAATAAGCATGAAAGTAATGGATATTGATCTTCATCTATAGAAACTAAATTTTCGATTCCTTCCATGCTTATTACACCATATAGAAATTCGGGAGTGAGCACCCTAAAAAGCAGGTTCAACAAAAGCCACAGTTCCGCCCGTAATGTTGAAATGTTAATGTAGCACGCACATAAAGAGGAGCGTGGAAAAATTGGGGTCGATGTCTTCTTGGTGTGCACGGAATCTGCATTATACGTTTGATAAATCAATAAAAATTATACACGTCACAGCTGATCTTCATAATATCCGATTACATTTTAATGTTGACGATTGGAATGATAATTTAATGCCACAAGAAGCTGAGGAGCACGACAATTGACGATATAATACATTCTCAAGACAAAAAATACTTGTCAGAAGCGAATAATTTCCTTAACCCTGGTTTTCTTAAATTATTGAATTTGAAGTAAACCAACTTTGATCATTCAATGGTTAGTTTCTTTATTTAAAAATATTTAACTGATCAGCTTTGTCTTATTTTTGTTCAGAGCCCATTGCTCCATTCGTTGGTTGTGCCACTTATTTTTATCTAATTGGACCTTAAATATTTGATTGTGTTCTTTTTCCCTATCGTTCAGTTTCTCTGCCTTTATATACCTTTTATTAATTTAAATTAATCTCGTCCCATAGTTTATTTTGATCTTCACTAAAATTCGCGATATTCTTGCATAATTTTTTCCTGTATTTCTATTTGTTTCTCCAATAGTTTTAATTGTTTTGGTACTTTGGCAATTTTCCATACTTCGGTGCTGCTTTCAATGTTTGGTAATTCAATTCCGAATTCATTTTCAACCATTGACGATGGAAAGATAACAAAATGATCAACGGTTGGTAAATTTTCTATTTCCACACTAATATTGTTGACTTCATGGATTGTCCGTTTTCGTGAAACTTCAAACTTATTATCATTTATCCTGTCTTTATTTTGAAATCCTTATATTTTGTTATTCTCCATTTGAAAAAAATTATGTCCACTGAAATATAAAACCTAAAATCACTTGATCATATGAAATGCGCATTGAATTTGAAGCGTAATGAAAATGACCTTTTTTAATGTTGTTCCACTTGCGGATTCCATAATTCGTATTTTTCGAACTGCATTACCGACATTCGTTTTTGATAATCTAGGAAAAACGTTAAAACCAAATAAAACTTCCTTCGCAGTCAATCCGGCTAGTTGTATAATCGACACCTATAGCCTCGGCTCATGGGTGGTCGTGGGGTGCTTAAAGCATAAAGAACCGACCGCCTAGCATAAAACGCAGCAAACTTAATTTGCTATTTCTAGAGGCCACTTGTATTGCACATTATGTTATCAATATCGTACATATAGATACAACTTGTAATTTAATTCATTCTTATGTTATTGTTATTTAAATTTAATTACTATATTTTAGCTTTTAAGTTGATCTTACCGACCCACGAACTTAATTAATTAATTTATTTTTTATTTTAAATACAAATTTTGTTGTCGGATGAATTTTGAAATCAGATTTTTGTAATTATATTTATATTTTTTGCGCATGTTTAAATTCATCCTGTGGTCAGGATTATAAACATTATGGATGCGGACTCGACCAATTATTAATATATTTATTTAATTTTTTTATTTTTTGGATAAGCGGAACACTGCTTGCCGAAGGTGGAGAGAGAGAAAGCTGAAATTAATAAAAAAGTAATCTAGGTATTTGTCACGAGTGATGATGATGATTGATGACTGATTCTGCACTCCTCTTTTTGGTTTTGCATTTTCAGCTGCGAAATTATTTTTACTTAGCTCTATTTAAAATTTTCCGCTACGGAAACGCTCAACACAGCAATACAAATACTCAGCAATACCCTGCTCCACAATATACTAAAAAAACACGAGGTGTAATTATATAGAAAACAAGATGCAGCAATATATTGCTTACTGTTAGTACTTTTATATATTTTTAATTTTTTTTATAATTATTTACACATTAACTTAATTAAAATGTTTTGTGTATTTGTATTTTGTACTTAGCAAACACTTAAATTTAAAAAAAAATTTGATTTGGTTATATCAGATGATGAAAATCAGATATTCGGGTATGTCAGATGGTAAAAAACCAAACAACCATCACCCGACTCTCATAAAATCAGATTGGTTGTATTATTGTCGGGTATTTTTTCTATCAGTGAAACGTGAAATGTATACAAACATATTTAAATGTGTGTAACATGGCGGAAACACCAATTAAAGAATGTGAAATTTTAATTCAAGTTTTGAAATTTTACCATGAAAGGCGCTGCGTGTGGGACTTCAGCAGCAAGCAAGAGAAATGCCAAGAATGAGGCCCTACAGCTGTTAAAGCAAATATTGTGTTTGATTTATAGCAAAGCGACTGACTATAAATACAGTTACAGTGAAAGAAAGGATTGAAAATATGAGTGCCTGGGTACAAAAGAGGGAATAAACAGTAAAGGACATACATATAAACCAATTATTAAACGGAGTAGATAGTGAATTAACAATTTAATTTAAAAATTAATTTAAAATTATTTGTAATCATGTTCATTTCAGACTAAAGAAAGTAAAGAGACATTCTAGAATCTGTCGTTTCTAGATGAAAACGAATTTGTAAATAGAACCGGAGTCGACACTTATACTACGTCATATACGCGGATTATGAAGGTTGAAACGATGTAAGTACCTTATTATTATTTCATTCTGGGCCCTGAAAAGTTCATGATCCTTATCATAAATATATTACAAACAACAAGTTTTGTCATCGTCCGTGTGTTTCCCTGAAAATGTCAAATTCCTCTGAATATTTTGCTTGTTCCTAATTAATCAATTAATATTGCAGACATCACAAGACAGCAGCTACAAAAACCGACCTCAAATAAACGCGGTCCAAGCATTTCAGAAAAAACAAGAGCGATTAATAAAAACTGCCGAAAAAATATTAACGTCAAACTGCCAAGCGGATTTGTATGGGATAGCGACTGGATGTCAGTTGCAAAAAATGACGAGATTACAGAGAACAGTCGCAGTAAAATTAATCTCTGAAATTATATTTTAAAGGAAATTAAATTAAATTCTAAGTACGAACACGTGCTACCCTTTCCATCACCATCGCCGTCAACCAGCTTAGAAAATAGCAATTCCAGCCTAAATTCCCTACAAGCATCCACACCTGTACCAACTGAATTAACTTTGAACCTGTAAATATTAATAGTAGCCATTACTCAATGGAGGATTACATCGCATTCATAAAGTAAATTAAATACTAATTTTGATGCGACATACGTCATTCGTTTGTTGCCTTTGACATTTACCATCGATGTGTAGCATAAAATTTTGTTATCGCCAGCTTCTTCTATCATCAGAGTATTTTGTTTAAAAAACAAGCCATTAAAACTATCGTAGTCCATCTGAACGTAATTACGAAAATGATCGTTGTTTAGTTCTTTTAGTATGGCCCACACATCGATACAGCTTGTTGTACAACTTGGTTGCGGTTTAAATGGCAAGTTGTACCGTTTGTGGCGAAGTTGTACAACAGAATTCTTAGTTTGTAAAACAGTCTACATGAAATCAAAATGTTTTGATTTTTTGGGGATGGAGCTAAGTGTTGTTTAAACTAATTTTATGTGTGTGGTGGGCTGTATGCTGTGTAAAAGTGGAAATGGTGTTTATTGGTAAACCAAGCAGTTTTTCTCAAATTTATGAAAAAAATTGGAAATTGAAAAAACTCCGCCGACTGAAATTCAACCATTTGTTCCAACATCAACTATTAGAAACTCGCTGTCCGCATTTACTAATGCCATAAGAACAACACTGATTGTTTTCTTATAATTAAAATAAAAGGAGCCGGACTAGGATTCTTTATTTGTACATGCTTCTTGTCAATTGCTCCAATGCAGTGTGGTAATCCTAACCGCCTGTATAATTTATCAGCTTCAATTATTCACGCTTCCGCAGTTCTCGGAACTGGAAGTTCGTATGTATATAAAATTTGTACATTAAATATTATATATTTTGAAATCGAAGCCTACCCGTATATATTGTTTCAGCATATAAGTTTATGGCTTCACATGTTTCAACCACGATTTCTCCAATAGATTGTGGCGACACAGCGAAGGCAAATTTTAGTTATTAGAATGAATTCTCCGTGGCCAAAAATATTTGTAGAGTAATTGGAAGACGGGACTCTGCTGCAATGGGGCATCGCGGATAAAAGTGTCCTTTTTTCTAATACGAGGTGTGACTTTTGTTTAAAGTTCCCTAAAAGTCTCTTAGCTCATATAATTCAAATAATCAAATGATTCTGTCTCTTTTAGTTTTTTCAACAACTTTTCATTAGAAAATGTTTATGTTTTACGCTTGTGAAGTTTATCCTAAATTAGAATTAAACCAACAAAAACAACGTAATATGTATATGTATTAGTGAATATCGAAAATATATGACATTTAGGCGAGCATTAAATTATTTGTATATAGTTATTTATTGTATCTATTGCAGTATGTAAAAATTGGTTATCCAAATAGTTCTAAGTGCTCAACCATATACAAAACTAAAGACTTAACACTAATAATCCAATCATGCAAAAACTTTTGAAAAGCTAATGGCTTTCACATGGTCAAATTGAGGTTTCAGTAAATTTACACTATAGGAATTTCTTAAGAAAGTTCCTTAAAATTGAAGTATTTTACATTTCGATATTACTATTATAATTATTAAGTTAAACTAGCTAATGTGAATTTAACAGTTTAGTTTAGAACAAAAATTATTTAATATGATTTTTCTGTCACTTATTGCCTAAAAAACACAAAAATATGTGTAAATCATAACATATAAATATTTTTTCTGGTATGCTGCTTAGTAGAATGTTACTAATTTCCAATTTAATACAATTCTAAAAAGAGAATTATAGGAAAAAACGTTACTGAGCACGAATTTTTGTTAAATAAAACAGTAAATTGCATTAACTTATAATGTGTAATGAATAATGAATAATAATAGTGGAGGTAAGGATAACAGTTAATAGACTAAAAGTAAAGTTAACTGAAAACGATTTTATTAAGAAAGTGAATTTGTGAAAGTGTATAAAGTGTTAAGTGATAGTGTGTACGCATAATTCTTGTTTACAATGCGCCAATTACAAGAAAAATCAGTTAAAAAGACAGTAAATCATAAATTCAAAAAATTAAAGCGATACCAAACCAACCAGAATTTGAAAAAACTTAGTTCGGATAACTTGTTGAAAGCATTGAGTGTTGTTTATCCAGATTTGAAGTTGGTAAAAGATCTTAGGAGATCCTCTGCAAAAACAAAGAGAATTTGCTCTATTATAAGAATCGAAAATTCCATTAAAAACCGAAAAAAAATTCAATATTTATGGATTCACAAATTAAAGGATAGTTTTCGGACAGTTCAAAGTCAAATAACTCCAATATTGAATATTTCAAAACCACATCCAATACATTCTGCAATGACTTTGATGATATGGATCACGGTACAGGTTATTCACCGCCTAATATTTAAACATCATTTTCCAATCAGACACAGACCATATAAATCAAAATGATGTTATATTTTCTAAATGTGATTCAGTAAATCAAACCAAAACTGTAATGGAAGACCTTCCCATCATTTTTAAACAAGGTAACCCCAATGAATGGTTACATCGTTGTACTTTTAAAATTGAGATTGATTCGAATGAGTACAACCTTCAAAACCTTCGAGAAGGCATAAGAGATGCTCTGACAGCTGCAAAAAATAATTGCGTTCTTACATTCAAAACAGCCAACTGGAACAGGAGTACCAATATTCATGTAGTATATGCTTTTTGCAAATACAAAAATCATTGTCAGAAATACAAATTTAAAATATCACCTAAAATATTTGTAGATCTGTATACAATCGGTGACGACATAAAAGATCATGGCCCTATAAAGGAGTTTATTCAATTACGTGGAATCAGCCGGTGAAACGTACAAAATCATTTGATGATTAAATGTCCTAACCTATATAATTTAGAGCAACTAGAGAATGTGGATCCAAATCTTTTAAAAGCTGGAAACACACAAAAAATCGTAAGAAAAGATGTATTACGAAAAGCCAAATCGGAACGGTTACACATCAATGATTTGGTGAAAGAATGCGAAATACATGATGCCATTAATAGACTGAAACATCAAAATTCGAGTGACAAATATATATATATATTTGGCGTCTGATCCTCTTCAAACTATTTTAATACGCCAGAGTACACTACAATTTATTGACAAAACCAACAGGATTGTTTACATTGATGCAACAGGAGGAGTGGTTCGTAATCCTAAATGTTGCTTAAATCATGATTTTTCTCGCATATATTATTATGCATGCGTCATAAAGGTAGAATATACATTCATCCCTATAGCTGAATTAATTTCATGCAGGCATGATTCGGCTGCTATTGGATCTTTTTTACAGTACTTTTACTACGAACTTGTCCATTCCAAACCCAAGGTTTCGTTACCAAAACTATTTGTAAGTGATTGGTCATGGGTGTTTATTAATTCGATTTTAAAGCAAATCAACGAAGGGATCACAATTAAGCAATATTTGAATCTGTCTTACAAAGTAATTAATGGGCAAAAAATTACCGAAAACATAGTTGGGATTTTTATTTGCTGTTCACATTTTGCTGCTATACTCATACGTCAAATTAAGCAAAAAATAAGTCAGTGCAAAAGGCAAACAAAGGAATTTATAATGTTTATTTTTTTCTCAATTGTGGATTGTAAGTCAATAAATGATATTGATAAATTGTTTAGGATTTTTTGTATAGTTTGCTGCTCTAAATACCGAAACGATTTATACTACAAAGCTTACCCCGAATTTTTAGAAATATCTATGGCAAATATATCAAATAATTTAGAAAGCCATGAAAACATGAAAAGCCAGAAAGAAGAACGCGAAGATGAAGAAGACAATAAAAACCTTAAAAATATTGATGATTCACCATATTTCAAAAGATTTTCGAAAATTTTGAATTTGTCGCTAGAAGAAATTAGTAACAGCGTTGAACAAAATGACCGGAACAATGAAGTCAACGAATTATATTGCTATGAGTTTGTTTTATTTTGTACAAAAAAATATTTTACATATCTACCTTTGTGGAGTACAATATTTTTACAACACTTCAAAGAAGAAAATAGAGTGTCAAATGCAATATGTGAAAATTGGTTCAATATCATTAAAAATAATTTGATAAAAGACCCAAATCAAAAGCTTGGGCGATTCATTGATGCGTTGGAAGAAAAAACACGGTTGCTAAATAATTCCGATGAACTAGCACCACATTTAAAAGCGCGTTTGAAATCTAAAGGAAACAAGGAAAAACAGTATAAAACTACACCATTATCAGCACTAAGAGTGCGACATGACGAAAGCGAGCCAACTGAATTAAATTTAGAAGAATTTTGGGGGAAAACCAAAACCAGGAAAAACAAATATGCAGGGCGAACAGCTCTACTTAAATATTATAAACCTAGAATGCTCGAATTCGTCAATGAGAATTACTCCAAAAAAATTTTAAACGCATCCAATGCATATTGTTTATATGTCTTTAAATTTAATATTAACGGGAGGGATTTTCCTTTAAACAATATTTGTTTTGCTTCCCTAAATGCATCGAACTATTTAACATCAGATGCTATTTATATAGCGGCAAATATAATTTTGAAATTATCAAATGATATATGCATTGATCCTATTATAGGTATCAACATTTTTGAAGACAATAATAATAACAGTGTTAAAGGCCATTACTGGCCCCTTACTGAATCAACAATCTGGCTCCAACGGTTTCGATCCTGAGCTTGGTCTTCATACTGTCTTAGACAATCTGAAGAGGCCAAGTCGTTCTCTACATCGTGGAGCCATCGTCGCCTGCAACGACCTCTGCGCCTACCATATGGTGGCTCTCCTTTCAGAGATCGCTGCACAATTCGTTCCGGATCAGCACGCAGAACGTGACCGAGCCAGCGTACTCGCTGAGATCTAACTTCATGTACAATATCGGGGATCTTCATCAGATCTCTGATCTCGAAATTGTACAGAGCTCGGTATGTACCATCTATTTCGCGTTTAGGGCCGTAAATCACACGCATGATTCTTCTCTCAAATGTAAGGAGCCATCTCTCGTACTCATCCGTCAGCGCCCAACTTTCACATCCAAACATAACAACGGGCCTGATCAACGCTTTGTAAAGCTTCAGCTTCACGGCACTTGATAAGTATTTAGATTTTAGCAGTGGCCTTAGAGGATACAAAGAACGACTGCCAGCTGCCAGCCGCACTTTAATATCCTCACCCACACTGTTATCGTGAGTGATAAGAGAGCCCAAATATTTGAACCTCCTCACTCCCTCAAACGTGTGGTGGCCACTACTAAAATCTGGTGTGCCATTGTCTCTAAAACCAGAGATCAGGTATTTCGTTTTGGACTCATTGATCTGGAGTCCAACAGAAGCTGAAAACTCTACAAGCGGATCAAGTATTTCTTTCACTCCGTTGTTATTCAGTCCAATCACGCATATGTCATCTGCATATGCAAGCACTTGATTGGACTGGCGATATAAGATGTTACGCTGAGGTGTTTCAGTTTTACGAAAGATGTACTCCAACATGAGATTAAAGAGTATCGGGGACAGAGCATCTCCCTGCCGAACACCCGAGTTAACTGCAAAAATTGTCGATAGCCTGTTCTCAACTTTAACACAGCATTGAGACTGCGTCACTGTCATCCTACACAGTCGTACCAATTTTGTTGGCATTCCTAGGTATTCCAGGGCAGACCACAAACTCTCTCGATTGATCGAGTCGTAGGCCTGCCGGAAATCCAGGAAAACCTGATGTACGGAGATGGATGTCTCAAAATATTTAGATAGAATCATCCGCAGCGAAAAGACCTGATCAGTGACTGATCGATTCGGACGAAATCCTCCCTGATAGTCACCAACCAAGCCTTCCGCCAGAGGAGTGATTCTATCCAATAAAATGTATGACAGTAACTTGTATGCTGTGCAAAGGAGAGCTATACCGCGATAATTCTCACACTTCAAGCGGTCTCCCTTCTTGAAGATGGGGCATATCGCGGCCACTTTCCATTCATCAGGCATAACTTCGGTTCGCCATACTAATCGAATAAGGTCGAAAAGACAGTTCCACAAAGTATCCCCTCCGAATATCAAGAGCTCCGAATTAATGCAGTCCACTCCAGGTGAGCGGTTTCGTTTCATTCTCTGCATGGCCTTAGTGAATTCCTCATGGGATGGCTCCTCAGTGCAAATCTCCGCAGACTGTTCTAGAGGTGGCTCAACAACAGTCTGTGATGCATGATGAACATCAAGCAGCTCAGTAAAGTGTCCACTCCATGCGTCAAGTACTGCGTCGATGTTGACACAGAGGTTTCCATCCCGGTCCCGAATGGCGGTTGACGAAGGCCTGAAAGTATGGTGCAATCCAGTAATTCCTTTAAAGAAATTACGTGAACTACGCTCATTGCTGAGTTGTTGTACTTTCAGAACCTCGGCCTTCCACCATTCTCGCTTCTTCCGTCTACAAATCCGCTTAGCTGCCCTTCTTGCAAGAGCTGCCTTGTTTTTCCTCGCGATTGTGAGACGTTGTTGCACTTCATTATGTGCTATATTTTGTTGCTCAACTGCAAGACGACACTCGTCATCAAACCAATCATTCTTGGGTCTGACTTTCACTATACCTAAAGTCTGTTGAGCAGCACTGACAACCGAAGTTTTCAGTACCTCCCAGACAGAGTTCACGCAGTCAGACTGGTAATTAGCTCCTTCAATGTTGTCGCTGACAAGATCCTGATATCGTTTCTTTTGATCTTCATTTATCAGACCTTCACAGTCGAAACGTTCCATCCGTTTCGCTGTGTTCCCCGACCTGTACGAAAACTTCCACCGTAGCTTTGCAGCGACCAAATAATGATCGCTGCCTACGTATTTGGTTGCTGACCGATAAGTTCTCACATCCTGCACAACCCGAGCTCGCCCTTTTGAAATTAACACGTGGTCAATTTGGCTCCGGGATGTTTTGCGAGGATGTGTCCATGTCTCTAGGTGTATCTGTTTGTGAGGGAAGAATGTGCTTGCTACTCTAAGATCATGAGCAATTGCAAAGTACATCATTCTCTCACCATTATCGGTCGCAGTTTCGTGTCGGGAGTACGGACCTATGTTTTCACACAAGTCGGCCTGATTTCTGCCAGCTCTAGCATTAAAGTCCCCAATTACCATTCTAACATCGTGTTCGGGTATAGATCCCATCAGATCGTCCAAGTCATTGTAAAATGAGTCTTTATCTTGGGGCTGGCTGACTTCTGTGGGCGCATGTACACAAATTATCGACAGGTTGGCTAACTTCATGCGCAGGCGAAGCATACACAATCGGTTATTGACTGCTTGAAAATCCAAAACAGCCTTCTTTACCTGCGGCCCAAGAAGAAATCCAGCTCCAAGATTTCCGAGGTCATCTCCACTGTAGAACAACGTATAGCCCTGGGACACATGGTCTCCACTTTGAGGCCAGCGAGTTTCTTGAAGAGCAACGAGTTCCAGCCGATACTCTTTCATGCACGTGATTAGACCCTCCAACGCTCCTGGTTTTCTAAGTGATTGCACGTTCCACGTGCCGATCCTAAATCTCGTATCCGGGTACTTGAGCGGGGGTCCGGTGTTGTTTTGGCGGTATCCATTTTTCTTTTTGTTGATTTTATAAACAGTTGATTTTTTTACGGATGCGGGTCGTCAGCCCAGCGATCCAACCGTTTAGTCGCCTCCTACGACAAGCAAAGGATACTGTGGTGGTATTCTTAGGAACCATGTTCGTGCAATTTAGATTTACGAGACATGTGAGTGCCCCCCGACCACAGGGACTTTTGAAGACAAACAAAACAATTATATATCATCATCAAATTTAATCCAAAAAATTTGTCATGGTAAAAGGCGAATTTACTTCCTACGTTGCATTAATAATCATTGGGTATTGGTTATAATAGACATGGAAAACAAAAAAATTATAACTTATGACCCCATAACACCGGAGAAATGTAATCATATCTTAAATAGGAAAGGACAACAAATTTTAAAGCAGTTGAAACAAGCTAGGAATGAACCAAACGAAATTTTTAAAACGGAACCCGCTTATTTATTACCTTTACAGCAAGATAATTATAACAGTGGCCCATTGATAATCTATGCAATGGACTTATTAACAAATAATAAATATCTGCCAAAAATACACGGAAAAAATGAACACGAGTATTTAAATGAAGTTCAAATGTATAGACAATTTTTACTAGATAAAATTGCAGAGGAATCATTATCTATGCTACAACATTGCTTATAGTTTGTTTTGGTGATTTTAATGAAACTTCTTTAAGCGAAATATGCTTAGATTGTGAAAGACGCGTTCATCAAAACTGCAATATTCATTTTATTATATGCAATAAAAAGTGTTTATTTTGTAAGGAAAAAGTTATAATATTAAAAATATCAAATAGTTTTATTTCTTCATCTTTAAGTTTTTGATAAGTCAACTCTGTGTTCTAATAGCATTTGTTTTTAATTGAAACCTCAATTTAACCATGTGAAAGCCATTCAAACGGTTTGGCATGATTGTAGTGCTAGTTCAGGCCTATCGAAAAATCATAGTAAGATTTGTGCTAAATAGTGAAAGTCTTAAGATACGCAATTTCTTAAGAAAATCCTATAGTGTAAATTTACTGAAACCTCAATTTGACCATGTGAAAGCCATTAGTATTTCAAACGGTTTGGCATGATTGTAGTGTTAGTTCAGACCCATCGAAAAATCATAGTAAGATTTGTGCTAAATAGTGAAAGTCTTAAGATACGCAATTTCTTAAGAAAATCCTATAGTGTAAATTTACTGAAACCTCAATTTGACCATGTGAAAGCTATTAGCATTACAAACGGTTTGGCATGATTGTAGTGCTAGTTCAGGCCTATCGAAAAATCATACTGAGATTTGTGGTAAATATTGAAAATCTTAAGATACGCAATTTCTTAAGAAAATCCTATAGTGTAAATTTACTGAAACCTCAATTTGACCATGTGAAAGCCATTAGCTTTTCAAACGGGTTGGCACGATTGTAGTGTTAGTTCAGGTCTATCGAAAAATCATAGTAAGATTTGTGCTAAATAGTGAAAATCTTAAGATACGCAATTTCTTAAGAAAATCCTATAGTGTAAATTTACTGAAACCTAAATTTGACTATGTGAAAGCCATTAGCTTTTCAAACGGTTAGACATGATTGTAGTGTTAGTTCAGTCCTGAAAATATTAGTGAGATAAAGTGAGATTTGTGGTAAATATTGAATCTCTAGCTTTATTTATTTCATAAATTTTTATGATAAAAGGAAGTAAATTAATTATTCAATGTTACTTTTTAAATGTTTGATTATTTGCCTAAATGATGACTGTATTTAATAATATACTATTATTTGACTAATACATTCACAAATATTTAGTTTTAGTATAAACTTCACAAGTCATATATGGCGTGTGAAGTTTGTACTAAGTTAAAACTATTTTTTATTTTTTTTATTTAGTTCTAATTTAGGTCTAACTTCACTCGCATTATGTTTTGCCCTTTTTATTGTTGCCATTCTTTCCACCATTTCCTGTTTTTAAGCCTGCCTCTATTTTCGCCCTCTTGAGAACACTGAGTAATTATTATTAAATACAATGTCTGCCATCACGTCTTGTTAAACTCAAAATATTTTTTATCTGGTCTGCACGGCGTGGCACCCACAATCATTAATTGTTTATGTTTAGATCCAAATACGTCACGATTGCGATTTAAATTTTTTGTTTCTTGAATAAAAAACGATGTTCTCTTTTCGTTAACAACAACAGTTGACCTAATCAGATGGTATGTCAAAAGTAAACGTCTAAAATAATAGTAGAGCCTAAAACCATAAAGTAGAACATCAAATGTAGGTATTTTTTGGGGATTATTTGTTTCAATTGGGTAATATATGACCATATGTAAGGTCTTACTTTTTAGTGAGATCTACGTGTTTTTTCTGTATAAATTCTATAAATTTTCCTAAAATCTCATCCAATGGACAATATTACCTAGTCCCTATTAAATCTAGTTCCTCATTTTAGTATATTTTAAAACCTTATGTAGCAAATGTTCCTTATGTTCCCGCGGACCAGTCATTATTTTCTAAACCGAAATCGTGTAAAACAAATACAATTCAAACCGAGGGATGAACAATTTCTATTAAAACTACTGACCATTATTTAACCCGAGAAATTTTTATGGATATGAGAACATAAATTTGAACAAATGAAAATGGGGTTCGCTATATTCGAATTTATTTTTTGAAAAAATATTTCTCACATTTTTCGATGTAAACAACGAAATTTATAGAAATACTAGCGGGCTACGCCCGCTACGCAGCGCGACGTCTCCAGGGACATTTAATAATGTGTTGAAATCGTAATTTTGTGTTAATATACAAAATAGCGAACCCCGATGCACTTCGTTGCAACCAACCAAAAAAAGAAATGAAATATTCTAATAAATTATTAATGTTAATCCAAAACATTTGGATATACAATATTTTTCGTTTGCCCATTTGAAGCGAGCACAAACAAACAATTTGGAGTTACACCAGAGGATGCGAGATACCTAAAGAACTGCAAGAACTGAGGAATAGAAAAACTCAGTTTAAAACTTAAATGCATGACTTCCTTTTTCTTCGTAAAAAAATTAATTTACGTTGTGTTTCAACTCGCTAAAGAAAAAAACTTAAACGAAAACTCCTAAATTTTTCCTGTTTTCCTGTAATTTTCACTTTTTTATATGTATCATAAATGAACTAGCATACATTTTCGAAATGTTTTTCTTAACAAATTTGTATTTGTTACTGAATAAGTTCAGTATTGTTAAAAAATAAATACGAAAATAGTTTAGTAAATATAAAAAACCATCTATTCTAATTTCTTTTGGTGGAATTGTTGCAGCTGTAGATTTCGTTCGTTTCCTTTGAGGGCATTATTTAGTTCAGTAGAAGGACGGCCGACTCTTGAAAATTCCCCCATCTTGCATAAAGTAGTTGCTAAGTCCACTTTAAATTCTTGAAGATTAGGCATTTTGTTTTCTTTATGTTGCGTTGCTCGCCTGAAAACAAAATGTTTAAACTTTTTTTTCTATAACTTTGCAAATAGTAATTTTTACTTGGGTAAAAGCCATGCATTGCACACGGTTAGATCCAATAAATGGCAAAATATCCTTATGTACTATTTTCGGGATTTGAGCTTTATTTTGTAGCGTTCCAAGTGGTAGCAGGACACCTTACATTGGTTTCGTCTAAATTATTCAAAATAATGGTAATTGTTATTCAAAAAATATATACCTACAAGTATCATTTATCTCACCAGTTTTTCTATCCCGAGTAGGTATCGACATATAATAATTATCAAAATAACATTTAAAATGTTGATGTGTTGGGACAAAATGTCCCATTTTGGGGGCAATATTCTATCGTATTTTGGCATCTCGTGCCACTATACAAATTGGGCACGCACGAGCCACCTGCATCATTTTCCTTCATAATGTTACATACACCGTGATGATTGCAAAGTTGATTATCACATCGTCTCTGCCCGCAACTGTGCATAAATAAAATAATCAAGGCCAATATCACTAAACATTTCATTATTAGGCGTTCTCACGTTCGTGCTTCGTGGTTACTAATAAATGACTGTTGCCAATGAAAAAATAATTTGTTCATTTGTTTAATGTGAACAACAGCTGTTTGCAAAATTCAAAAAAAAAAGTTGGATGCGTCAATCTACTGTGCTGTAGTTTGATTCTGTAATGCATTTGAAGTATAATTGCAATACCACTATATTACAAGCCCTGACACAAGATTTTAATGTAGTATATGCCTATAGGCCGATTCGTTTCTTTTTTTTATATGATTTTTCTATAGGCAGATTTTGGAATACAGAAGTTGTAATGACCGCCTATTCCAAAAAACTATATATTTTATTGGTATCAGGCCAAATGGTGAACTTGATTCTACAACCAGTACGCATCCCCCACACTCTCGATGCGTTTTTTCTATTTCATGTTCAACTTTAAATGTTTTTGTTGTTGTTGTGGTAATGCAGTATTGCGTGTATACATAGAATTCGTTTGAGTTCAATGAACTGATTCTTTTATTTTTGCGCAAAAATAGTATCTGAACCAATCTGCGGTGATGATTTGTCTCGTGTAATGCTGACATTGGTTGCTTTTATTTGTATTGTTTAGATCAGGCGATGCTCATAGCGAAATTTTAATTGTCATTATATCGATACCGAAATATCGGAAAAATATTAAATTTATATAAAAAATAAAAAATATAAAAATTAAGAATAAAACTAAATTCTTAAACAAATAGTGCCGTGATTCGGAGTTGGTTTTATTGTCAGTATTAGCGGCTAAGAATTGTTTCTTTTCTTGTGTTAATTTAAATGCTTATAGTTGTAGTTAGAATTGTGGGGTAGCAAATTTCTGATAATTCAATTTTTTTTTTTGTACTTTCATTTTATTGGCTTTAGCCGAAAAGTGTTGCGGGTAGAAACCAGCTGATTTTTTCTATTAATTTTTTTTAACAAAAAAAAAGGAAGATTCATCGAAGAAAAGCAAAAAAACGGACTATATACATATATATATATACATATATAATATATATATTGTGGAACGGCTGATTAGCGGGGCCTCGGTTTTTTATAAATTATATATTTATATAATATCTCTACATCCCTACATTGCATTATCAATTTATTCGTATTACAGGTATAACCAAGGCGCAAAGAGCCAACGGGTATACCCTTTGGATACTTATGGGTAAGTTTCTTTTATTATTTATCGCGTACATGGTTTATTACTCACACTCCATACTCACAGACATATTTTAAACAATAAGCTCAACTAAATAAATTATAAATTATTGTTTAAAATCCTTATTTTTTGATATTAATTATTATTATTATAGTTTAATAAAAATAAGTTATGTGGTAAAATTTACTTTAAATTTTCTAATTTTTAATCTTTTTTTTTGTAACTGTTAAAAATTATTTCGTTTATGATTTGAAAATATAATCGTTTTTGGTGTTTTTACTGGGGGTCGATTATGTATCTCTCGTATTACGAGTTACGTCAACTCGTAATCCATGAAGTCGTAATTGCGACATAGCGCGATTATGTAAGCAAGTACGAGATACAATTTTTTCGAAAAAAAGGAGTTACCCGATATGTTCATTTTCGGACACATATTTTGTTTTGGTTTTTATTTTGTTTTCAAATATTTTGTGGTTATGTCAAAATAAAATGGGCGCGCTTGAAAATTGTTTATGTTTTAAATGAAAATTATTTGTTTTAAACAAAAAAAAAAGAATTAAAATAAAATAAATAAAAATAAAATTATTTTGTGTATTTAAAAATGTATTTGAAAGTAAGTAATCTTTTGGTGTTTTAACATTATAACCAATTTGACATATCATAATTCTATTTACAGGAAAACATTGCAATGGATCCTGTTGTTGAATTCATTCACCCTTGGCAAAATCGGGATGGTCTTCCATAAACCTAATAATATTATTTAGTTGCTGTCCATTTGTTCGGTTATCCTTAAATAATAGTTTTTGTACACAAAATAAAAATTAACATTAATTATTTGTTTATATTAAAAATACAAAATAAAGTATTAAATTATGATTAGTATAAAAATATTTTCATTTTATGTAATAGATTGGAAAATTCTTTTTTATTATTTTTATTTAAAAAATTGTAATCATTTCTTCAACAGCACTTAAACGATTTTTGTCAATTAAATCGATTTTCGCAATATCACCACACTACTACGGTTGTTGCACTTTTCAAAATGGAATGAACATAGCAATAAATCAAACTATTAAATTCATGTTTAATAGTAATTTATTAATAAAAAATCATATGTTCGACTATTGAATTACTACTAAATGTCTAAAAACAATATTTGAACAGTTAATTTTGACAAATTTTCCTTAAAAACAATCATTTCAACCATTACGAGTTGCTTGTCGTACTCAAAAATTTGTACGAGTAAAACAACAACAACATGTCGCAATTACGAGAACTCGAAATGTCTTACATAATCGCGTTTGGTCGTAATTTCGAAAAACTCGTAACTCGTAATGCTTACATAATCGACCCCCACATAATCGTGTGGAGGAACAAAGTGATGCTGTGTTTTTTTCCAGAGTGAATAGTTTATTTTTGTATTACCAGAATATTAATTAAATGTGCAAAAATTAGCCCTCCCAAGCCGACATGAGCACACCCGAAATTTCTGGGATAGCGCATTTAAGTGGTCAGTACAAAGTTTGAAAGACAGAATTGTTTTATTACAGAATTTTGTTGTCACCATTATGTATCGCACATTCTGCTCCACAGCACATCAGCAACCATCGGGTGATAAGCTCGACCACTACTCTCTAACAGCAATCTGTTCTTCTCTATTTCACCCTTGGAATTAAATTAAGGGTATTTAATTTTACATATTTTTTAGAACCCTTGTCTATTTTTAAGCTGATTATATTTACTGTTATGCATATACTTCACCAACCTTCCAAATCAGAAGTTTTACAAACAAATAATAGTGATAAAACTTGGCCTTATCTTTAATCAGCCGCTATCTGTTTTTTTAGTATCCATATAGGATAGGACAAATGTATGCAATGTATTATATTTGTAAATTAATTTGTTTTGTTTTGATGCCCAAATGTGTAAGATCAACATTTAATACAAGGATATTGAGGTTATCCCAAAATTTCTGATCGTATAGGTCATAGGATTTAGTTGCCTTAGTCAAAAATGTGATATCAGTTCTTATTATGTTTCAAATTTTGCCTGGTATTTTAACAGTTTCTTCATATCGATTATGTCGAATGACTTAATAAAAAGCAAATCCAACCCTCAATTTCTTGTTTAATCGTATTGCCATTTATTTTTTAATGGAAGGAAATATGTCATCTGGAAAGGATATTATTTATGTACAAAATAGAAATTTTATATGTTGACAGATTTTGATACATTACAAAGTATATTATTGTGTATGTTATTCGTTTTTTTTTTATTTTTTTATTACATAAAGTTTTTGGAATGGATTTTCGTTTAAATCATTGCGCAATTTTTTTTTATGTGCACATGTACACATACATTTTTGTTTATGCAAGGATATCGTAAATTCGTAACCTGATTTTTATGAGAATGATTTTTATTATTTTAATCTAATGCGGTTACATTTTTTATGGTTTAAGAAATATACATTTGTTCCAGATCTATGTGTGTTTTGATTGAAATCTGTTTTTTCTAATTTGTTGGCCATGTTTTATGGGATACGTTTCATTATTGTTTGTACGTACCTTATCAAACGGTTTAATGCAATAATATGTTTTATGACTTATTCTTAAAAACACAAAACATCATTAAAACTTCCATCTTTCGTATAATGGTTTTAAATAAATTATGGTTAGAACACTATAACCATTGCATATGTTTTGCCGACAAAATCATACCAAATGGTATGGACTCCGGGTTTCAAGAAGTTGAATATTTTTTGTGTACATTGCGGTAGGTTTAAAAAATCAAAAAGGAGGTTAGTGCGGCAAAACTAATTAATTTCTATGGAATTTTTAGAAAGTCATATAAAATTTATGTGATGTGGTTAGTGGTTGAGGAGCATGGTGTTAAAAATACATATTTTATGAAGCTAAATACTTTTATTATGTAGTTTGGTAGACATATGTATATACATATTTACACAAAATATTACTTTAAGGATTCATAATTGTAAAAACAACTAAGAATCTAAACAAACATGTATGCGAGAGAAGCAAAAACTTTAAGAGAAAGGAGGAAGTCGAAACACAAACTATTATTGGAAATGACGAAGCAAACGGACTTTAAAATATATTTTTTTGAATGAATTTTATTACAAGTTCCGTATTTTTATTTTTAATTTTTGTATTTGGTCAGTCCACCAGACCCATCGGCTTCGTTCGTTGAAGTGTTTTTCTACTAATTATATATAGGGTTATCTATCAATCCTCCTATTTCAGCGTCTTTATGTTTAAGACGTCTTACGAATTTTAAAGTTAGTTTATTTATTTCATCGCTGACATATTCCATCTTTAAATCCCTATGAAGATTCTCATTTTTCACATACCTGCGGGTGCATTAACAATACTCGGAAGAACGCCGTTTTGGAACGTTTGAATTATTTGGACGTTTGTCTTCTTGGTTTTAATTTTGCCGGTAGCAAGTTTGGCGCAGTTTATTGTGTTTAGTTAGCTCTCAGTTGCGTCCAATAAGCTAGTACATCTTTCTGAACTAAATGCAAAGTTGTTCCTTTTTCGTTTCCACGTGCTCTTGCCGCTTTAGCTTAGCCTCAAGGGACGTGTCTAAATATTTGGCTGTATTAGCATACGGTACGTCGATTAATTGCTATTGGTATCCAATTCGATCTTTGGTTAAAGAGAAGTTAAAATGCGTACGACACAATATATATGTATATACGGAAGAAGTATAATAGTTCCTAATCTTGGTGTGGATAGGTTTCATGTATACAAGAGATACAAAATTGATTCCAAAATGCCCTAAACTGTCTAAAACTTTCTACTGTTTAAGTAGGTCCTTTAAGATTCTGGCTACTTCTTCAATAACCGAATGCTTTTCTCGGAAATCTAGTTGATGTGATGCAATGAGATTTCTTTCCACTATTGACGGTATAATTCTTTTAAGAAGCAGCTTCTCAAAAAGCTTAGACATCGTTGACAATAAATTTGCTTATGCATCCTCTCTCATTAGGTGGCTTACCTGGTTAAGGTTACTTTTTATCTTCTGTTTTAATTCGTGTAGTATATTGTAACTTACGAAGTGGCGTAATGTCTTCATTATAGCAGTTTTAGCAGCCAAGTCCCATCAGTTTTCTTGCTTAACCGTTTTAAGTCCGTGTCTTTTTCATATGTAAGACCACACAAGTCTCTATTGCTTAACTCAGTTTAACATCTTTTATAAGTAACTTTAGTTTGTTACATAAGTTGTTAAACTTTGTTTTGTTCTTTGGAGATATACGAGTAATAATTTGAATGCTATGCGTGCTCTACGTTTTTGCTTAACCAATTCCCTTAATTCCGCTGGATAGATCGAACATAATTGTAATTTGTTTATTCGTCGAACTCATTCTTGTAGTTATAGTTCATCTTCCAGTTGTTGAAGATTTCTTATTGGTACGTTTAAGTTGATATTTGCTTCCGAGAGTATCCGAAACTGATCCCAATTAGTTTTCGATTTGTTAATAGGGCGCATGCTCTTTCCTGATTTGTAATTGACCAAGCGTCGCAATGACTAGTCGTTATCTTTCATGTGGATGTAGTTATATGATATTAGCCTTGTTACAAAGAAATTTTTAAAATGTGGATTCTTGTTTGTGTTTGAGAACCAGTCAGTATGTTAGATTTTCTCCGGAGTCTAAATTGCACTTTTTGTTCCGTCCTGCTTGGAACAATTAGAACAATATATGTAGGTTTTGCGTCAAAATCACCTACAATAATGAAACAGCATCCCAGTGATTTGAACAGTTTTCTTCGATGCGTTCTTCTTCATGGTGTTTGCTATTTTCATTAATTAGCATAGCTGAACCACCTCTAGCTATTCCTGCTGGGTGGATTGAACTTTACAAATATTAACCTTAAATTGGTGAATGTAAATTTTTTCTTTGTTTAAGAATAGAACTTTATCTGGGGTTTTTCTGTGGGATTTTGAATTGATAAAAAAAAAAATAAGTAAGTTTTTAATTGTAAAGAAAAATGTATCCATATTCTTGTCTTCAAAATATCGTTCCCTTTAGTTTCTGTCTGGTCACTCATCGTTTTTGCTATGTTGTATGTTATGTAAAAAATTATGCCTGTATTGTTGTAGAACATAATATAAAGTGTGCTGTACCAAATTTTAATCTGTGTGTATTAAAAAAATATGCATGCATTTTCTCGTCGGTTTTGTATAAAAGCATGTAACAAATCATGGAAGGTTTCAGTATCATTAATCGTGGAGATCGGTGGACTAATGCACCAAACCCCAAACAAAATATTTGAAGTTTTGTGTGGTAACGCTGGTTGATTATACCATCACCACCAAACAAAACGGGACAAATGGCTACGGGGTCCCGACTACATGGTTTATCGCTGATGCCCAACTTATACCTGAAATATAGGCGGTGCAACCTGGAGCGGATGAGGTGTCCGGTGCGCGAAATTGGACAGATGACCAAGGTAACTGCATAGCGGGTCCTGCCATGGTGATGGACACCTTAAGACCATAAGATAGCCTAGGAGGTGGTGCAAGGAGCACACCTTAAACACACAATTGGCATGAGAGCGCACATAATGTACAGTTGCTTGATCAGTTTGATAACGTTCCATTTTTTGTTAATATGTCCGTCGACTCATAAGTTGGAAGGCAAATAGGTTTGAGCCGCCCTTACAGTGTACACTGTACGCGCATGCAAACACTCCCCACCTAATCCATGAATCAGTCCAATGATTTAATTAATTTATTTCGTGCCGTTTCGTGAACCGTCATGCTTGGCAAAACCGTCATGAAATTTTCGATATAGAAATTGGGAGTATACAGCTCTTGGATTTTATCGTTCAAAAAGCCAGAAGGATAAGAGATCACATAAGAGACAATTTATGTCTCTTATGAGACGTAAATAAATTTGTTTAAGTCAAAAAGTAGTTATATTTTATGATTCCATTTATTCAAATAAAATTTTTAAAATAAAATAATGATTCCAAATCAAAAATTATGAATTGAAATAAAATTAGAAAAAATAATAAGTTATTTTATTTCTAAGCATCCAATTCTCTTTCTCGCAAATCCAACTCCCACATCTTCAATTGCAATTCTTCATTTTTGCTTAGTTACTAATGTGTTGAACTGCCTGGGTTAGATGTTGAATTTTCTAAACCACGTTCAAATCATCAATTCTCCCTTGTAATCCTGTAATTTGCTTACCCTCTCCTCGTTGTTACTCAACCGTTTCACTCTACTCTGATTCTGTGATTGTTCTCATTTTCTTTTTTGTGTTGTATTTGAAATCTGTCCAAACCTAGATAAATTTTATATTAATTAAAGTTATTTAATTTTTATTTCGTTATATATCCTCACTTTTTTCCAACCCTCTACGGTTTTATCTGGGAGCTTATAGCATTCAACCGCTCCATCATTTCATTCCATTTCTTATTGGTTGATTCATTAAATTGCGGCGTATTTAAAAAATTATTTGTAATACCTTCGTTTTTTTCCATGAAGCCAATTGAAATATCAAATTGCTCATTCTTGCATTTTGAATTCTCTAAAATATATTAAAATACGTAAAAGCCTCGAGATTTCTAGAGACACGAATTCTTGATCACAACCTCTATCTGTAATATGCATACATATTTTTACCTCACAAACACTTTTTGATTGTAATATATAATTTTTAGAAATTTTTGCAAGATACTGTGGCGTTCTCTGGTGGTCAACTTAACCAAAAATCCATCAAATGAACATGTTAATTAATAAGTGTTTGGTTGATAAGCGGCTAGTGGTAATTGTTTATGATCAACTCCATTTTTCAAAGCAATCCCATACATACTTATGACTCCATCCATTAAATAAATCCCTCCCATTTTCAACTAACATGTATGTCAGTGTTGCCAACTGTTATTTTTCGTGGGTGCCAGACTGCTGTCAAAATAGTGCTAGATTAACAATATAGAGTGCTAAATGATGATGAAAAATATTTACCTAGACAATTGTAAATTATTCGACAAATTCGTTAATTTAAAAGATAACACATCAAGGATGGTCAGATTATTTCAGAGAGTCGAAAAATCTTATTCCTAGTTTTTAAAAATATGTTAATACGTGCTTTGCATTTTTAGACACAATGCGAATGTAGAAAGGGTTTCTTCGTTTATAACTAACCACTAGCGGCTAGCCAGTGGAACAAACAAAGGAATCATTTGAAAGTAGACACATTATTGTGTTGTACACAACGTTTTTAAAGTTATCTAACTGATTGAATTATATAATTTTTAGAACAGCTTATTTTAATTTTTTTATTAATTATTTGAAATAAATGTACAATTGCCCATAATATGTTTACTACCATAAAAATATATTTTGAGCTGATTTTAAAAAACCATTTTAAAAATTGTTTGAAATGTCCAAAAAATAAACACTTGTTCTTTAATTAATTAATCCAATGATTACAAATATTAAAAACTTAATGTAAAAATTCGAAGAATAATTGTGAAACTTTGTTTGAAAAAGCTAATCTTTTCATAAAATACTTTTAAGTCAAATCGAAATCAAATAAAATATTTCCACTTGATTTTTAATGAAAGAAGTCGATGATTACAAATATCAAAATTTTAATTTCCTAATGAAAGGACAAATACGAAAATGTTTTCCCAAAGCTCCTTTTTTTCATAAAATAAGTTTTATATCAAATCGAATACAAATATTTGTTTCTTAATTATAAACACAGATAATTATAAAAATCAAGAGTTTATTTTGCAATTCGTATGACACACTATATTGTCTGATTTTCAAAAAGCAAATTTAGCTTTTATAGCAAATTAGAGATAAATAAAATATTTTCACTTGAATTTTATTTAAAGAACCAGAGTGATTACAAATATCAAAACGCTTAACTTTCTGTCGGATATTGGAATCTATCTAACACACTATTTTTATTTGCTCTTTAATAAAAGAATCTTGTACAATTATCAAAATTTAAATACACATTTTTACAAAAAGCTCATATTTTCATAATAGAACGTTCTTGTCGGATCGGAATCAATTAAAATATTTCCCCTAATTCTTTAATTAAAATTTCAAAAATAAAAATTTCTGTGAAGAGACTGTGAAACCTATATTCTCCAAAAGCTCAGCATTTCATAAAAACTAGAAGCTTTTATGTTGGATCGTAATTGAATACAAAATTTACACTTGTGTTAAAAAACAAAAGCAGATGGCAAACAAATATTAAAATCTTAATTTCCAATTAGAAGGACAATTGTGAAACTTTTTTTACAAAAAGCTCATTTTTTATAAACGAATAAAGTTTTCGTTGGATCGGAATCAATTAGAATATACACGCTTGTTCTTTAATTTTGGAGCAAATGACTATGAATATTAAAAATTTAATTTAAAATTGAAAGCTCACTTTTTCATAACATAATTTTTATGTTTATATATTCTTTTTAAATAATCAAATAATTGAATAATCTAAAATTTGATTTCCAATTCAAAGGACAAAATTGTGAAACTTAGTTTAAAAAAGCTCAACTTTGTCAAGACATATAGCTTTTAGGTCAGATCAGAGTGAAATGAAATATTTACACTTGTTTTTTAGTTACAGATGCACATGCTTACAAATGCCTAAACTTTTAGGACCGACCGTTGTAAAACTTTTCTTAAAAAGCTCATCTAATCATGTAAGTATAACGTTTATCTCGCGGATCGGAAACAAATCAAATATTTACACTGGTTCTTTAATAGGGGAAGCCATATGAATAAAATTATTAAAAACTTAATTTCCAATTGGATGGACAATTGAAAGTTTGTTACCAGAAAGCTCAACTTTTCATAAAATGAGATTTTTGTTGCATTGGAATCAAATAAAATGCTTTATTCAACTCTATTCAATTATTTTGGATCTACATACATATGTACATCGGAAAGTTATGACCGATATTGATCCGAAGTTTAAACCATTGCGGTTACTCAGTAAAAAGGAAAAACATGGTAGGGTAAAACGAAAGCCGCTCAATATGTTTATGTTCAAGATCACCTATTCGTGGTCAACAACGTTAAGGTTAACTGTAAATTTGTTGGAAATGTAGAAAAATCTAGTAGGTTTTATAGCATAAATATTCTAATAAGATGGGTATAATCTCTCGAATTTATGACTCGTGGCAAAAAAAAGAATAAACTATAGAAATTAACAATTAATGTCGATAAAACCTACATTTTATAAGTATTTTTGAAATTAATGCTAAAAAGATTTATACAGTGCGAAATTGCAAAACTGATTGTTATGGTGATAAAATAAATTGGATAGTGCTAAATTTGGCACTGAAAGTGCTAAATTGGCAACACTGAGGTATGCATGTTTAGCAGAATGGTATAAGCAGCGGTGAATTGACTCTCGAAATGGGGGATAATACTAATCTGATTCGGTGATATACTAATGATGTTTTTATTATTCTTTTCATTTAACCTATACACATCCAAATGCAAATGAGACAATATGCATCAATTAATACGCCAGTATCATGCTGACGTTTTGGATTATTAATACGAATGACATCGTTTTGAGCTAGCGTAATGGAGATGGCAACACATATCATCAAAACAAAATAGAGGCGGATATGTTTTCGAAAATGAAACGTTGATAAACGAATTGGTTTCCCAAACACGGTCACAGGCAATTGAGCAGGGAAGCCAACTTATGAAATTATTAAATAATGATAAACATTTTTGGGACAAAACCATAAAGATGAAAAAAAAATATAGGTAAGACGGAAAAGATTTGAATTTCAAAGACGAGAGATCGTAACACAGCTAAAAATAAATAAAAGCATTGTTTTTATTTGTATATTTTCGGTGTAATTTATTATATAAAAAGTTCTAGTGTTTATATAGTTGTGTGAACAATTTAGTAGGAATTTATTGGACTATAAGCATAGTTAAGTGTAGTGAATAAAAAATTGGCCATCGAATCCAAGTGAAGAACAAGATTCCCAAAAGAAATCAAAAAAAAGGGGGAACTATTGTTTCAACAAAAGTTGGTGTGTAGTGTGTACCGCGTGTGCTAAAACAAAAGAACATCGAAACGTAATGATACGCAGGGGTCCAGAATCGAATAAAAATGGTGAACGGGACCGTGGAGATCTTACAGGTAAAACTGGTTCTTTTCCGCTTTTTCTCTTTCTTTGGTGCACACATGCAATTGTTATTAGCCGTGCGTGCATAATTGTCCGTTGTCTATTGACGCTCGCGCTGTTGAGTGGAAATTTAGCATAGCCGGACTCACGTGCTGATAGACTGGCGCCCAACGACAAGTTTTATCTAAGATTGTCTACCCAAGCTGCCAAACATAACAAACTCAGCTTCAAGCATTTCAAGTTCATAATAAAATATTTATTATTCCATTTTTTAATATTTATGTATTATATCGAAGCTTAATTTTCTTTAAACTAAAAATTTTTAGATTAAGGATGTGAAAAAAAATTACTTAATAAAATTGTTACTACATACTTAAGTTTATAGTTTTCATACAAATATTATACATACCGCTTTGATTTTGTATGAAACTTTTAAAATAATCTTAATATAAAATTAAGTTTACAGATATACAATATAGAATTTATTTTCTAAAACTTTATACATATTTTTAAATTAAATTAATATTACACTTTTAAATTAAAAGAAAGATTTATGTAATAATATGTATACCGTTATATACATGATAAAGTATTATCATTATTTTATAAAAGTTCGAAAAACTTTTATTTATTTATTTTTTTCACAAAGTTTAATACTAGACGTACGATATTCACATCAATATTGATTTCATTAACTTTATTAAAACAATACCATTTCCAATGAAATTCCATTTCCATCCTAAATTTTCTTTTTCTTTTTACAACAAGAACTTAAAACAAAAGGGGAAATGAAAGAATGATTATGGCATTAAATTTAGAAAACTAACGAAACATAATATTATTTCATTTTACTGAATAATTTAAAAATTTTAATTGATTTTGGATTTATTTCATTTCGAAAAGCTCCCTAATTTTTTTTTGTTTGTTTAATATATACATACTATGGTACAAATAATAAATTAAAACCAATTATTAAATCGTAATTTACAAAATTTACTTTAATGAATTCAATGCGAATTAATTAAATTTTATTTTATTCAAATCTTTGTTTTCAATAATTATGTATATTCAAGATTTCATTTATTAGTTACAATTTTTAATACACTTAATCCTTTTTTACGCGATATTTTAATGGGCGATTTGGTTTTACGCGCTCAATGCACTAGTTACTTCTTTTGTACGATTTACTCCCTTTTACGCGTTTTTTTGCATCAACATCAAAAATCAATATTGATATATCAATAAAATTGAGATATTAAAATCTGTAAGTTTTTACAATTTATATGTAAGTCTATCAAGACTGATTTTTACAAAAAACTAAATCATATCTTTTACTGTCAGAGGAGACTTATAAAAATAACAAGCCAATCCAAAATTATCACAAAGCGTAAGGGAATTTGATTACAAACAAAAATTGATGTTTTGGATTGTCTTTCGCAAGGCTTAGGGCCCTCGAAATTTGTGTTAAGTGAATCTACTGTTCGTACAAACAAGAAAAATGAAAATTCGATCCGACAATCTGTTATTTCTGGAAGGAAAGTAACGGCCAAAACGTCATCTTACTGTAGCGATGTTGTCGTCGAAAAAATGGAGTTTAGTGGCGTTTTCGATTGAAGATCTAAATCAAAAACGGATTCCAATTGATACAGCCACCATAAAACAAAAGGCCATTCGTATTTTTAATCACTTATTGACTAAAGAACCATCAACATTGTCCGCAGAACAACCAAAAAAACATGAATTTTCGGCCAATGGATGATGGTTTACCAAATTCTTGGAAAGATATGTTATTTCCATAGTTTAAAAACAAAAGGGGAAACTCTAAAACTCGCAAATATTATTCGAGAGGGTGGATATACGTCAGACCAGATGTTGAATGCTGATGAGACAGGACTCTTCTGGAAACGCCTACCAACTCAAACATATGTTTCAAAAGCCCAAAAATCGGTAGGTGGGTTTAAAAGTTGCAAAAGATCGGATAACTATCCTTCTTTGTAGCAACAAATCTGGAGACCGAGTTATTAAGCCACTACTCCTTAACAAAAGCGTCAGACCACGAGTTCTAAAAGGCAAGGACTTGAGTAGATAGTGGTACAACGTAGGTCGAAAGACTTTGAAAGTAGGTCATGACCTACTTGGGTTGACCTACTTCCGTAAACGACTTGACCTACTTCAACGACCTTGAAAGTAGGTCAAATTGTTTACGGAAGTAGGTCGACCCAGATGTCGTAACAATCTGGGTCGACCTACTTTCAAGGTCGTTGAAGTAGGTCAAGTCGTTTACGGAAGTAGGTCAACCCAACACATTCCATTGAGCGTAAACGACAAGACCTTACGGAAGTAGGTCGACCCAGATTGTTGATACACATTCCATCGACCCAGATTGTTGATACACATTCCATTGAGCGTAAACGACACTACTACACATCGCCTTTAGCGTAAATGATTACACATTGTTTTTAAAGACGTCATTGACCTATATATTTGGACGGAAATATTTTTTAGCGTAAATACGGCCTACACCTCAATACTACACACGACATTTAGCGTAAACGACAAGACATCGTCATTGGCCTATAATAATATTTGTACGGAAATATTTTTTAGCGTAAACACGGCCTACACCTCAATACTACACACGACATTTAGCGTAAACGACAAGACATACACTACACACGATCTTTAGCGTAAATGATTACACATTGTTTTTTAAAGAAATCATTGACCTATATATAGTTATATTATCATAGTCACACAGATCAAACAACATTCCAATATCATGTTCGCACTGTTCCCACACTTTAAAGCATACATCATCATAAAATAAGAACCGTCGGGAAACCTGAACCGCAGTTAGTTACAAGTATAAGAAAACACATTTTTATTATTTAGCAAAGTAAGCAATATGTAGAACATAAAGAATAGAATTAAGATTAAAGAAAAGTTCAGTTGTAATTTAGAAATTAAACGTGTAACATTAAAATTTAAATAAAAGATTGAAAATAAAATATTTTTTTATGTTCGCGTAAAGACACAACCCATAATTGGCGCAGCCGCAGTGTTAAAGTGAAGTGTAGTGTAAAAGTAAAAAGTGCAGTAATAAGTGAATAAAAGCTTATTTTTAGAGAATCCGTAACATTTGTCTTAAAAATTAGCAGTTTTAACGAAGTTTTAGTGAAAAATTAACAGTTTCAACGAAATCTTAGTGAAAAACTACAATAATTCGTGACGAATAAGTGAAACATCTCTAACTGAAGGTGTATACCGTTAGCAGACTCGAGATTCCGCCACTTTTTCACCGCAACTGATCTTGAACCAGCTTCCATCGACTGTAAAAGTAAGGTAAGATTTTCTTTTTAAAATTTTCGCGTATTGGTTTGTGGCATACACTACTAGATAGGCATGACCAAAACCAAATTTAAATTTAAAACGAAATTTTATCAACTAAGCTAATCCGCGCACTACAAGATAGACGCGAAAAGCACAAAATTCTGTTTTCTGGAAATCCAAGCTTCTTTTGTGAATCCAATCACGTGCACTACAAGATAGACACATAAAGTGAAGAAATCAGAATAATTAAACCCAGGGTACGTTACCTTCGCATACTACGAGATAGGTGCGAAAAAAACAAACTAATAATAGCAAACTATAATCCTTCCTAATTGCATTAAATTGAAATAATTTAGCAAGTTCATAGTAATTCGAACAAAACGAGTTCTATAAAGGGAAAGAAAAACATAAATACATTTATTGCTAATAGAAATATAGAGGCAATATTTGAAGAAACCCGCCAAGAAATGACGGAAGAACTAAACGCCCAATTGGCCGCAATAACGGTACAATTAACCAACTTAGTTCAAAAACAAAATGAACAAGACGAGATACTGAGGTACCTCGGACAAAAGGTGGAGGTTCAACCACCACCACCCATAGAAGAAGTCAAAGTCAACCAACCAGTTGTCGACCTCTTTCGAATCCCAGACCCGATAAAGTCGATACCGACATTTGACGGGAATAAAAAACAAGTCACAGCATGGCTTAGAACGGCAGAGGACACATTAAGGATGTTCGAACCGTTAGTCCAACCAGAACAGCTCAAAATGTACTGGAGAGCCGTAAAGAACAAAATAGAAGGGAAAGCTAGGGACATAGTTTGTCTAGCTGGTGACCCAGAATCCTTCACGGAAGTAAAACAAATTCTTCTTGATACCCTAGGGGACAAGCAAGAATTATCCTTCTATAAGTCCCAACTTTGGGCAAATAAACAGACTGATACCACGTCAATACACAATTTCTACAATAAAACAAAAGAAATTGTACAAAATATTAAGACGCTGGCGAAGCAGAAAGAAATTTACAACGAATCATGGCAAGCCATCTGCACCTTCATCGATGAAGATGCACTGGCAGCCTTCTTATCAGGCTTAAGGAAGCCATACTTTGGTTATGCCCAAGCAGCAAGGCCCAAGGACATAGAAGAAGCTTACGCTTTTCTATGTAAATTTAATTCGAATGAAATCATATCTAGTAATTCGAGGAAACAATATGTTACTCAAACTAAACCTAATATTCCAAATGCATTCGAAAGACCAAAATTATTCAACAGTGTTTCAAATTCGAAGCAGAATCATTGGAAACAAAAAGAGATGCCAACCCCAATGGAAGTCGACCCGTCCCTAAGAACAAAACAAACATATAATAAGAAGTTAATTTACAATCACGAACTGTGTTCAAATGAAGAGGACACAGAAAGACCGGAGAATTCGGAAGAACCAACTTCGGAAGAAATAAATTTTCAGAAGGACCACGAATCCGACACAGAAGATTAAATTTTCTTCCTTTTCTCATTCTAAATAACTCCATAAAAATCCTTATAGATACTGGCGCCAACAAGAATATCATCAGGCCAGGTATCATACCAAAACACCTACTAGAACCACATGAAATGAATGTGAAAAATATTCTAGGCACCCATAAGTCAAATAAAAAATGTAGAATAAATTTATTAGGTACAGGAATACCAAAACAAACTTTTCACGAACTAGAATTCCACAAGTTTTTTGACGGAATCCTAGGCTTACAATATATGGCAGAAACAGACGCTAAAATAAACTACAAAACAAATACAATTTCGTTTAAAGATAAAACATTTAAATTTTTCAAATATTATCCAGATGATAACTTCTACAATCACACAGTCACATTTGACACCCATCAAAACGGTGATTGGCTAGTTTCAGACTTCAATAAACTAGATGACAAAATAACGATCAAACCAGGACTATATAGAGCTAGTCAAAACAAAACAGCTGTCAACATTCTTACCAATGAGCCAGAACCCCCAAAATTATTACCAAAATTAAAATTAAAATGCAATAATTTCGAAACACTAAACCCAATACCTATTTCTGGAAATTCCCACCTTAGCAAGGAAGAAATCAAAAGTTTAATAAGGACGAATCACCTGAGTGACATAGAGACAGCAACTCTCATCGACCTTATTCATAAAAATCAATCAGTTTTGTTACGCTTGGACGAAAAACTGTCAGCAACGTCAATCATTAAACACAAAATTCAAACAGTAGACGAAAACCCAATCTATACCAAAACATATAGATATCCACACAAATTTAAAAGCGACGTCGAAAATCAAATACAAGAAATGCTCGACAGCGGAATAATAAAAAATTCAAGTAGCCCGTATTCCTCACCCATCTGGGTTGTTCCAAAAAAAGAAGACGCATCTGGAATACGCAAAATAAGAGTCGTTATCGACTATAGGAAACTCAATGAGAAAACGATAAACGACAAGTTCCCTATCCCTCAAATTGAGGAGATATTGGACAACTTGGGAAAATCGGTATATTTCACCACCCTTGACCTAAAATCTGGATTCCACCAGATACCAATGGAAACCCAGTCGCAAGAGAAAACAGCATTCTCATCCGACAAGGGGCATTTCGAATTTTGTCGAATGCCGTTCGGGCTAAAAAATGCACCAGCGACTTTCCAACGGGCAATGAACAACGTTTTACATGGTCTAATTGGTAGAATATGTCATGTTTACTTAGATGATATCATCATAGTGGGAGAAAACCTAGACACCCACATAAAGAACCTTAATACGGTTTTGAGAAGACTTTCGCAATTCAATTTAAAAATTCAACTGAATAAGTGTGAATTTTTTAAAAAAGAAACGCAGTTTTTAGGACACACTATTACACAAAATGGTGTAAAGCCTAATAAGGATAAAGTCCAAAAAATATTAGAATGGCCACTACCAAAGACGCCAAAACAAATTAAGCAATTCCTCGGACTGTCTGGATATTATAGACGGTTTATCAAAGATTATTCAAAAATAACCAAAAATATGACAAAATTCTTAAAAAAAGACATACCACTAAATCTCAAAGATCAGGAATACATCAAGTCCTTCGAGACGCTAAAACAATTAATCGCGACAGACCAAATATTAACATACCCAGACTTCACGAAACCCTTTACTCTAACTACCGACGCGTCAGATTACGCACTGGGAGCGGTTTTGTCACAAATACAAAACGGTATAGAAAGACCAATAGCTTTCGCGTCAAGAACTTTGAACAAAACGGAAATTAACTATGCGACATACGAAAAAGAAGTACTCGCGATAATCTGGGCCGTAAAGAAATACCACCCTTACCTGTATGGTAACAAATTTACATTGATAACAGATCACAAACCACTCACTTTTCTAAAATCATCCGAAAAGAACTCAAAAATCCTAAGATGGAGATTAGAATTAGGAAACTATGATTATGACGTAGTGTATAAAGAGGGAAAAGCAAACGTGGTCGCAGATGCATTAAGCAGAATGCCCACCACAGAAGAAATAAATAACAACGAACTACCTGAAATCACTCCACGTGAATCAACAAGTACCTTAGTAGAACAATTAAACGACCCTAGCGAGCTAAGCACAATCCACTCAGCTAACACCTCAGACGACTACTTTATACATTTCTCTGACCGTCCAATAAACTATTATAGAAACCAATTAATATTCAGGGTTTCCGCCACACTTGATACTACGATCACTGAAGAGATATTCTCAAATTATAACAGAACAATAATTGCAAAAGAGAATTTCACGAAGGCGGCTATTACAAATTACCTAAAAAACCTCCACAATGGTAAACAGACAGCAATACTAGCCCCTGAAATATTATACGGTATAATACAAGAAAGCTTTCGAGAAAATTTTTCTCAAAATGGCCACTTCGTTTTCGCCACCAAAATGGTCGAAGACGTAACCAGTGAAAATAGGCAGAGTGCTATTATCAGTAAAGAACACGAGAGAGCCCATAGAGGAATACAGGAAGTAGAAAAACAAATTAAGCGAGCCTACTTCTTCCCAAATATGGTGAAAAAGATAAAGAACCTCATAAATGCATGCAATACCTGCAATACACACAAGTACGAACGGAAGCCGTACAACATCAAAATCTCTCCAAGGCCTATTACGACAAAGCCACTAGAGAGAGTACATATTGATATATTCCATATCAACCACACCAATTTCCTTTCCATAATAGACTCCTTTTCTAAACACCTACAAATGATCCAAATTCCTACAAAAAACTTAATTGACACAACTAATGCATTAACTAAATATTTCACAATATTCGGAATTCCTAACACAATAGTCTCAGATCACGAGACTACATTCCAATCTCTCCAATTTAAGGAATATCTAAAAAAACTTAACGTCAAATTAGAATACGCGTCATCGTCCGAATCAAACGGACAGATAGAAAAAACTCATTCAACAATAATCGAAATCCTTAACACTAACAAGTACAAACTCCCTAACTCCTACACCCCAACTGGCATAGAGTTGTCAGTAGCACTATACAATAATACAGTTCACTCTTCTACTGGCTTCACGCCAAATGAAATTATTTTCAACCAAAATAATATGGTTGACCCAAATGAAATCCAAAAACAAGCGAACGAAATATTTAACAGCGTAAACTTAAAATTAGAAAAAACTATCCAAAAAATGGAAAAACAAAATATTAGAAAAGAGGAACCACCAACACTGGTAGAAAACCAAACAGTGTTCCTTAAGCCAAATATTCGAACCAAAATGCAACCTAGAGGAGTTAAACATAACATAACAAACGTAGCCTTTAAGACATTTGAAACACAAAGAAAAATAAAACGAAATAAGAATAAGATCAAGAGAGTTAAGACATTATAATTACAAATTTCTTTTATTATTTTTCAGAAGAACCAAACAAAATTCCAACAAATTATACTTCATACAATAAGAACCTAAATTAATATTGTAAAAATAAAGTAAATTTTTTTATCTCAAACAATTAAAATGTTCAAGAAAATCCTAAATTTAATACTCATAATCAGTTTAACTCTCCTCGGTTATGCACAAAAACTAGAAATCAAGAATCTATATGAAGATCCTATCTTACTAATTAAAACAAAACCATGTAAAATTCAAACAGGAAGCATAAAGATTGTACACCCTATTAACATAAGTAATTTAGAATTAACTATAAAATCACTTAATAAAATTGTTAAGAATAAACTAAATGATAAGTTAGAATTACATAATACAATAGAACATAAGTACATAAAATTAGTCAACAACCTTCATCAAATAAAGCCAACCCAAAGGACAAGGCACAAACGTTGGAACGAATTGGGCTCAGCCTGGAAATGGTTAGCAGGCAACCCAGACGCTCAAGATCTTCATATAATTAACAGAACAATGAACGATTTAATAAACGAAAATAACCAACAATTTAAGATAAACGAGCAGATCAATAGACGAATTCAACTTATCACAGATACAGTGAACAGAGCATTGATCAACACCACTATAGCCAACAGAGTTATCCTAACCGAAATCGAGATGATGGCAACAATAATAAATTTGGACATGATTAATACGATACTAGAAGACATTCAAGATGCAATTATCAAAACAAAATTAGAACTCCCGAGCAACAAAATCCTAACACTCAAAGAAATCATTATGATCAAAGATATTTTAACCAGCCAAGGCATCAATATCACTTTGCCAGATGAAGCACTCCAATACGTAATCCCAAAGATTGCTACAAACAAAGATACACTTCTCTACATACTACAAATACCTAAGCTAGAAGAGGAAGAGTCAACAATAATGACTATCATGCCATTAGTTATAAATAATACAGTCATCAGAAACTACCCACAACACCTTGTGAAATCTAACCAAAAACTATTCATAACTTCGGACCATAATAGTTTTGTTCAAAAACATTCAAATATAAAAGAATTTCGAGACCAATGTATAAAACCGCTAATAATGGGGACCAATAGCATTTGTAATGTCACCACAGAAACGGAAACAACAATACAATACATTGCCGAAGACAAAATTCTGATTAACAACGCCAAGAACGAAAAGTTATATTCAGACTGTGGGCCAAATAACCGAACAATAACAGGCAACTTCATAATCAATTTTTGGAATTGTACAATAACCTTTAACAACAAAAAATGTCACTCCTATGAGATAAGAAGCGAAATAGAAGTCATGCAAGATGCACTACACAATGTAGAAGCAACTCGTAAGCTAATTCCCGAATTAAACATCGATGTGATCCAACAAGAAAACATAGAGAATAGGAAGAAAATAGAACACGTATATATGAGACAGGCAAGTCATCAAACCTGGATCTGGACACTGACAGGAGGAATATCCACATCATCAATTGGCATCATATTGTTAATAATCTTTATCGGCATTCAAAAAAGAAGGACAAAATTAACGATACAAAACTCACCAGTAGCAAAACCAAACCCAGAGCAAACTACAAGTTGTTCAGAGATATTAAGGAAATATGGGATCAAACCGAAGACCGAGGACGCCCTTTCTTCATCCCTGGGAGGAGTTATATTATCATAGTCACACAGATCAAACAACATTCCAATATCATATTCGCACTGTTCCCACACTTTAAAGCATACATCATCATAAAATAAGAACCGTCGGGAAACCTGAACCGCAGTTAGTTACAAGTATAAGAAAACACATTTTTATTATTTAGCAAAGTAAGCAATATGTAGAACATAAAGAATAGAATTAAGATTAAAGAAAAGTTCAGTTGTAATTTAGAAATTAAACGTGTAACATTAAAATTTAAATAAAAGATTGAAAATAAAATATTTTTTTATGTTCGCGTAAAGACACAACCCATAATTATATATTTGTATGGAAATATTTTCACCTTTATTGGCATGTGTTAATTATTTGTGTAAACGTAGTAGTGGTATTGAAATATTTTTATTTATTATACATTTTTATATAAATAATTTTTTGTTGGCAGCATGTGGAATCGAACTCGGGTCCGCGATTTGGAAGGCAAGCGTCTTACCAACATACTACCAACGTATGATATAAGACTATGACTAGTTATTGTTAAAATGCAAAATACCCCTCAAGGTATGTTATAAGCGCTACAAACCCCTTCAAGTCAGTATGGAATATCTTCTAACATATTATACTGTACACAATATCGCTTTACCTCTTTCATGGGTTAATCATTTATTAAACTGTCTATACAACAAAAATTTAAAAAATGTTGTTCATGTCATTAATCACTATATACAAAAAAAAATTGCATTTTAATTGCAAAAATCTGTATATGGTAGCGTTCGATGATCTCGCAACAATTGATGGATGACGATGCATTATTGTTCATGAACAATCTAAAATCGGACGTGGGGCGTGGGGCGCCGAAAGATGAACGTTTATGCATTATTAACAATTAACATTCCAATATCGGACGTGGGGAGCGCACGTCACCGCCATCACCTTTGAGTTTTTTACTAAAACAAAAAATGTATAGTTTATGTTTTGTTGATTTTTTGAGCTCATGCGATACGTTTTTATTCAGCCTGTTGTTATTGTGTTCGATGATCTCTACAAAAAATGTATAGTTTAGGTTTTGTTGATTTTTTGAGCTCATGCGATACGTTTTTATTCAGCCTGTTGTTATTGTGTTCGATGATCTCTACAAAAAATGTATAGTTTAGGTTTTGTTGATTTTTTGAGCTCATGCTGAGATACGTTTTTATTCAACCTGTTGTTTCACCAATAGCGTTCGATGATGTCTATTTAGAATATTTAGAAGAAGGAAAAGTACATCTCGCTTATCACAGCAGTTGTAATAATAACAACAACAAAACGTCATGATTTTTCTTGTTGCATTATTCTTAATTAACCTTCTAAAATCGGACGTGCGACACGGGACGTTGAACGTTCACCACCACCACCATTGCGTTTTTACTAAACAAATATAACAACAACAAATCTGAGAATGAAAACTGAAGTGATATACATAATATAGATAACTCCGACACAAAAATAAAAAACGCGAATTATTTCTTGTGCTGTTGTTGTTGCTGTAAATGGATATTATAATAAATAATGTTGCACACTCACAAAGATGAATATCGGAAGGAAGATTTTTTGTTGTTTATGTTTTTCGTATATGAATATCGGATGGAATGAAACACAAACAAATAAATGATCAAACAAACAAATATATATTACAAAGTTGGACATTATCATACAGAATAAATATAATCATACTAGATTTTTTAGTTACAATTTCTGATATAACTTAAAAACGATATAGTTTTGGAAATTACACTGAATGTACAAGAGTACATTTAGCACGAATAAAAGTATATCTATAGAATATACATATATACAGATATAGGTGTTTCGAGGGTTTGGGGTGAAAATTGAAACAATGACAGGAAATTTCGACCAATATGATCATACAAAATATGAATATGATGTGATTTGCGTGGGATACGATAAAAACTGCTACTTCGAGGTGATGTCAAACGAGGGTACTTGATGACAGCTCATGTGGTAGAAAAATATCTATTATACACAATAAACATGTTTAAAGAACTATATTAAAGACTCGATTCAGATTAATAAACTCTATTTAAATTAAATTTCTAATAATATCATCTTATGATAAATTAAGATAAATATATGTTACAGCCAAATTATGTTTTGAATACTTTGTTGTTGTTGAGTATTGATCATTCACTATATTTTCTTATCAGCTTGTAATGAATATTTTAAATAGACATGTATAAACTAATTACTTTGCATTAGAAATATAATTTATATTGTTTTGATAGTTTTTTCTTAAGACTATATCAATGAATTAACTTCATACTTTGTTGCGTATAGGTATTGTAATATTTTCTTGTTATCAGTTTGTTTTGAATAATAAAAATTAATTGTTACTCTTGGACATTTCAGCCGTTTTAATTTATAAAGTACAACGCCATCTTTTACAAGTACAACATAATTAAAAACATTATAATCTTCACCTCTGCCCTAATCAGAAAATTAAAATTACCTTTTTCTTGTATATTAATGCGTTTTTAACCAGATTTTCACCATTTTTAACAAAGATGGATGAAGAAAATGCTGAAAAGCTTATTAAATAAATAACGTCTATAATAAACTAAAGTGTGTACCTGATAAATAGTATGCAATTCAGACGTAATCCTATATTATACAGAACTTAGTTGTTATTGTGCGCTTTTAGTACTAATTATGTTAGTGTTTTAATGGCTGAATTAAGAATAGTCAATAAGAAAAGTCATTATGTAGGTGAAATAATACACATTTTTAAATACACAATTGCATGGCAGAATTTTTTGTCGCATACTTTTAAAAAATTTAATAATTAACTCAGCTGAAAAAATATAACATACATAGTATGTATAGATTAAGATTTTATTTTACGTTTTTATGATATTCTAAGTTTATAACATTTTTCATAATAGACTGTTTCTCTACTAAACTTGTACAAAAAATTGCATTTTAAACATGTATATACGTAAAACATTGTACAAGACTGTGCACGATTGCGTTCGCTGATCTCGTAACAAATGATTGATAAAAAGAAAGATCTACTTGCGGGACGATGCATTATTGTTCATGAACAATCTAAAATCGATCGTGGGACGTCCGAAGATGAACGTTTACGCATTATTCTTAATTGTTCATGAACAATCTAAAATCGGACGTGGGACGTGCGAAGATGAACGTTTATGCATTATTCTTAATTAAATTTCTAAAATCGGAGGTCGGACGTTGAAATGCGACGGCGCACGTCACCGCGACCACCATTGAGTTTTTACTAATAAATGACGAACAATAGAGGAGCCCAAACTAATATACAAATTAGTATCAATGAAAAAAAAACAAAACAGGAAACCACAAACTCAAAAAGAAAACATTGGGTTTATTTTTAAAAAATATTTATTTATTTTATTAAATTTTTTTTGTTATACCTTAAAATTAAATATTACTATAAAAATTAAACTTAAAAATAAAATTAAATACAAATTAAAAAATGTATTGATTATTTATTTATTATAATAATAAATATGTTCATGAGAACTACATTTATAGGAACAACCATGGGTTATCCTCCCAATATCGTACGAAATGAAGGGCCTCTTCCACAGACCCTCTACATAAACTCAGTATCATGTCGAGATTGGCATCACACCAGGCGACGTATGTCCGACACCTTCGCTCTGCCCTCCGCATCAATGTAAAAAACAATGTCTGTTCTTTAACAGAACGCTCGAACTCCTCTAGTACTTTAGCATGGAGACTTGCGGGTAGATCCTCAATCGAGACACCTGATTTTATTATCTGATGTATTGATGATAGCATCAATGATTTTGGATGTATCAATTGCTGCTGGCAGCTGCTTGTATTTTGCGAAATATTTTCCATTACTTGTGGTTATTTGAAATACTAGTATACGAATATAATTTAAACTAAATTACCTCAAGTTATATATGGAGGATATACATTCTTTAACGTGCTGTTAACATTATTTGTATTGCTGTTTGTTAATTAAGAATACTGCATAAACGTTCATCTTCGGACGCCCCACGACGATTTTAGATTGTTCATGAACAATAATGCATCGTCCCACTAGGTGATTTTCCTTTAATCCATGATTTGTTGCGAGATCATCGAACGCAATCATGCACAATCTTGTACAATGTCTTACGTATACATGTATAAAATGCAGTTTTTTGTACCTGTTTATTTAAATTCTACCAACAAAACTTTCTTCTATGTCTCGGCCATATATTGTTATGTAACCGAATAAATGAAAATTATTTTCTACAGTGATAGTTTTGTCAGAAAAATCCGAAATTATGTGGGGGAATGGCTCTTTTCTTGCAAATTAGGTCGTTTTTTAACAAGATTTTTACCGGTTTTAGCTGATTTACACAGAAAAACCCAGAAATTATGTGAAAAATGGCACTTT